>JBAMAV010001133.1:1800000-2245359 GCA_037043315.1 Amiota communis
TGGATGCCATTGTAAAATAAATTTTCACCCTTCATCGAAATCCATTCCCCAAGTTATTCTTCCATTTCATCAAATGTTGTGACAGTTCAGCCAATGCGTGTCCCATGATAACAAATAGAAATTTGAAGCAGTGAAGTCTGGTGAATAAAGCTGAAAAGATTGATTATTTGCTGCCGGTAGCGGTTGGTATTAACTGTTTCACCAGGTTTAAGAAGCTCGTAGTACACAACACCCTTCAACATTGTCTTCTTCTCGAAGCGATTCTGTCTTGCACTCGATGTTGATGGTTATCCTGGCGTTACCCATGATATTTTGCTTTTGACCTTGTTCACACTCAGCATCATGCTCTGCAGTTCGTGTCGTTGATTCTTCTTTATTCAAACTCACCATTAGTAAGCTAGCAACTATTTTCACATTCCTCTTAATTTTTTTTTCTTTAGGTGTGCGTTTTGTCGCAAAGCAATTTTCTTATCATTCCGCTTCCTTTGACCACTATTCGCATGCATCCCCACTGTACGCAAACCAAACGAAAGACGCTAAAAAAGACAAAGAAAAACGTCGGCAGAACTGCGAGCGGCTGCTGGTACAAACAGCTCGACTACCCCGTCGACCTCTTGTTTCCCTAGTCAACAAACGAAAGTTGCGAGAGAGAATGCTGTCGGAGACAGGCTAAGTGTGAACAAGGACTTTGGGATTCTACTCACACCCATTCACAACCCGATGCATAAAACCCCTTTCCTTTGTGGTTTTGAATCAGCATTTTGCACATTGTTTTTCGCTTTTTATTGGGCTCAAATGTCGACATACAATATTTACCACCGAAAATAATAAACTAACCTGTAGCGGGTGAACATACCTACAAAATATTTCTTTGGGTTTGACATACAAATGAATTGGTTTCATGTGCCATCTCTTGGAAGAAAAACGACATTTTAATCTTCTACAACTGGTACCCTGTTATCCTAACAAGATGCCTTATAGGCCAATGTGAGCTCAAGTCTCATCTAATGAAAATTGTCTTCTTATTCTCTGTGCAATAAATTGTACTTCATCAATTTTATAAAAAAGTCACTCTTTATGTTTTCAAAGGTTCTTCCTTTCCATAAAACTGATTCTGCTATCATTATGAGTATTACAGTCAAGAAGATATTTTTTTTTAAATCCTCTTCTCCCATTGAGTTTTTGTTTATTATTTTCTTTCTATAAATACAACTAAGTTTTCTTCTTAAGAGTTCTGAACAGCTCCTTATCAGCTTAAAGTGCAAACTTTAGACAGTTTTATATATTCTTTAGTACTTCCCCCGCCCCATTGACAAAGTCTTATGTCAAAAATGCTTTTCAAAACACCTGTTGATTAATGACCATGAGTTTGAATAGCTTAATAAAAGGATAATTAAGAAAATATAATTCCAACTAATCATTTGCATATCTCCAAAAATTAAACAAAGAAAATTGTGCACTCCAATAACCTTTGAGATACTTTGGAGAACAGTACAAATTCTTGAAGGCGCATCCTCTCTTCCATTTGTTCTGACCATTATCAAAACTTTGACTAATGATGTCTTATGCACTGAACTGTAAGCCAGTCAAGCAAATATATATCCTTGTACAATAGTTTTATCTATGTATTTCTTCTTCGTTGGCATAGAACAAAAGTAGAAGTGCACAAGTAGAAAATGATGTTATTAATTTAAGTCATTCCAACAAACCTTAAAATTCTAGAGTGTCTGCGAATTTTGTATCCAAGTGGTGGTGGTGGTGGAAGGTGTTGTAAAACATAAAGCCAACATTGTTTGTCTGACAATGTTGCAACAATTTCCAACTTGTGTGCAACAGCATCAGGTGTTGTGGCTCCTCTTCTTTGGTCCTCGTTTGCTTATTGTATGTAGATAAGTGAGTGATTGTTGTTGGTGTTGTTATTGTGGCTAGTTTATCTTTACCTCAAGTTAACTTTAACTAAGAGTACTTGGTCGAACTAAAGAAGAAGCTTTTGGTTTTCAATAGGATGCTCAGAATTTCAGAATTTAAGATGTTAATGGTGTTTAATCCTTGCATTTTTCTTGTGTTAAAATGTTAAATTAATTTACTTGAATAGCTTATGCTATAATTATGGTTTCCTTTTCAATTTCTCTGTTTCGCCTGATTAATTTTATACCTTTAAAATGGATATTCTCTTATTCAATTCTGGTTGTTACAACATTAATAAAACGAAACGAAGTTTGATAAAAATTCCTTTTTAGATAAATCAAAAAATTTATGAACACATTCAACAACCTACGAACTCAGTCGAGACGCATCCATCATAACGCAAATGCAATTCCAAATGACCAAAAAGGATAAAACGAGAGCAACAACGACTAAAATGTAGACTGAAAAAAACTAGAATCATTGATGATGGCATGAACGAATGGCTGATGTAGTAGTATAGTCACAACTGTAGCAAAGTAACTCCATGTGCTCTTTTGCTCCTGCCCCTTGCTTGTTCGCATTTCTATTAAACTTGCAACAATGTTGTCCGAGTAAGCGACCGACCGAGCACGCAGGACCAGCGAGCGACCATTGCCATGAACAATGGCATATAACAAATTGCAAGTTTGTAGCAGGAAGAGTCGGTACATTTACTATGCCATCTCCATCATCAATTCACACCCAGGATAAAGGTAAACTTGAATCGAGTGTTAAACATAACTCAAGTCTTTAAAGAGGCAAACCGACAGGCAGGCAGGCAGCCTGCAAGGGACCATAGAATGAAGTTCTGTAACAAAACCAAACCGAAAATGTTTTTCTATTTTTCTATGTCGTGTAAAAATATTCTTAGCATCCTCTTTTTTTCCTAAAAAAGAAAAGAAAGAAAAGCCTTGAATAAAAACGTTAACGAGCTCAAGGAAAATATACTTAGTAGGTTAGGTGACGATGATAACAGTCCCAAAAGGAAAGGAAAACATAAAATGTCAAGACACCAAAAAAACACAAAATTACGCGAAAATTATTGTGATTTTCAATATAAAAGTTTTTTGTGGTCTCAGTTGTCGCTAATGATGAGCTAATAGAAAATTTCTTATATAAGTATACTAATACTATGAGTACAATAAGATCAAATACTAGCTTTTTGGTCTTGGGAAAGTTTAAATTCATTTTATGCAGATTCTTGATCATTGTGTACGAGTATTTTCGGGTCAAAGAATATACGTGTAACTTTATCTTCAACATCTTAAAAAGTTTCAAGAAAAATTTGCATATACTACTACATTGATAACGCTATTGTAGATGAACTTTTCTTATCATATTGTACTATTCAAATATATATGATTCAATGCCGGGCAATTAAAGCTAAAAATGCACTGATGTGAAAAGAAAGTATAGTAATACATAGTCATAAAAAATGTTGAGAAAACGTTGTTAATCATGGCAATATCTGTACATTTTGTATGAGAATTCCATCATCATCATCATCATGTCATATACTTTAACAAAAACTTAATGTGATTACATTTTACTAGGTGAAAAATATCAAAGGTCTCACAACATTTCCAATGAATTAAAAATTAGATGAATAAAAAAATGGAAAATCTTTTATAAGAAGAAAAACCCAAATATGTAACATTTTAAAAATATTTTTGAAATATTTCTTCAGATGACACTGATAATCTAATCATTTCATTGAGAAAGTTGTACTTTCATAAAAATATTGGACGAACCATAGCGGTAATAATATGGAAGTAAGTTCTTAATACGCGACAACATCAGTAGCTAAGAAGACTTATCAACACAATTGCTTCAAATTCGCAACGTTCTGTTTTCAAAATCAGGGAAGAATACGGTGTGAATGCAAGTCCGGCAACTATAAAACACATTATTCGGAATGCCATGCATTTTGAGAGATTAAAAGTAAAGAAAAAAACCACTTCTCAATGATGTGCGCAAAGCTGCATTCCCCCGGCTTGCTAGAAAGCATATTACGTGTACCGGATGGCTACAATTAATCCTTTCATGACCTGCGAATGTAGGAGTGTTATTTAAGTCGCCCCCATACCTGTGCAGGTGGCTTAATGGTGTGGGGAAGGGAGTGGGGGCTCATATTGAGGAACTTGTGAGCTGCATTTTTATACAAACTCTTGAATATTTTGAGATTTTATATGTGAATTTAAGAAATTTACTTTTAGGCTGAGTTAACACCTCTGTCTGAAATTACTTCAGCTAACCCTCATTTAGGTTAAGGATAGGATAAGATAATAGGAGAGAAAAGGATAGGAGCTCCAGATAAACGGCGAAGATCATTGTTTTGACAGGCTTGAACCGGCTCAATTTTCATGGTAGCAGCGGTACACCATATTAGAATCTTGTAACGCCAAACAAGGCCACCAATTGTCTGTAAATTTTCCTCTAGTTGTTGATCGAAAATTTACTGGACGGGCGTAACAACCAATCAACCCTACACAACTTTGCATAACAGCATGCGATGATGGTTTTAATGTGAGCTCGCCATGTGAGGCGTTTGCCCAGGATCAATTCGAGGTGACATACTTGTTTCACCTGCGGGATGCTACTGGAGTAAAAGTGGATAACAGGACAAGAGACGCGCCGCAATGTATAAACACAATTCTCCGATTTCTCTGCATTTATTCTAATGTTTCAATGCTTGGTCCAGGATGGCTGTGTCGTCCGCATATGTAGTGATGGTGGCTTCATCTGAGCCTATCGAGTAGAGAACAGGGGCTAATAGGATAGGATAGGATAGGATACGATAGGATAGGATAGGGTAGGATACGATAGGATACGATAAGATAGGATAGGATACGGTAGGATAGGGAAGGATACGATAGGATAGGATACGATAAGATAGTATAGGATTGCGTAGGATTCTACTAGGACGTGAGTAACCAGAAGCCTTTAGGTCCATTCTTGTGGTCTTAACTTAAGTATTCGCTGTGAACTTAACCGGTTTGGAAGAACCAATAAATGTTATAGGCGTAGCTCTCAGGGTGCTTACACCAACTGATTCCCCTTTGCGCGACAAGATAGCAATCCAGTAGACTTAACATAGAATAAAAAAAAAGTTTGACTAGTAGAAATTATGTGAGCTCTCAACTCTTAATTTTGGTTAAAATAAATGCTTATCTCAAACCAATCCCACTTTTAAAGGTCATTTCCTTTCTATACTGATTATGTTTTTTTTTTCTTTGTTTCAAGTGATTGATCCAAAGCAACTTCATTATAATGCAATAAGACTTGATTCTGTATGGTAGTTTGTCATAACTTCGGAATTTTAAATAACCTTGTGAAAGCATAATAAATCGTATCTGTGAATTCCCCACATGAATTATCCATTCTATCATTCTAAAAATATTTACACATACCATGTATTCATTAGATCACATTTCAATATTCAATTATTGGCTTAAAAATAATAATAATAATAACAAGCATAAAGGAACAATTCAAAAATTACTAATTGCATTACTAAATTTGCATTTGTTTATTATTTTTTGTGATTTGTTTTGTTTTTGTGTTTTTTCGTCATTAATTAGAAAGTCAAAAGCAATTTTTATTTAAAGGCAATAAATTTGAATTCAGACGAATTCCGTCGTCGTCGCCACCCACCCAACGATCATTTACATTATTCAAATAAAAAAGAAAAGATTTGATTTTTCACACACGATAAAACTTAATTGAGTAATTAATATGACAAAACAATTGCATATTAAGGTAAAAATCATCAGAATTTATGAAGTAACATAAATTTCAATTAAAAAAAAAAAAAAAAAACAATTGAATCAAAATGCAAATAAACAATAAAAAAAATGTTCTCAAAATATACAACAAATAAGAAAACTTCCGTCAATATAATTTTGTGAAGTGAAATTTGTGTGATAAATAAAAGTAACATATTTCAAGAACAAAATATTTCGATATTACATTTTTCAATCATTACAATGGGGCGCCTGAGTGAGAGGCCTGTGTAACCTTACCTTTTTCAATTAATTTTTTTATATGTTTGTCTTTATGATTTCGTTTTTTCTGCAGGTTTCAGGTTTCTATCTATTGAAGAAGAAATCTTTTAATTGAACTTGACCCAAAAAAAATGAAGAATAACTGGTCTTTCTTGCATGTCTCTTTATGTAAAGAAATGAAACACATGACAATGATGATTCTTACTTTTTTGTTGTTTCTAGAATTTAGTTAATCTATTTTTAATACTACATATACAATATTTTCTCTTCCCGTTTTACAGTTTTCTGATGTTTCAAACAAATTTTGCACCATTCCAATTTGATAAGAAGGTGCACAGTAAATGATAGAGACAAACAGACAGAGACGGAGAGAAGACAAACAAGAGCTTGCAAAATTTTTATGTACATACATACTTATCACTTCAATAAGTGATGATCAATCAATTTGTTTTAATCATCAGACACACAGGTTTTAAACAAATATGTACTTAGTTGCAATATTCTTACATTTACAATACTAATATTTAAACAGATTTTGTTTACTTTGAAATATTCCACAATTTGTTCAATTTTCAGTAAAGTTAAACCCTTTCTTTTTTGGTATTTGAAAAGTTGAATATCAAAGGTTTTTGTTCTACCTCAAAGAAAATGTAAGCTATTAAGAGTTTAATATGAGACTAGCCTGGCGCAAGCATATTGTCAAAATCACTGCACCTAATGCCAAAAACTGCGGAAGCTGAATTGTCCTGGAGTTAACTTAGCCTAACCAATAAATTATTGATCTATAAGGCTATAGTGATGTCGTCCTGAACATATATACTGCTCCTTAGTACAAAGTCTATCTCATCCAGAAAATGTAGAACTATGCCCTTCGTCAGATTGTAAACGGCACTTTGGTACTTTCGCAATCAGGCGATTTCTTCCGATCTTTGAATCCTCTCGGTCCGTGAGAAGATCAACCGTCACGCAAGATAGTATTATGACCGGCTTTAGATCCATGTCAACAGGCTAGCATACGCTCTGGCTTCAAATACGTCAGTTCCTTCGTCCTATTATTTTTGGGTACACGGACTCCAAAGAGGACATAAGTTCCTTTTTTGAATATTAAATTTTTGTTGTGTTTGTCGAATATTTTCTCTGTAAATTACATCGACTATAAGTCATTGTATAAATATGTCAAAAATATTAAATGAATAGGATCCAAGATCTACGTACTTACTTCTCAATAATGCTTGACAAGCGCAATGATGGAGGTGACCTATTGTCTTGTCTACCTCCTCATGATGAAAGCTTCTGAAAAGTTTTTTGTAAAAACGATATAACATCAATTTATTTGTGAATCTAAATACCTGATGTTCATATCTATAACGATATCAAGTTAAAGGTAGAATTAGGATCCAAAAATAAGTACTTTATCCCTATAACTTCTGTAAATTTCACAAATAATTATCAATATGTTTAAGTAATCAGTCACCATTAAAATAATCTTAATACATGCTTTTCATAAATTGAAAAGTTCTCATAAAGTATATTGAGATCGTTGTATCAAGAAGAATCGATTAGGTCACGTCCGCCCTGCTATGAACTCAGATTTTAGCATTTTATTAAAAATCAAAATTATTTCCTTTTTTCATATAATTTTTGATTTGTTTTTATTATGATAAAAAATGGGTGATTGAAGAGGTTAAAGATTCGGTGAATCGAGTTTTTATTTTGTTTATTTTTGTATTTTGATCGTTTTTCAAATATTCCACAAATTACTTAAATTGCTAACAAGTTGGCAGCTCTCAGCCTCTGCCTGAACGACGATCAACAAGCTCAAATATTTTTGGCTCTCTTGTTTACCACTTTTATTTGTCTTCTCACATTTGTTATTACCCCCAAAGCAAATACAATAAGTTAAATTGTTTTTGCATTCTATTGTGTTTGTTTGTTTACTGTGTTTGCGTGTGCTCAAAAGAGCAAAAGCCCACTCTCTCTCTCTCACACACACACTCTGTGAAACTCTCTCACATAACTGACTGACTGGAATTTCATGTGACGCTGACTATCGTCATCATTCTCCCTTTATACATTTTTGGTATAATCATGATGCTTATTAGTTGTCATTAAATCGTTCGTAGAATTGTGTGAAAAGTTGCGTCGCGGAAGAAATCAAATTGTTTCAATATAAAATAGTAGAGTAGCAGCATCATTAAAGTTTTAAAATAGAGAATAAAAAGTGCAACATTGAGAGAAAGAAGAAATCAAAATCAAATTCAATGTGTTTATAATATTTCAAGTGAAATTAGATTATTTTGCTGCTGTTGCTGCTGCATTCTCGGGACTGCAAATTAAAAAATTGTAATATCAAGTGAGTTTCATTTCTGTTTTCTCCATATAATCACGGTTCTTCCGATATTATTGTTGTGCGTGCGTGTAAAATTTGCCGACGCCACACATACTATTTGATTTTATAGAAAATCAAAAGAGAATAAACTAGAAAAAAACAAAGCGAACGGCATTTTCTTTGCATGTGTTGGTGCAAGTGAGTGCCGCGTTTTTCTGTGTTGTGTTGTCTTGTAATTGTTGTTTTGTGTTGTGCTTTTGATTGCTTTTGTTTTACTTGACTTTACTTTGTTTTGATTTTTTTGTTGTGGTTTTTGTTAACTTTGACTTTTGTTTCTCTCTCTCTCTCTCTCTTTCTCAATTTCATCAATGTCATTTGCCTGCCTAAACACTTCAATCACTTCTCACTCACTCATCATTTGTTCATTCATTCATTTTTCTCATTGCTTTTATATCGTGTTTTTCTTATTGGGTGATATGTGATGAAAAATAAGTTTGGAGTTACTTATTGAAAGAATATTTGTTTAGTCAGTTTTTTGTTTGCTTGTGGAGCACACCGTTTTGTCGGTACGGTACGGTACTTTGTTGTTTTCCGTTCGGTATTTTATTCTTCTTCTCCTTGTGTCTGCCTGTCTTACTATGTATTATACATATATCATTAGGCTAGGCATGTGTATTAACAATTTATAAAAATTATAAACTAAAGTGTGCTAAGTGATGATCATGAAGATGTTGATTAGCAACACAAAACATCAAAATGAAATTAAGTGAAAGTGTGTTTTCGATTTTTATTATAAGCAAGAAATAGATAATAATAAATACAAAATACAATAACAAACTTAGTTTTATATATAAACTAAATAAATAAATTAATAAATTAGTTAAGTAAATAGCAACTTTCCATTGTGTTTTTGAGCCACGTTATCGTTTTGTACATTCTTTTTTTAAATGCTTGTCTCTACTAGCAACAAACAAGAAGACACGCATTAACACAAAACAATAAAAATGAATGAGTGAAGAAAATATAAAACAAAAAATTTTAAATATATAAAATAAAATAAATAATATTTATATGTGGCGTTTCAACAAAAGAAAGAAGAAAAAAAACACAATAATAATAATAACAATAAATAAAACCAAGCAAGCCAATTACCAACAAGAAGAACAACTAGAAATAAAACCAAGCAATTTACCAATAAGAAGAACAACAACAATCGCAAGAGCAAGAGCAACACAAACTAAAAAACATACCATCAAACAAAATCAACCAAACTCTGTTCTCTTGAATTTTTCTTTTACCAAACAAATTTTGTCTCTTGCTACAAGCAGTACGCGCTCTTTGACCTGTTGAATCACGTAGTGCGCTCTTTTATGTGTCAAAAGCATAAAGAGCGCGTGGTTTTTTTCTCTATTCAAAAAGCCGGCAACATATTTTGTTATTTGTTTTTGATTTTTTGCATTTTATTTCTATATGTTTTTCTTTCTATTGTTTGGTTTGTTGTTTATTGTGTACAACACATATGTATTTTCTTTCTTTCTCTTTGTGCATAAAAAAAAGCTGTCAAAAATTTTTGTCAATGTTTGCCAATGAACTTGATATTGATAATATATGTATTTTTCCTTTCTCTATATTTACTTTCTTATTGACGTCTTCTTTTGTTTCTTTGAAATAATTCAACAATTTTTGTGTTGTCTTTTGTTTGCAGTTAAATTTTAATGACAAAATAAAAAAAAATATATGTATAAATATCATGTGTATAATTTAAATGTTCGTGTTTTAATAATGAATTAAAATAAATAGAATGAACAAAAACAGTTAGTTATTATATTCAAAATCCATCAGTGAATTCAGTTTTATGTTATATTTCATTGTGAAACGTTAAACCGCGTTTTTAGATGTCAACAAAATGATAGTAATTGAAACTAATAATGATGTAAGTTTTATTAATTTTTTTTTGTTTTCATTTTTTTTTTCAATGGTAGTATAATAATAAAAATCACTATAAAAAGATACAATATTATTTATTTGAATGAAAAAAAAAAAGGTAGCAAATTTTTTGCTTTTTTATGGTTTATGGTTGTTAATAATTTTGTTATTGGTTTGTTTATAACTTTTATAATGATGTGTAGTGTATATTAAGTTTATGCGTAGTTTTCTGTTATAGGAAAAACTTAAATTAAATTATATTATTAACAATAAATTACAATGAAACAATACAACATTAGAATGTGGGATAGAACATTACAAAGGGGTACGATTACAAAGATCTAAAAGAGAGGTCGACAGGATGGGATCTTCTCAGCCTTCTCACCACCCTAACTCCTCCCGTTTTGCGTAGATTTAAAAGGCGCCTGGCTAGTTTGTTTGAATGATTCCTCAATCGCTCCGTATACTCCTTGACTTGACGATTAATAACATCGCCAATCTTAGGAACCCCAAAGACAATCTTTAGAAATTTTGGGGGTGTACGTATTTGAATATTTGTTGTGATGGAACCTTCATTTAAGTGGTATCCCTTCAACATCTTCGAAAAGGCCGACATCCTCCGTTTAGTCAAATCGCACATCGAGATGAAAGACCGAATTTCTTGGGATAACGCTAGCCATCACTTCAAGAATATTAACCCAAGTGCCATTACACCAATTTACCCTACTCAATGCCATCGGAATGCAATTAAACTATTTGACCGCCTCCGACTTGGGCACACCGCGTTTACTCATTAACACCTTCTTCGTGGCCTCAACAATGACGTTTGCCCTCTTTGCAACGATGTCGCAAATGTGCAGCACCTACTGTCAGGGTGCGTTCAATTACAGCGCTTTCAAGTTGAAATAAGTGTACAATTTTACAGTAAATAAACTTTACATTTTAGTGGATGGTTAAGATAATACGATATGATAAAGTTGTTTGTTGTCTCTATCGCTTTCATGCATAACGTTGTTGTTCTCACTTGATTGTCCAGTCCGTATTTTTTTAACGTTCCTGAACCCTAATAAAAACCCCCCAAAGTTTCGTAGTTGTTGATGTTTCATCATGATAGAAATTATCGTACGGTAATAATGTCATATCGTAGATCGTACGGTAGCCAATATCCAGCCATCTCACTTAGGCCATCAAAGTCCCGTTTTAGTGTACAAATGTATATATAATAGAAAGAAAACCAACGGGATAAAGTCATATTCTTGGACGAAAGCAAGATCTGAATGTTTGGAATTAAGGGGAAAAGAATATTTTGCGAAAGCGCAGTACAGCTTTTGGTTCCAGCAAGACGATCAAGCACACAGCACATAATGTAAAGCTATGGCTGCTATTTAAAATTGAAACCAATTGCATTGCATCCCCACAACTTACGGACTTTAACTCAATTAAAAATTTGTGGGATTTACTTAAGCGGAAGCTTCGGAAAATTAAAATAAAACCTCAAAGGATATGTTTTAAGGGGTTATGCCATAGATGAATGGCAGCAAAAAAGGTAAAATGATACTTCTAAGCTGGTTAAATCCATGCCGAAATGGCTTGCAAAAGCGGTTAGGCGCAAGGGATATACTAGAAGCTACTGAAGCCAATATTTTCGGAGAGAAATAAAAACATTCTCAACAAAAACGCTATTGTGTGTTTTGTTCACAGTGTACGGATACATTTTCTGACAAATGTATAAAATCATGTTTGTTTGGAGCTATAAAATTGAAGTTTTGAACAGAATCAATCAATCAATCAATAAGTTTATCATAAGCTTCAATTTAATCAGATAGTTAAAAATATAAATATTGTCTAAGAAACATTTATTTAAGTTAAAATTTATTTTTGTGAAAGGTATAATATCTTCGTTATAGCTAAATTTTTCATTCTCTTTTCATATATGTATGTAATACATTGTTTCTTATAGGTTTATGACGCACATATGTTAGTATTTAGTTTTGATTTTTCTTATCTCATACTTTCAAATAATCACGTTTTTTGGAATTGCTTGGTGCTTTTGTCTTAATTACGTCAATAATATAAGTAATAATTGGTTACAAATCAATTTGTAGTTGTCACAAGTCGTGATAAATAAGTATTGAAAATCACATATATAGGATGAACAAATTGTATAGTTTGAGTTGAGTTAAATAATTTGAGGTTTCAGCAAGGAAATGTTAAAGTTTTATAAGGATTTTAATTAGAAATATGCTATTTTGATCTGATTGATAGGTCAAGCAACTATTTTACACATCCATCTTATCTTATTATTACCTCCATGATAGCAACTAATAAAAATCTAAGAAATTATTATCAGAAGAGCTTTCCTTAGTAGAACAAAATGTTGTTAACATCCATTAACAGCAATATTAGGCTTTAACAGCAAGTTAACACAATGAATCTATTAACGAGAATAGGTCGTTTAGTTACATTTCAGTTATATTTGTAAATTTCGGACATCGGACATCCAAGGTACATTTGTATCCATGTATTGCTTAAAGGAAACAATTCCCCTAAAACAAATTTCACGTAAGTCTTAACAAACTTCTTAGTAATCGCCTTTGAACAATTGCTTGGACGGAAGGTATTCAATATGAGCTATGCCTTGTCCGCCCCGGTCAGTGCTTCATGGCATTCAGTTTCTTAGAAATTCGTTGACAAGAGACCTGTTAATCAAGGGTGCATTAGACAGCCATTTCCATTTCTTCATCAGTTTCGTCATTCTGAAGCAAACGATATCTGTTTGCGTTTCTTGTCCTACGACCTATATAAGAAGTACTTCATTAGAAGCAGAAGTAGTCAGTATCTTAACTTTATGGACTTTAAACTTTGCATTATACTATGTAATAATGGTAATGATTTTCTTTCACAAAAACCTAGTCTTTTTAGTAATATAATTCAAGATTACACTCTTGATTTTAATTTGTCTCAAGCAAAGAGACTCTCAACTCATCTACAAGTTTTGTCCATTAAATAGTCAATAATCATAATTATTATTTTTGCAATAAATGTCAGAAATTTATATGCGGTTTTATTTCTTACTAATCTTGTTAATATTTTTATGGATTCCATTAAGTTTTCTAATTGATGAGATTTTGCACAATTTACAATTCTTGGAAATTAAATTTAAATTCACTATAAATTTGTTTATTTAAATGGAAAAATTACGTTTATTTGAGGGAAAATAATGTAATTAAATACATTTGATTGACAGACTTCTATTGAGATTATCTTTAATTCATCACTATCATTGTTACTTAAAGTGATCATCTCGTGTCAATAGAATAGTATTTGACTTAAACTTCTTTGATCTATCACAAAGCTTTTATATTTTTAAACTAATTTCAAACTTTTCCACACGTTTAATTAAATTTCTAACATGTTTCTCTCCTCTTATAGTAAAAGTAAATAATGTCCAAGGTTTGGTCTTTTACCAAAATTAATTTGTTAAAACCAAACTTAAATTATATCAATCGATTTGTGCAACCAGTTTTCGGTTATTCTACCCGAAATCAATACATACCACAGACTCACTTACCCACTCTTCAAACCAGAACTCAAAACACAATTATTGACATGTGTGTGTACTATGTGGTTTCAATTCAGTACTTTGAAGAAGTGTACTTTACTGTTATAAGAGGCACCACAAAATGACCAATGAATGATGATGATCATAATGACGATGAAGAGTGGCAATGATGTTGATGACGATGAAGAGAGCTGATGATGATAGTGTTCAAAAAGGCATTGGTTGCGTTGCTAATTTGCAACTTGTAATCATCTTCAGATACATTTCCCTTTAGATATATCAAAACAGTTCTTGCCGCCTAACTGTCATTTCCACTATTCGTTCGTAAAATCATGACATATCTATCCTTTGGCACATTTGTCAGTTGGAAATATATTCAATGTCCGTTGTCGTTTGTCCGCCTTCATCGTCGTTGTCTGTCTATCAACGCTTACAATGTTATCTCTCCATTGGTGATGGTGTGGTGGTGGTAGATACTTGGTTTCTATTTTTATGTACCAATGTAGTTGTTCCTGTCCCTTGTTCTACAAATTGTATTTCATCCATTTCCATAGCTATATCCTTTTCCTTTGGTTTGTGTTGTACGTTTTGCTCCTTAATTTAAATACAGTTTGTTATTCTTTACTGTATCTCATAGTTGCTTTGGTCGTTTCCTTTCCTATGAATGTTGCTTTTTTTTTTTTGGTCGTCTACATTTTCTGTGAAAAAGTGGTTTTCCACACAGAGCACAGAACGTGACTTGATATTAAAAAATCTAATATGGAAATATACAATTTAAAAGTCCGTTGGTCCTGGTCTTTTCTTTTCTTTGTTATTTAATTTTTTTTTTATTTCACAAATTTTTCATTTTCCTGTTTTGTTATAGTTTTGTTTCTTTCTTTTGAATGGTCATTCATCATCGTTGTGAATTGTTGAAATTTATTTTTTCTGTCTTTTGGGGGGTGGTGGATTGAATGGTCAGTTGTTGGTTACTTTTGGGATTATATATGAATTTCAAATTATTAATTTCTATATTGTGTGCATTTTTCCATATATTTTATTCCCATTTATTTGAATAAATTTTTATAAATATATTTTTCTTTCTACTATTTGTTAGAAATTTATCAAAAATATAAATGCTTTTTTGATAGGATTTTAATTGATTTTTCGAGTAAAGAAAACAAAATGGAAATGAAGCCTTATTTTTGTAATTGAATGAATGATATTTGAAATCATTTTAATATGGAGGACACAATAAATTTTAAATCTCAATTGCAGTTGGCTGGCTGAGTAAGGTATTTCAACTTGTTCCAAGTTCTTAGTTTTAATAGAAATGTACCCAAGTACCCATATTAATTGGTTTCTGATTCAACAAATATGCAATAATAAAAGATGATTAAGAGTCATAATCCATGAAATTGAATTTGATGATGAGAGAATATTTAATCGCTTAGTCTAAAAATATAAATATTGTTTTGTTGAAACTTACGAGTGTGTCATTCATTATGAGTAATTTATTTGGTCATCAAATATGAACAAACATTTAAAAATTACCCTTGAGTTCATTGATTATTTGTTTTTTTATTTATTTTTAAATATTTTTATATATACTTTTATAAACAATAGTACCTACAATTTGTTATTTTTAGGCCCATTAAATATTTATCACTTATCAATATTGTTAATAATTCATGTTACCATGATCTCATGTCTATCTGCCTCCCTACATTAACACGCAAACTAATTTTATAGTAGTCAAATGTCAAACAAGAAAACACTCAAGTAAGTTTAGGTTGTTCAGTTGGCACAGCAATATGTTTACTTGAATCTAGAACAAAAAAATTTTAGTGAATAAACTTTATAGTACTATAATTCATAAGTTGCTGAGATCTTCTGTGATCTTCTAAGCAGAAGAAATGGTTTGAAGTTTTATATAGCAAATAGTCCAAATTTTTCTATCCTAGGAATTTCAAATATTTATCAAAATGTTAAATAAGAAAGGTTCTCCATTTTATGTTATATCTGTTATCTATCAAATGTGGATAAATATTAGGTCATGGTTGTGTATGGGAGTTTATGTCAAAGTCAGTTTTATTCTGAGTGACGTAGAATAATTTTTACAGTTTTTAAAGACAAAAGTTCAGTGCTGCTATTAACAACGCAACCAGAACTCAGTGCTTTTGCTACTGTACCTGTTCATGGCAACAAGGGTTAAGTAGTGTTACTTTGAACTATATTATGAAAAGACAAAACGTCTTTCTTTGTACAGTACATCGTTTCTTATGAGGCAGCACATATCAAAGCAGACAAGACAAGAGAAAACAGAAAAGCATGTTTCATTGTCGATAGCTGCCCCGTGTCTTGTGAAGACAAAATTTGTACACACACAAAACGAAACAAGAAGATGAAACGTTGTGTTCTGTTCAATTGTGTTTTGTTTGGTATGTGTTGGTATAGAACACGTTTTCTTGTCTGATTAGTCCAAGACTGATCCGGTGTGTTCTCAGCCTTAGTGCTTATGCTAGGAAGAAGGGTATTGGTTCTTACTTTTATGTAAGGTCTATTGCAAATTCTTCCTTTGAATTCCAGTATTTCTAATGGAGCACGTTTGGTTTCGTCAGCTTGAAAACTCAGAAATCCTTTTGTTTCTAGCACTTGTTGGCAATTCCTTGTATAGCATGCCGAAGACGTGAGTCTGAATGTTCCTCACTTCTTCCATACTATTTGCTCCAGATAAAATTTTAACAACATAAGATATACATATGATGTTTAATGAAATCTGCTGCTATTGGGTAGTTCTTCTTTTCATCATCTCTTAAATACTCAATGACTTGATCGCCAGAAATGGTGCCGACGTGATTCCGAACATATGTAACTTTTGAACAATTATATTCGCCAATAAGATCGCACACTCTGGTAATCAAGCTTGATAAGAGGCAAATTATTCTTAATAAACAACAATTTTGCAGCTTTGTCGCCTTCTTACCGATTTCGCAATGGTTCATAAACTAAACCGCCTCCACTAAATAGTTGCTCGCATGGAACCGATCATGGTGGCGACGATAAATAAGCACGTACGATCATTAAGATTTTTTATTATTCAATCCTATGTCTATCGGCGACGACGGAGCCGTAATCAGCTTCACTTGAAGCTTATACAAGACCCAAGTTATGCAGCGTTATCAAACGCATTAGTTCAGATTGAACTTGGTCTTAAAAATTTTATCCGAAAACTGCAATTTGTACCTTGGGTCCGAATACTATGTATTGCTTGGAAGACCACGAAATCTTGAATTGATGTTTTGAATTTTTTTTCTTTTTTTTTTTGTGTGTGGAAATTTTGATATGAGAAGTTAAAGGGAGTAATGTATGTCGCACGCAATGATAAAATATAAACAGACCTCCGCTAAAACACTGTTAAAAAATATGCGGAGGTACGATTTCATGCGGATGTTTTGCAGATTCGGAGGCGGATGCGAAGTTCCGTTACAACCCTAACCTGTACATAGTCTATACATCTGCCATGAACACAAATTTCAATGACCGCCAGTTGATCAATATAGCTACTAAATATTAATGAAGCTTTCGTCCAGTGGCCATGATATCGTTTTATGAGCGTCCATTACTCGTTTTCATCACTACTCAAACCATAAGAGCAGAAGAAGATTCCTTCCATGTACTTTAGATTCCATATAAACAGGTAACTGAAATTTAAGGAGAAACTGTTTCACATAAAAACTATTGTATTATAGAAGAATATTTGCTAAAAATTCAACACATTGAATCTAAGAACATGGAATGCAAAGGAAACCATTTCTTTAATTTTTAGAGTTTCTGTCTTAATTTTAACCCATTTAGAACAAAACAATTAGTAACCACGAACGGAAAAGAAACTCTATCTAAAAAATTCTTTAGTTTTGATTGTTTTTTATGTTAATTTCTTTTTTATTATTTTCTGTAAAAGGCTTCAAGTTGTTGATAGCATTCCATTCCATACAATTTAGAACTGTGAAACCTTGGGCTAATATTGTTCAATACATTCGTTTTTTTTTTGTTTATCTAATTCTTGGCAATATATAAACGTACATACATACTCACATAGTGAGCGCGTGTTATACCACTTAAAAGTCCATTCACATCCTAAACTACTTCAAACATTATTTTCACAGCAATTCGATTTTTCTTTTTACCAAAAATGAAGTGAACACGAAACCAGTTCTTTTTTTTTTCATTTTATACACCACAAGTCAACATTTGAATAAGAACAATATCTACATAGTACTACAAGTACAACAAGGTAACACAATATTGTGCTACCAATTGCTAAAGCATATAGAATCCAGAATAGAATAGAAACCATGTTGTAGACCAACCACAAAATGTACAAAGCTTCCGCCACCTTTCGTTGTCGTTGCCAAAGTTCAATGTAGGCCAACAAAAGAGAATGAATGAATTGAATGAAGGCAGCAGGCAAAGAGTTTTTACCACCAAAAAGTGAGTGAGTGCTTTGAGTTTGTATTTGGCAAATAAACGCAATTTGTAAAGAACTCAATAAGCACACGAAATAAAGTAGTCGTCGGCATAGAACCCCATAGATATACTGAGTTAGTTACATACGTGTCCATTTGAGTAGTTCATAATGAGCATGTCATGATGATGGTGGCATACGAGACATTTTTGCGCCAGTTTACATATTTTATTTTTAGATCATGCAAATAAAGAATCCAGAATGTCAGTCATCAGTCAAGTGAATGTTACTTTATCAGAAAAAAAGTTAGTCATAAAATTAAAATTGCTGCCAAAAGCCCCACTGAATTGAAGTGTATCAATATTCTCTACTATTGGCATGTTATCTATTAACTAGGCCTAGCTATCTACTCTTGTTGATGAGTGGTGGTTTGTGTTTTTAGGCCTCATTGATTTGATAAAGTACTACATAATTGTAGTTGAAGTGTTCTTACTGATGAAATAGTTTCCCTTCTTCTCTACAACAATCTGATGTTATTGATTTGGTGGCACTAAACATATGATGCTTGAATGAACACACAACGACCGAAAAAGCAATCATTACTTAAATGTTAGTAATCGTTATTATTATTAATTTCTTTTCTAATTTGATAAAGAAAAAATATCTGTACAACCATATATTTTTCATTTGAATAAGTTTTATTGCGCAGTTTCAAGTTGAGTGATTTCATTTGTTTTTACTGCATAATTTTATTAATTATACGATGGATGATATTTATGAAAATTAAGTATATGTATTTATGTACATGTACATGTACATGTGTGCAACAACTTGTTTTATTTTATTTTATTCTTTGCGAGTGTAGTACAACACCCTCAGGTCAAGTTTTGTGTGGCATACTTATTTTTTTCTTTTTGCTTTTTTTGGATTGTCTTCTATTTTTATCCTCATCTGGTGCTGGCTGCTGTTGCTTTGTCTTGGCCTGGCCAACATTATAATTGTCAGAGACAAACGAAAAAGTAGCATAAAGTATATCCCAAGGGCACACTTTAACAGGCAATACAGGGTGGGAGAATACTACTGGTTGGGATGTTCTTGTTTTTGCATGTACTATGTAGTTGGGTTGTTTGTGGCTGGCTTTGGAGTGGTTTTGTCGCGTTGTACTGGGTTAATAACCCGAGTTTTATAACGTTTATATGGATGAGTAATACATGTAAATAGAATAAATGTTAATTAAATGTGTAACTTATAAATTAACTCAGTTAAAAAAGTTAATTTTATTATGAAATATCTCATTTGGTATTTAGGAAACATTTCAAGCAAAAGGGTAGTTTTATTTTTAGTTCTGTTAGAAAATCATGCAAGAGAGTTGGGCAACTGTTTGCATGAGTTCTGTCTTAGATGAATGAACGAGGAAGAGTAGGATACAATCTAACATTTAATCTATCCTTGTCCAACTTTATCTAAAATATGGAGATTCTTTTATTTATAAAAAGTTGCGATCTGATCGCTCAAAAAGGGTGATTATTCCGGAACATATCAAAAAAGCCCACAAAATCGTTTTGACAAACCGTAAACTGCAGTTGCAAGAGATAGCTGACACTCTAAATAATTTTGCGTCGATACGTAACGATTGAGAAAACTTGGGTCCACCATTACACGCCAGATTCAAATCGGCAGTCAGCTGAGTAGACAGCAGACGTTGAACATCGCCCAAAGCGGCCAAAAGTACAGGTTATGACGTCCGCATTTTATGATGGGAACGGAATTTTGTTTATAGACTACCTTGAAAAAGGCAAGCCAGTCATTACCGATTGCTACTTGGCCCAATTGAATCGTTTGAAAGAGGAAATTTCGAAAAAACGGCCGACAAAGAAAGAAACTGCTTTTTCACCAAGACAATGCACCGTGTCACAAGTCTTTGGCAACGATGGCAAAATTGCATGAATTACTATTCGCTTTGCTTCCGTAGCCATCATATTCCCCAGATTTGGCCCCCAGTGACTTATCAAAGGGAGATTTGGATCGAATTATCGCCGAAAAAAACGACTATTTTGAGGACAAAGATAAATCGTTCTTTAAGGAAGGTATCGAAATGTTAGAGAAGTGGAATGATTAAAAAATTAAATTTCACCGAAAAAGTTGTGTTTTCTTCATTAGACCTGGAACTTATCACCCGATGTGAATCAAAAACACCGAATGTACTACCTACACTAGATCTAAACTTAGGCTGTTCAACCCACGATCCAAGTCAAGTTTGAATGTGGCCCAGTCGCGGCCCAAGTGCTCGCCATTTTTCGGCACAGGAGAAAGACTTTTTTGTTATGTTTTTGCTCGCCACTTGTTTGTACAGGCGGATTTTTCCAATGCGGCCCAATGAGCCAAAAGGGTTGGACAGTCCTGATCTTAAGGAAATTAACTAAGTAGTTTTGTGCATTAATATTCTGGGAATCTTAAAGGCAGGTCTCCCTTGCTTACATCACATGCGGATAAGTCAGCGATCCGTGTAGACTTTGTAATGAAGAAGAGGAGTCAGTAGAACACGTACTATGTCACTGCGAGGTCCTAATCTGCACCAGACTCCACCACAAACTGGACCAGACTCCACCACCTTTGAAACCAGTACTTGGAACCAGTTGAAATTGCAGATTTGTCTCCGAAGAAAGTCTTGGAATTCCTGCTGAATACCAGAGTCTCGGAGGTATTTCTGCAATATTTTTATGTTGTTTTCAAATTTATGGTATTGAAGATATGATTACTATTTTGTTTTATTTCTTTAGGAAGTATATCTCGATTTGGTATATTTTAAAAAATATAGGTTTTCATAAAAGCCTAGAAGCTTCAATTGCTTGATATCAGATACCATTAATCTTATAATGGTATCTCCGTCCCAAAACTTGGAACATGTTTTACTATTTAAATCCTTATTGAATTTTGGGCTTGAATAATACCAATATTTACGTGGATAATGGATCACTTCAAATATCCAAACAAATTTATTTTTATCAACTATTAATGACTATTACTTAATTAAATAATAATCTCTATTCTTCTATTTTTATATAATTCCAGACGGGAGTATCGCTTACACCCGAAATGTTGCTCACCACCTCTGAGTCATCGACGCACAGTGCCGCCGAGGTAGCGGGACGTTTACAAGTGGATGTGCGTACTGGCCTTAAATGGACCGAAGCTAAATATCGCGCAAAAATCATTGGACATAATGAACTAAATGTCATCGAAGAGGATCCAACATGGAAGAAATATATAGAACAATTTAAGAATCCACTCATCTTACTCCTGCTTGGCTCAGCATTAGTTTCGGTGATCATGAAACAATATGATGATGCTGTCAGTATAACAATAGCAATACTGATAGTTGTTACAGTGGCATTCATACAGGAATATCGTTCGGAGAAAAGTCTTGAAGAGTTGAAAAAGCTAGTACCACCAGAGTGTCATTGCTTACGCGAATCACGTCTTGATACATTTTTGGCACGAGAACTAGTACCCGGCGACGTTGTTCATTTGAATGTGGGAGACCGCGTACCAGCTGATATACGACTTTTTGATGCAGTTGATCTTTCTATTGATGAATCAAGTTTTACTGGTGAAACTGAGCCGGCACGTAAAATCACTGATGTACTGTTGAATAATTCAAATACCAAGGATCACAGCAACATGAAGAATATCGCCTTTATGGGCACTCTTGTGCGTTGTGGCAATGGCAAGGGTATTGTTGTCAGTACTGGTGAACGCAGTGAATTCGGTGAAGTCTTTAAAATGATGCAGGCAGAAGAATCACCAAAGACACCATTACAAAAATCAATGGATATACTTGGAGCCCAATTGAGTTTTTACTCATTCATTATAATTGGTGTCATCATGCTGCTTGGTTGGCTACAAGGCAAACCACTTTCAGAGATGTTTAATATCAGTGTGTCCCTTGCCGTGGCTGCCATACCCGAGGGTCTCCCCATTGTAGTCACTGTCACACTTGCTTTGGGTGTTATGCGCATGGCCAAACGCAATGCAATTGTTAAGAAGCTACCCACTGTGGAGACGTTGGGCTGTGTCAATGTCATTTGCTCGGATAAAACGGGCACACTAACAAAGAATGAGATGACAGCAACGATTATCATCACTGCAGATGGTTATATGGCAGATGTCACTGGTGCCGGTTACAATGATCAAGGCGAGATACATATACGCCATTGTAATAATGTCGAGATGGCTAAAACCAATATCACCAATTTGCTTGAGATTGGTGCCGTTTGCAATAATGCCTACATACAGAATGGTACATTGTTGGGTCAGCCCACTGAGGGTGCCCTCATTGCAGTTGCCATGAAGAATGGCATGTATGCCACAGCTGAGAACTATGTACGCATTCAAGAATATCCATTTTCATCAGAACAGAAAATGATGGCTGTCAAGTGTATACACAAATATAACAACAATAAGGAGGAAATATTCTTTGCAAAGGGCGCCTTGGAAATGCTTTTGCCTCAATGTACGAAATATCAATTTGGTTCACAAACGGTTCCATTGACCAAACAAAATGAAGCTGAATTTCTTGCCGAAGCCTATGAAATCGGACGTAAAGGCTTACGTGTTTTGGCTTTGGCCAAGGGTCGTTCAATGCAAGATTTGGTATATTGTGGTCTTATTGGCATTACTGACCCTCCAAGACCATTAGTACGTGAAACCATTGAGTTGTTAATGCAAAGCGGTGTACGTGTCAAAATGGTCACTGGCGATGCACAAGAAACTGCATTAGCTATTGGTAAGTACATAGTAAATGCACTTAGAACTATATAATCTTCTTAAATGGAAACCCATTACATTAACCTCATTGGGTTGAGTCTTTTGTCGCTTAGTGTTTGATTATTGGTTGCACTGCAGACTTGCTTACATTCTTCTCTCTCCCTCTCCCTCTTAGTCTATAAACTTAATTAGCAATGTAACTTAAATACATACATGTTATTTACACTCCTCATTGAATTGAGATTGAGAGTTATTGTCTTATTTACGAGGGTCATATTGAAAGAGATAAATTTACTACTTTCGTACATAATCCTCTCCAATCTTATGACACTTGTTCCTACGATGAACTGAGCACATATTTTTGAGCGAGTTAAGTATGGAATAAAATATCCGCCAAATGCTCCCACATGTCGTTCAGATCCATGCCGTCTAGTTGAGGCCACAAGAACTCCGTTTTTATTTTCCTGTAACGAATTGCTTTCACAGTCACTGCAATTCCTGCCTCATTTTTGAAACGTAAGGCACAATTATACCGTCGATTACATTGACCGATTTTACAATCTGCTATCCAGCGGGCGAATCGGCTTCTGTGATACTGATGATGACACACAAAACTACCCACTCGATCAATATTATCGACGCTTTCCTAGCAGATAATGACTTCGCTGGCTAGTAGATTGTAAACTCGCTCAATGTCATCGATGCTTCACTGGCTAACAAGCCCACACGCCAGCGAGTAGCGAGTAAAGTATGCCGGCTTTTAATATTTCTCGGTAGATTGCTTACAATCTGCTAGTAACTATCAAATATGCTAACACTGGCCGAGTTTACCTGCAGATAGTTAATTCGGTGGCTAGTATTTGGCAAACTCGATCAATGTAATCGACGCTTTAGATCTTTGCCGTTTTTCGCTTATTGCAACGAGTCTAAAAACGGGGGAATCTGTGTGTGCGCTAGTAATGAAACACAAAACTTTCCACTCGTTCAGTAGTCAAGTCATTTTGTAGACAACTACATGTGATTCATAAGTGAGAGTGTGTGTGTGAGAGAGAGAGAGTACTAAAAGCCAGCGAGTAGCGGGTAAAGTAGGCCGGCTTTCAACATTTCTCAGTAGATTGCTTACAGTCTGCTGGTAACTAGTCAACATTATTACACTGGACGAGATCACTAGCATATATTGAACTGATGACTAGTATGATGCAATTTTGCTGAATGTTTGTTTCAAGCTTCGGAACTTGGGCATCCCAAAAGACGATCGGTCAGCTTATATTCTGAATTTTTTTCCTTCAAGACTTTGCTCAGCACTCGTAGTTTTTTAATTGTTCTACTTACTTACCATGTACAAATTTATTTAGTTTATACATCTTTTACCTTACTATTTAATCATTTGGTGATGTCTCTTCATTCATTTAATGACTCTCGTATTATTTACAGTCTTATCACTTACTTGCTCATAATATTCCAACTGGCGCCTCGAGCTGCTGACAAAATTATCAGTTACACTCAAACCTTAAATTCTGTATTATTTCATGCATTTAAACTTAGGTGTTGATGGTCACAGTCACAGTCAACTAACAACGACTCTAATTTAAATTTTCAATTAAAATTCAATCAATATGCAACTCGATTTTAAATCAAATTTTGTTGCAAAAAAATGTGCTTCAAGCACAATCATCTTTCCTATGATTCATCGGTCGGTCTTTGGTGATGGTGTCGACGGTGCCTGCCCAAGTGTGTTTTGTCATTCATGACTCAGATGAAACTCAACCAACTAACCAACGCTTTTATAATTATATCGAAAAGCTCAGGGAATTGTAGTGATGACAAAAAAAGGAAAAAAAAAAAACTTCGGCTTTATAAGTTTTTCTTGTATCTATTTCGCTATAAACTTGGCTCCAAGAAAGGAGTAGACGGCAACAGTATATTATGCTCCTCCTCATCATCATGATTGCTGTTGCCCAGTTGTCTGTCTAAGGACGCAAACATTTAATTATTGTGAATGTTACTGACGGCGGTGACAAACCACACCGTTGATGATGATGATGACTAAACTGACGATGACTAGCGATACCAGTCAAGTGCGAAGGTTGGCGGAACGCCATCTAGTAGTAGTCTCTCATTCTGTTGTCAACAGGATATAGAAACCCGGTAGGTTTTCTCATAGAGTTTTGTTATTACCTTTTTTTTTTTGTTGCACTGTTACCTTCCTTATTTTTCTGTGTTGCTTTTTGCCTGTGGCGTTGGGTTTTCATGGTTTGATATCATGGTATTACATGTAATGAGAAAAATGTGTAAAAACTTCGAATACTTTCAAAATAATAAAAATAAAATTATAAAAGACGGAGAGAGATAGAAAAATGCATTGCATACTTTAAGGCATATTTTTAGATATTTGATTTGAAATATTTAATGAAAATTTGTCTTCTATTATAATTTTTGGGAAATTAGCTATTGTAGTACAGTACATAGTTAAGTTAAGCCAAGTGTTTGTTTTAATACTTAAGTTTTTGCCTAGTACTTGTGAAACTTGGTAAATTTTACACAATTTAAACGCAGTGTTGTACAAACTTGTGTTTGCCATATGCCCTTGTTGCATTGAGACGCCCAAAAGTCAACATGGTTAGCATCGTTGGAACTTCGAACTTCAACTCTTGGTTGGTAGTTGCTTGAAACTTCTGTTTGATTTCCTCTTGACTATGACAATGACAACGACAACGAAAACGAGGAAGCTGATGACGATGACGATGAAGACTATGAAAACTTAACTTGAAGACAATTCCAACAATATGGTTAATTAATTCTTGTTGCCAAATATACGATACTTAACTCTCTACTGAACTGTTCTGTTTCCTTAATAAGGACTTTAACACTTGAACTTCTTCTGCACTCACTCTACTGTAACTTTACATCACATCCCATCCCATCCCATCCCATTACATCTTTATATTTGCTACTTGTTGTATGGTATGTAAACCTTTTGCTGCTGCCACTTAATTTTAGCAATTTTAGCAAAATTTTAAGTTGACAAATTAAGCTCTCAACCCTTTTATTTTAAAGACCTTTTTTGTCTTTTTTTTTGCGTTATATTTTCTTCTCTTTTATTAACCAAAGACTATTCTTCAACATCGTTGTCCTTTCTTTTAGTTTTTTGTTTTAGTTTTCTATTTGGTCCATCCTTTCTTTGTCCTGCTGTTCTGTTCTGTCCCTATGTTTTCGTTACTCGTTTTAATTTGTGGCCAAAAGTTTAATGTTGTCACATAAATTTTGCTTTTTCATCATTGCCTGACATCATCATTATTGGCATCATCAACATCATGAGCATCATCATCATTGTTGGTTAGTATTTTTTGGCCAATTTGTGTGTGTGTGTATATGTATGTGTTTCTTTCTTTCTAGAGAGTTAAGTATTTTATAGGTTTTGTGGTGGTTGAATACCCTTTTAGTTTTGATGGGATTCCATTTTAATTTGTCAAACATTGTAACAAATTTATTTGCATACTGTTTTACTTTATGTTAGGGTTTTTCTATTCTGTCAACTTTTGATGGGTTATTTTGGTGTTTATGTAGTAGGGACATTTTGAGTTGTTTAATGATTTTGTCAATAGGTAATTTATACTTGTTGCAACATAATGGGTCTTCAAATTAATTAAAATGGGTATACTTTGAAAATAACAAACCAAACATTTGTAATGTGGAGAGAATTGAACTCTTTGGAATATGGAATTTATGGAAAAGAAGACTCCACTTTACTAGGTTTTTTACATTTACTCTTTGAGATCATATCCCAAAGTATCTATTTGGACCATTTATCGAAAACAGAAACAAGAATCACTTTGGTTTTTTAATAACAAAACTGGAAGGATTTTGATCTATTTGTGACTGACTAAACTTATTTTTAACATAACTCACTTTAATAACTAGCAGTAGACTAGTAGTAATCAGACTCTACAGACCCTTGGGATAAATTTTGATTTTTTTTAAACTTTATGTAATTTTTAATCGAAGTATGCGACATGTTTTGCATTTTTTAGTGGTACACATGTAATAAATAAGGATTATCAGCCACACACAAAATGTCGTAGATAGCAGAAAGCAGTGGGGCAGTGAAACACTGTTTCGAATATGTGAAAAAAATGTTGAGTTCTGACTTTTCCGTTTTGTTATAGCGGAAATAGAAATACACACTCTTTGAAAATTTTAACTGTCTACCTATTACGATTCATGAGATAGAGCTCACTGACGGACGGGCGGAAAGCGTAGGCTTAGTAATAGGGCACACTTTGGGTACGGAACCGTAAAAAGGGTAGCGCTTTTAATCTGGTATCAATCCCTAAAAACCTCTATCAGTCGAAGCCATAAGTCAATGAGTGCCAATTGGGTTGGTTTATTATGGCAGTTGAAAAGGTGAACAGTATTGTGATGAAGCTACACTGTGGACATCAAATGTTGTCAGAGAAATCTATAGGTAATCCGAGAACACCGAGGAAGTCTCTTTTCGATATCATCGACAGGTTGAGGACGACCTCCTAAAACAACACTGCTCTGGTGTGACTATAATGCATTTTCAACTGCCCTCCGAGTACTGTTTGTGGTGATGTTTCTGTGAATATGCCTAGGGGGACAACGCTCGTAATAGTGCTGAAGCTTATTATGCTGGCGAACCGATAATAATTTTGCTTTCTGGTGGAGATTGTCAATACTGGCCATCTGGAAGCAACTGATCATTGTTATAAGGGCGTTATTTTGACTAAATTGCTTGTGTCCAGCGTTCATTTGTCTTATAAGTGGTGTTTAGTCTCTTTCTCCTTTTCCCAAGGTAGTTCCTGCTATAATTAAGCACTTTTCTTCTTTTTTTTTTTGGTAATCTGTTTGAGCAAGGTCACTATACGGTGGATGACGAAGAATTTCGAACTCTTTCCCTTCATGAGTCTTGCAAGCGAATGGAAAGATGAAGATTATTTGGTTTTAAACCCTCACAGTAGTCGTTTTCCGTAATCAATTATTATCATGAAATTGTGATGGATAACAGCAGCTCTAAACCATCAAAAGGCCACTGAAAGCTTCTCCTGATGTATATACATACATATGTTTGTCGCGTTTTGTGCAGTGTTTCAGTGGTTCTATTCACATTTTCAACTGCGATGGAGGTTTACAATTGTCTTTTACGATTCATTTTTCATTACAATTCAATTCAGAAAAGTGTCACTTTATGACGAGTACGGATGGGAAAAGATATGAGAATTAAGGTTGGTTCCTCCTTCTATGCATCGTTTAATTCGTTTTGAACACCAACATTTTTACTTCCAGATGAGTCAATATTGATTTTATTATTATAAATGATGAATCATGTGAGTTGAAGCGCATCTTACTTCTCCCACTACACAAACCAACAAATATAATTCACTTTAACTTTACACATGTGCATATTCTATGAGAATGAAAAATGACATATGTATGTATGTATTATTTTCTATACAAAATGTTTGTTGAAGAATAAATGGTATAATACAGTACAGAATAAGTTTAAGGAAAACTGAATCTACTCATACTTTCTATTTCTTTTGTATGTCAAATAAATCTCAATATTGTAACAATAACTTTGTTTTAACAAATGTTAACTTCCAAATGTTGTAAACTTTTTAAACCACAATTATTTTTAAACACGATAACTTCCGGTAATATGTAGTATTGTCGTCGTACAATTCTAACTTGATACACTCTCAGATTCTGTCAGTTTTGGTGTCTATCATTGTCTGTTACACAACACAGAAAAACTGAAAAAAAAAACAACATTATTTATTGTACAATAAAAAAAAGTTTAAACTTTTCTAAACAAACAATTAACTTTTATATATTTTCCTCTCTCTCTCTCTCTCTCTCTCTGTGCATTGCAACAGCTTATAATTTATATACTTTTTTATTTATTTTTTTGTGTTTTCCAATGATGAATTTTTTGCCAAACAAAGTTTAACGTAATATTTGTGGTTGTCACAACAAATTTTTGACCAAAAATGAAGAGTAAAATGCTGTGCACAAAGTTTACACTACATAACCATATAAAATTTGGGTGAAAAATGGGAAGAAAAAGTTTATTGAGAGTTAACCGAACAACAGACAAAACCACATAATGATCTAGGTCTCCTTTAGGGGCAAGAAAAAGAAGAATCCTTTTGAGTTGTTGAGGTTGAAAAGAACCATAATCAGAGGCAAATAAACATACTACATAGCAATAGCATCAGGATAGGATCACAGTATCAAAAAGGGCAAAACTTTTTGTGGGTGAGAAATGAAAATTTGTTGTTATTGTTACTGACTTTAGGCATGCGGACCGTCCGGGGCTTACTTACTCTAAAAGTTTTAATAACACACAAACATTTTTCATTCACTTCGTCGGTTGTATCGAATTTTTATATTACTTACTTACATGTATATATCTATGTATATAAAATTAGGAAACATTTGTCCATTGATTTGATTCAACAGTTGAGAAGCTCTAGATTTTATTTAGGAGAAAAATATCTAAAATGAAACACACAGATGAATTTTTTATGCGCCCAAGAAGCCAATACATTCTCTGATTTCTAACAGTGTTTTTGGTCAATAGAAATTCACTATTCAGAAAGACGGGGGGGTATTTAATACCTGATACCTGTGTGAGAAAAATATGAATAACTAAGAAAGCCGAAATTTGAATCAAACATCCTGACACTCTATAAAAATCTTCTTTATTTAGATTTCAAAATTTTTGACCAAGTATGGTAAACACAAACGCTTCTTTCTTAATCCTATGGCATGGTTGAATCTTTATGCCATGAAATGGAAAAACAAAGCAATTTTCAAGATGTGCAACTATTTCCGTTTTAGTTTTTCCTGTTTTCAATTCAAGTGAAAATAAAATGACGATGAGAAGAACAACAACGATGACGACGAGGAAATTGAAGTTAGATAAAGTGTTGTATGGAAGGTGACGATGATAAAGAGATGAAGCATGGAAAGATAGAAAGAAATCTCAGATCAAAAGACGGAAACGGAAATGCGTATTGTAAGCAGCAACTAACTTTACAGTCGCTGTTGTTCATGTTGCTGCTGCTGTTGTTTGTTAAGGATTGATTTTATACCCTTGGGTAGTTATTTTTCTTTGTGAAATTTTCTAGAGTATATTTGCCTTTTTATTTTTCTTCATTTTTATTATCATTGTTTGCAGCTCAAGGTCTTTTTCTCTTGTATCTAAATACAAAATAACATAATGATGAGGGTTAAAGGTAAATTCCCATGTATTGAGTAGTTTTTCATCAGCTAGTATCTTTCAACATCATCTTCATTATTATTTCGCATATATTTTTCGTAATTGAAAATTGTATTGCTGACTCTGTGAAGGCATCCATGTCTTCTTTTCTTTAGTATTTTTTTTTCTTATTTTAATCTGTAAGATGCAGCATCCTGTTGAACGACATCTGAGGGTAAATGTCTTTGTTAAGTATTTGCATTTATAGTTGAATGTCTTTTGACACTCACTCACCCAATCTGTTGAATTTCTCTACCCTCCCCCTTGCTCATCTCATGCATTCTCCACGTTATTCAATAGTTCTTGTTTATTAAGAGTTTAAAAAGCATACAACAGCAGCACTTTCGCATCTTGCATCCAATTCCTGGAACTTAGTCATCAACATCACCAACAGAATGAGGGGTGCTCTGTCGCCAGTTTCTTTAGCTTCATCATCTCATCTTCATATTTGTTCATCATCTTCTCCTTCATCTTTTGTACGTGACAGTTGAATTTTGATTTCTGTTTTTTTTTCTTCTGAAAATTTCGTGACTATTTTGTGCAGTTTTTCATTTTCATGTTACTGGGTTCTCTATCGTGCAATGATTATCTTTTGTCCCTCTACGCTATCTCCATGCATACATGGTACATACTATATGGTATATTGTGCAACAAATATGCAAGTGCATGCATGCATGTGTATAAGAAATAGACAAGTTGGGGGTTATCTTTGTGATATATCAGCTGCTTGTAATTAGTGATGAGCGTTTTTGAGCAAACGGTGAGTTTTTCGCTGTGACTCGCTAGTCACAGTGACTCGCTGTGATTCAGTTGCTCTTAGAAATTGTTGCTCAGTTAAACTGTGATCACATTTTCTTCGTAAATTGGTTTTGTTTTATATGTATATGAACGCTTCTATAATTTCTTTCATAATTTTTGACAAGTTTGGTGTGTGTTTGAGTATATTATTACTAATAATAATAATAATAATAATTTTTTACAATTTTCAAATTTTGAGTTTTTGTTGAAAAACATTGGATAATGACCATCATATTTTTAAGTAATTAAATTACTATATTACTATTTATTATAACAGTAATAAAACATGTGCATTTATCCATTGTTAATACCAATGAGCTGAAGGCCTACGATGCTATTGCTCTTTTAATTTTTAAGCTGGCTCATAATTTGATATAATAAGTTATTTATTAAATAAATAATTAAATAAAAAAAGGTTTTTTAAAATAAGTATCACATTAAATATTTTTAACGCATTCCTTTAATTTTTTTCTTTCATTTTAAACAAATTTGTTGCTTTGCTTATTAGCCAGATTCATCTAAAAATTATTCATATAAAAATTATGATTACATTTTAGGGCTTTTTAACATGTTCTTTTATTAGTGATTCTAAACTGTGAGTGGATCACAGTTGCAAATCATATTTAGATGAACTGAATCTAAACTGTGACTCAATCACAGTTTAGAACCACTGTGATTTTAAATGAGCAGTCACAGCTCTCACTGTGATTGTGAAATCACTGTTTAGCTCACCACTACTTGTAATCAACATCATCATCATTTGCTATATGCAAAAAAATGGTCTGATTGTGCATCGAGAATGAGAGTGAGAAATCGTTTTAAGTGCTTCCAGCGACATACGCACGTTCTTCATATAAGATTCCTAATTGGATGCTGTTGCTACTGCAGTGTACTTGATGTTGACGAGTGTCGCGAAAAGAATTTATGTGTGTAGTTCTTTAAAGTTACATATTATTGTAAGTAGATATTCGAATAATGAAGGAGCATATTTTCATATACAAAAATTACAATAATTATAAGAATTTCCATATAAAATTATGAGATGTTGTGATTCTGTTAAGAGTGAAATTGGAAATTTTAATTGGGAGTTTCTCTATAACAGTATCATATGCTGCAGCTCATTTCTTTAATTCTTTGTAAGATGCTTAAAGAAACTATACAGAACTTATTGTTTTTCCGTTATTTTTTTTATTATACTTAGGAATAATATTTGTAATCAAGTATTTCAAATGAACATTACATTTGAGATATTACTTCAAACAAGAAATCGAACATTAAATAGGGCGCTATTTGGGAGACCCCAAAGCAAATATCGGTTTATGTTGACAGCTGGCTACTATCAAGGGTCTTTCGGCCCACAGCATATAGGCACTTAATGACGCTTATCTGGGTGCTGGTCATTCCGGTCTCCAAAGAAATAAAAAAATCGGACGAGTGTGCCAGGAAAGGCCCGGCACTGCTTGTGTTTTAAGCAGTTGCCAATATTTCTAGACCACTTCAAGATATCCTCTCGGACTGGAAGCGAAAACCAGGGATCTAATAGGCAGGAAGTGAGCAAATGAGCCTGGCTGCACTGTCGCTAGGACACTCTGGCCTTGCTACCAACCAAAGAGAACTTCCGAGATCATACATTTTAACAAGAAAAGTCTTCGGACGATAACGGTAGTTATTACAGAGCACTGCACCGTTACGCTGATGGTCTATAGGATGAAGGTTTCTCATCATGTCGTAGCTGTGAAGATGAGGAGGAACCGGAGAGCGTCCAACAACTACTCTCTGATTACCATGCTCTTCGTGGTAGATGAACCCGTCTTCCCGGGAAACCCTTCCCTTCGAGGAGTTGGGTGTTTGACAAAATGTCCTTTGGGAGACCTGACTTTGTTGATGGTCATCTCTGGGACCAACCTTGGATGGTAGTTGAACTCTTACAATCCACCTTCCCTTTCACAATTTAACAGGCATCATAATGGGGCTTCTGGGTATAACATACCTTAACCTTCCTTGTGTTATTGACAAATCAAGAAATCTTATTTTCATGGACTTATTTAAGTTTATCAAAAGAATTCTCTTAAAGTGACAATTTTTAGTTTCCTAAACACTATCACTATGCATTTGCACTTCTTCAGACCTAGAGATCTCGCAGCCCTGTCCAAAGAGTCAAAAGATCATGATCATAAGAAGTCATTTGTATGATTGTTAGTCCAAATATTTGCATTATCTAGCATAAAAATATAATGGCTCTCCATTTTGTTCTGCAGGAACAGTGGGGAACTCTTGTAAAACACTCACATATACTCTTAAATGTTCATTCTTGAACTTACCAAGCGGAGTTTAAGGTACCTATACTACTTTATCAGAAGCACAACCAAAATTCTGTTCCGAAAATATGATGTGTTTCTTTCGTGAGTCTTGCCAATAGCATCGAAAATCATCTAGGTAATCTAAAGCTGGCATCTTCTTAATAAGCTCCTTCAAAATGTGTGTTAATGCATGTAATGTGCTCTAAATGCAATATGAATATGCAGAAAGTTTATGGCAAATAAAATCTGTCATTTCTTAATAAATTTAAACAAAACTTAACAAAATATCTGAAATGATAACACAATGTCTGGGGCACCGCAGCCCTCTCTAATATATACCTCATGCAGAAGATGCAGAACTCTGCCCTCCGTCAGTTAGTTAACTCTCTTTAAAGGCTCAAGCGCTTTCACACTGATGACCTTTTTGTACACGGACGCCAAAGAGGACTTAGGCTTCCCTTTTAATTAAACCAGACATATATTAATTTAATATACTTTCTTTTCTATGAATAAGTACTTCTTTTCATAGAAGTACATGCTTCCGTGTAGAGCATTCAACTGAGAATAAATTTGATTCGAATTATCTGCTTCGGAGAATCAAACTCAATTATTCAGTTTTGATTCTTTTTTTTTGCTCACTTCACCAATCAAGCCACAAAGAATCATTAAAAATCTTTCATCCTCTCTAGCTGAATATAAATTTTTTTATTCCAAGAAAATAGTATAGTTCACAATTGAATTCACCTTACTTTTAAAAATTTACTTTAATAAACATAAAAAAAATGACATCTAAAAAATTGAGAGAGGAAAAAAAATGTTCTTTTGTGAATCAAAGAAGAAATAAACCCTGCAACAGAAACAATTCCTTCCTTTTATGGCTTCCTTAACTAACAACATTTTCAGTCACAATTCATGACTGCTACTGATGTTGTTGCACATCCTTTTTATTTTCTATGATTTCTTTTATTCATACCAGTTACACACATTTTTAATTGTGATCCACGTTGTTCATTTTTCCTAGAGCTTCCATTTTTTTTTTATATTTTTTTGTTCCTTAAACTAACTTCAATGTCCTCCAATGCTCGCATCCACTACTTTCCTTTGCTTTTTCTATTGTCTATCAACACATGCTTTGAATGCGTTTTAATTACTTTTTTGCACAATTTTCTTTAAGGTTTTATTTTTCTTCTTTGATATTCTCTTTGCTCTTTCTTTATTGTGGTATACTTTTACTCTTTTGTATTATCTTTAAATTCTTTATAAAATATTTATTAAAGAAAAAGTTAATTTACACAAAAAAATTAAGTACTTGGAGCAGATGTTTGTATGAAAGAAAGAATTATTCAGTTTTGTTGCCTTTAATCCTTTAGTTAATCATTTGCATTATTCACAGTTTATTGTTTTAAATCTTAAGGAGTTGAAAACTTTATTTGACTTCAACAGATTCTCCATTGCATACCCGCAAGACCCTTAGAATTTCTAGTACTTTTTCTATTTTTGTGCATTTTATTTTTGTTTGCATTTTCCATCCATTGAATTTTGAAAAGTTTTTTCTTCTTCATCATCCCTTGACTTAATCCCAGGATCCCTCTTAGATTTACTTCAATTCACAGCTTCTCAATTAACAATTGTCGTTCATTCGTTCACTCGTTCATTCGTTCATTCCTTCCTTCATCTATTTTAAGCACACAAAAGCCCTACAATATTTTCAGCCTGTTGCTCTCGCAACTCCTCCTTTTGATGCTCGGTTGGTGGTTCTTTTGGCTTAAATCTGATTAAATTTTCAAATTGTTTGGAAAATGCATTTCACGATTTTAGGGCGCAGATTTCCTTCTATCTAAATTTCAGTGAAATGAAAATTGCTTAAGCCGCGTTCACTCATTCATTCATTCATTCATTTATTCATTCATTACAAAACGACGAACATTAGTCGTGTGTTGTTTAGTAGTAGTAGTTTTTCCACATAGTTGAACTCTAAATGAACTGAACACAGCTTTAGATGTTTTTACATAATTCAGGTCAAAGTCGTTGTCGCTGTTGTATCTCATCAACTCTGGTACTAGTAGATATTTTGAATGACTACATAATCATGTTGATAATTATAGTGATGATAATGCTGTTCTGTTGTCACTAATGTTGTATTGCTATTATTTGTTTATTTATATGTTTGTTGATGATGAGGATGACGATGATGATGACTGACCGCAAAACCCAATAATTTTTTGTTTTAATTTCCTCGCACATGACAACTGCCGCATTACTTGCAAATTTTCAATTTACAATAATTGCGAGGGCCCCATCCATACTATTGTGTATATACAACAGTCATATTGTATGTAAGAATCGATTATCACTAAGCCGCTTATAGATACTAGGTTGTAATGATATAACATCACGTAAAATGTGAATGATTTTGATGGGGAAAAAATATTGTTATACGAGTATCTCTTTTGCTTTGACATACAATTTCTCTTGAATTTATCTGTGCGAAATTGAAATTGTTGTTGCTGCAGTTTTCTCATTATATTCTACATACTATTATCTTTGAATGATATCTTCATATACTTTGTAGGTATGTATATAGACATTTGATCATAATCAAACAAAACTTACTTAATTTATTGTTTTTTCTCAAATTAAACTGCAATTTGCGGTTGAACAATTGCACTGGTAGTCATTTGTTTGGTTGTCACTTTAGTAGACATTTTCAAATGGAATTACCAATGATGATGGGATTTCAATGAAATTTAACATGTTTTTGTGTTATAAAATTCATAGAATTTCCGTTTAAATAGAATTGTAATAGAAATAATATCTTCATGTTAATATTAAGATTTTTTCTATTTAAATTACATGTTAATGTTTTGTAAATTAAAATCAACAAATTCAAGTCATGTTGTGATTTGGTGCTTCTGGTTAGCTGGTTTCTTCAGTATCCCTCGCACAAAGTGGGTCCATGCATTTAGAGTGTACCAAATGTACTTTGGAGACACTATAATGATGTTATATTACGCAAGTTGACGACAAGACTTGGTACTACTAAGCCTACTATGTATGTTTAGTTAAGTAATTCATTGTCAATGTCATCAAACCTATGCCTAATTTTATTAAATTTAAAATCTCTGAATGATGTTAACATTGGAGGCCGCAGTAGAGCTCCATAAGTGAATGCCATAGGTCCAGATTGGCTTTTGAATCGCCTTGTAGAGCAGCAACTTATAACGTAGTGAGAGCTTCGAACTAGGGCTGAGTAACCAGTACAGACGCTTTAGCTTAAGGTTGAGCTGGTTCGGCTGGTTGAAGATATGTTTTCTCCATTTAGACTAACGCTAGGGCAGTAACGAGTCCTAAATAAAAATGTGACATGAATCGATGCATCGGTGTTGATGGCAATGTTTCATTTTGTGAGCCACGTTTGTAAGACAGACAATTGCAACTGTAGTTTTCTGGATGCTGCTATGTAATAGTCATCGGAACCCAGAAATACTGTGTCATCTGCGTAGGTAGCAGTGAGGGAGGAACACATCTTTAATGCAGGCATATCTGCAGAGTACAGGGTGTACAGTATAGGACCCAGAACATTGCCTGGATGGGTTTCAAAAATAACCTCAAATAAAATAAAATACAAAAAAAAAAAAATTAAATAAATGTTTATTTTATTGCCCTTGCTCCGTAATAAATTTCTTGAAATGTAGTGTCGGTTAATTGACGATGTCCTTGATAGGAAGGTCAATATGAATTCCTTCACAAAAAATTGATTACCTAAGACATTCAGATATTTATTTTTGCAGTAAACTTCACGCGTACCAAGTTTTTCTGTTTTTCTTTGTCGGAGGCCCCATTATCATGCCAATCCTTAAAGATTCAGAAGCTCCTTTATATCTTTGCAATGATAACACTAAAAATTGTTCATTTTTATTTCCTACTCTTATTTTGTAATGCTCTTCAAGCATAAAGTACTAGTATCTTCTGTCATCCTTATAAAAATCCAATGTTTTTATATCACTGACAATTTTTTTTTCTCCCCATTTCTTTTTTTTCTCTCTACAGCAAATCTTATTGGCATCGATACGATACATCATCGTACACTATCCGGACAGGAAATTGATCAATTGAATGAACACGAATTGGATAATTTGGCAAATAATGTAAGCGTTTTCTATCGTGTCTCACCGCGACACAAGTTGGAAATTGTGAAATCTTTGCAAAGGACTGGCAACATTGTCGGCATGACCGGTGATGGCGTCAATGATGGTGTTGCTCTCAAAAGGGCGGACATTGGTATAGCAATGGGCAAGAATGGTACCGATGTATGCAAAGAGGCAGCCGATATGATTTTGGTTAATGATGATTTTCATACAATTATGTAAGTACAATGAGTAGAGTATTGTTAAATCATTTTTGTATTAATTACTCTTTCTTTCCATCTTCTCTTATGTATAATTAGAGCCGCCATTGAGGAGGGTAAAGGCATCTTCTATAATATACGGAATTTTGTGCGCTTTCAGTTGAGTACTTCGATTGCTGCTTTGGCCCTCATTGCACTTGCTACACTCATGGACATTGCAAATCCATTGAATGCTATGCAAATACTTTGGATTAACATTATAATGGATGGACCGCCAGCTCAGTCACTTGGTGTTGAACCTGTGGATCATGATGTACTCAAGCAAAAGCCTCGTAATGTTAAACAACCCATGATTACGAAATCAGTTATTGGCAATGTTCTACTCAGTGCAAGCATCATTGTGCTGGGTACACTTTGGGTATTTCAACGTGAAATGGCTGATGGTACATTGGGTAAAACTAAGCGCGACACAACCATGACCTTTACATGCTTTGTTTTCTTCGATATGTTCAATGCATTGTCTTGTCGATCACAAACCAAGAGCGTTTTCACCATTGGCTTGACTACGAATCGAATGTTTTTGCTTGCGGTTGCTTTCTCGATTATTGGACAAATGTTGGTTGTCTATTTTCCACCATTACAAATGGTTTTCCAAACGGAAGCGCTCACAGCTTATGACATATTGTTTTTGGTGTCGTTGACTTCATCGGTACTCATTGTGTCCGAGATCAAAAAATGGTTTGAGCGTACTATGGAACGTAAACTATATAGTACACGTTCGGGTTTGGATTTTGTATGACAAAACGCAAGCGCTGGAAGATTGTTGAATGACAAATGCGATTAAATGCAAAAACAAAGCTGCTGCTTAAGCTTAGCCACAGCTGATGATGATGACGATGATGTTAATGGTGCTGATACTAAAGTATATACTTTGTAGAAGCATATAGAAAGAAAATAAATGGCAACATCTAGTGTGAGTGTGTTTAATGAAAGAAAACAAAAAGGAAACGAAGGGGAGAGTAGTGAGAGAGGGAGAGAGAGAGAGAGTATAGTACTAAATGAGAGCATTATTGTGTGTTTAATTTTACATTTTACTTTAATCAAGAAACCAAACTTAATCTAGACCAACAAAAACAAATTTGTTCTAAATAGAAGAAGAAATCAACGTGCATTAAGAGCAGTCAGAGAAACAAAATCAACAACAACTAAAACCAACAACTAACAACCAACCAACCAATCAACAGCCATGTGACAATTTGTTATTTAATTTATATATGTAATTTCTTTATAAAAAATCAACGCAGCGAAAAGAAATCTTCGTAAAGAGAAACAAAACAAACAAAAAGTGAGCAACAATTATTTTTTCTTTCTTACTTTCATTTCGAAATCCTTTCGTTTTATCCTTTTGAATATTATTTTATTATGTATGTGAGTTTCGTCGTCATTTCTTTAAATTAATGGGTTAATGTAGTAGTTTATATACTACAATAAAATATATTTTAAGTAGTAAATTTCTTCGTTTAATTGTTCAGTTTTTCACCCATTATATATTCATGTTTTTTTTTTTTTTTTTAGGCAAGCAGCTGCTTACAAGTCACTTTTATTGTAGTTTATAGTTTCTAATTGAAATAGTTTTATTTTGTTTATTATTAATTGTTTTGTTCATCACATGATTTAATTTTTATTATTATTTAAGAATTTAAATTATTTTTATACATTTTGTTTGTGTGTTGTGTTGTCTAAGAGAATTTCAGAGATTATAGGACATCATCTTTAAGAGGCCTTTACTAATTTATGTAATTTTACATTTATAATATCTCGATTATACAATATAAACCTACAAGAAGCTAAGCTGACTTACAGTACGATAATAGTGCAAGCTGAGATAAATCCGTAGTTGATGACGAATTGATTGCGTTGCGTGCATAGTGGATGACGAATCAGACGTCAGCAAGGCACCCAAAAAGAGAATTGGGAAAAATCATAAGCGGGTAAAAATCTCAAAATGCTGCCGATCAAATGCCAAACACTTTTGTTTGGATGTATATCATATCGCAGTGGGCAAAACTATCACCACCGGATTCGAAAACGATACGAAAATGAATCATGCACATGTCGCTCAGTTTGTAGCAGCAAAACTCTCGTTTACGATACTCGCAAAAGATATCATTAGCGAGCTTTTTACGAACACATTTACGAATCGAATTGAGCGAATGTTTAAACAACGCTCGTTTTTTTTTTCTTGTTGTGTCATGTGCAAGAGAAATAATTTATTGCCTCTCTTGCCTATTATTTCTTGTTAATCAAAACTATCGTTTGCGAGCATTAAGCGAATGTTCAAGCTACACTCGCTTGCAAATGGCTTGTTTTTGAGCCCGTTTGCATTAGTTTCGGCGAACAGTCGCTAAACATTCACTGCTTGGTCCACTGGGGTACTAGTATATAAGTCGCTCACAAACATGTGTTCGTTCTCAAAATTGTTATTGTCTTTTTTCGAACGCAAAGCAACACAAGAAATAATTAAAAAGACAAAAACTGCGCTCAGCATCAAACGATTTATCTTCAAAATCAGTATCGCACAGTTTGAAGATAATAGCTTGCATCTTAGTCTTTGCCTGCACTATGCACTCTTTCAAGCGTTTTCCGTCTCAGCGTGAACTATGATCGTACCCTTAGCCAGCATTCAATAACTAGGAGACTAAAGTGTCATATAGATGTCAATCTTTCACCAAAAAATCGATTTGTGAAAGAATGGTAAATTATGTTTTATTGAAAGTATGTTGTCCATAGCTAGCCAATACTTTTTTCCATATTTCTGACAGCATGAGTCGAAAGAATGCTTCATCTACCAATTGGAGTTGATGAAATTGTCACTCCACATCTACTTTTCCATTATAATCTCCTTCCTTGATTTGCTATAAGATTGGAAATCAAAATGAGATCACTTTAAATTGAAATTGATACTTTCTGTATTTATCACGCGCACATGACCATTGTGTCCTCAATCCACTAAGGCACATCGTCATAAGAACAATGTTTTTAAAAATACATATATCGAAATTATACGAAACTTTTTGATTTTCCATTTTGTTTCAACAGAGATAAGATATTTTAACAAATATGAAAAAGATCATCTGCAGAATGTAACGAATTTATACGAAATAATCTTATAACTTCATAAATCTATCTAATAGTGATTCACAAATCTAATCGAACATTAAATAGGGGTTCCTTGTTCTTTTGCAAAATCAAATAATCTCATTTTATGACGAGAGTCCTTTATTCTCTTAAAATGGCAAGTCTCTTCAACTCTATCATACCTCTTATTACATACTATCGTAAACACGACAAAGAAATATTCCTCAGAAGATTTAGATCTGGTTCAGTTTTGGAGATCGCCCAGTCCAATCCAAAATTTCAACAAAGCATAATACAAAACACAATATGAAGTCCTTTATATGGCTATTTATTTATTTTTCGAATTTCAATCTAATGAATTATTTCTGCTTCTATTTCGAATTAAGTAGTTTCCTTCTCTTTGAATAATTTTATTTTTAAGGAATTTTTCTTTTGACAACAAACACAACAAAGTAGTTGCAGCTGCTGCTTATACTCGTTTCCTTTCTTTTTTGAAATTTGTTTTTATTATTATTATTATTATTATAGTATGTAGTATATAAATTATTATGTTATTATAATTAGTTTTAAAATTATTTTTTGTGTGGTTTATGGTTTTTAGTATTTTTTCTAAATTTATTCTTTTATTGAATTGTTGTTTTTGGATTTTACAATTTTCTTTTAATTTTTCTTTTTTAATTGTATATTTTATCACAAAACAAAAAAAAAAAAAAGTTTTCTTGTCAAAATTTTCTTTGTCAGGCTCAGACTTTTGTGTGGGGGACTAAAACGCTTCTTTTGAGTTTTTCATATAAAGTAAAAGAAGTATGTATTATTATTATTCTTTATATGGAAAACGAAACAAAAAAATCTCAAAAATCTTAAACATTTTTGTTTATTTTTTTATTTAAAAAAACAACACTTAAAATAATTTTAAAACTAATTTTAGTTTTTATATTTTTAAAAAATAATTTTAGTTTTCAATGAATGTCATTTAAACAATTTTATTGTGATATTATTTTAAGCACAGACAATGAAAACTAAAAAAAAAAAAAAAAAAAAATAAACAAAAAATAATGAATTAATTCATTAATTATATATAAAGTTAATTAAAAAAATTATAATATAATAATTTCTTATAAATAATTTTTAGTATTTTTTTGATTGCATAATTTTATAAATGCAAACAAAATTTAGTTTAATTCAATTTTAAAATGAAAAAGAAAAATATATAAAATTATAGATTATTCTATATGAAATTCCAAATAAAATATTTTGTTTTTTTTTTTATTTTATTTTTTTCATTTATTTTTTTATACATACATATTTTTTTTTTGTTTTTTTATACTTATGTATTTTTATATAATTTTTTACTTATGTATTTTCATATATATTTTATTACGTTTTTTTATTTTTTTTTTATTTTTTTTTTTTTAAATAAAGGGTGTTGTTTTTAGAGGTGTATAACTTTAAATTGATATAACAACACTGACTAATGGTGTTAATTGCCATGCATCTGGTTTTATTCGAAAGATAATCCTTTGCCATTTTTATTTGAATATGATTTCCGGAATATGGCCACCTCAGCTGGCTCGGAGGAAGTCCAAGCGGGAAGTCATATTTTCGATCGCTTTTTACAGCAATGGTGACCGTATGTTAGTGCTAACGTGACGAATGTTGTCTTCCAAGGCGTAGACCAAAGACTTCTCATAGCCCCACAAAAACAAGAAGTCCAGCGATGTTAAATACCATGATCTTGGAAGCCATTTCATGGTTCCATAACGCGAAATTATTCGTTCACCGAACATTTCTTTCATGAAATCAATTGTGGCAATTGCTGTGTGGCATTTTCATAGCATCGTCTTGTTGAAACCACAGCTTCTCCACATTAAGGGCATTCAATTGTGGTACAAAAAAAGTAGTAATCATGTCCCTGGTGGTTATCATTAACTGTAACGTTCTGGCCGGAATCGTTTTTTGAAGAAATGTGTACCAATGATTCCACAGGCCCATAGAGCACACCAAACATTAACTTTGTCAGCATGCAATTTTGTTTCGTCAATGGCATGAGGATTACATTCACTCCAAATGCGGTAATTTTGCTTATTACCGTATCCATTCAAACAAAAATGAGCTTCGTCGCTTAATAAAATTTGATTGCGAAATTCGGGGTTCAGGGCAACTTTGTTTTGAGCCCATTCACCGTGCCATATCATAGAAATCATATTCAAATAAAAATATCAAAGGATTATCTTTTGAATAAAACCAAATACATGGCAATTAACACCACTAATCGGTGTTTTCTTTCAATTTAAAGTTGTACACCTCTAAACAAAACATCCTTTATAAAAATATTGTATATATTTTTTTTAAATTTGTTTTTATTGATATATTTTTTGCTCCTTTTTAAAGTTGCTCAAAGTTTTAAAGAGATTAAAAAAAAAAAACCACAAAATTTTAATTCTAATAATTTAATAAAATATAAATACTATAAAAATTAATAGTGAAATGTAAAACAAAAAAAAAAAAAACAGGATGTACGATGTATGAAGGAATAGATGAGATGAGATGTAGGATTTCGGTAAAATGAGATTAATTTTAGTACAATTATTTTGGAATAACAACAAGAACAACAACAACATTGTAGCAGGCAGGCAAAAGCAAAAAGTTATCAAAGTTCAATCAACAAGAAAAATCTTCTAGCGCGTGATTATGATTAAAAAATAAAAACAAACAAACAACAACAACAACAATTCAATTATTAACAACAACAAATTAATTGATGAATTTAAATTTCTTAAAACAAAAGAAAACAACAAATTTTGTTAAAATAAATTGACTTTTTCCAAGTCTATTATAAAATAAACTCTTACAATATTTAAAGCACATTTAATTAATTACAAAATTAAAAAAAAAAAAAACAATGCACCAACAAATTATTAAAAATATTAACAAAAAAAAGTATAACCAATGAATAAAATTATTTAAATTATTAAACAAAATAGTAAACTGCAACAAAAGCAATACAAAATACAATATAACAAAAAAAAAAAAAAAATAAAATAAAATTAAAATAAAAAAGAATTTTCAATTTTTGGAGTAGTAGCATGCATTTAAATAGACAATTTTATTATACTTATCTTTAAATTACTAAAGAACATTGGTGTTAATATTAATACATGTAATTTAACTGGAATTGTATTTAAAAGAAGTGAAAAATATGATTGAAAAAAGAACAGCAGAAGTTCTTATACTTGATAATCTAAATAATTAAATATTTAATAATAGATACTAGAGATCTGGATGAGTGCAATCATATGTTATTTTGAATACATTCATGTGTGACAATTATTTTAATTTCTTGCCTGCATGAATGTACTTATCTAAAAAAGCATATGGTTGCATTCATGTAGATCTCTAACGTAAACTTACATGGTTCTAAACTAGTGCCCATAGTGTTTAATCAATTGTTTTTAGTGCAATTACTAAATAGCCAAATATTTCGACTTCAATTCTTTAAATTACAATCGAACTCCTTTATAACGAAAGTTGGAGGTACACAAACGAACTTTTCTTTCAAATCGGTTGTTCTGGCTTTTAAGGAGTCGAAACAAAAAAGTTAAAATGTATAAAATCGAAGGCAACTACATAGACTCGACGGTAAAGCAAAAATGTGAAAACTTGATCAACGTGAAGTTTAAAAAAATACAGTATTGGTAAATGGGAAAAGAACTGCTTTGTGAACTGAAAACAGCTGTTTTGTGAACCACAAAGAGCTGTTTGGTGTTGTGGTGAATGATAAAAAACTGTTTGGTGAATAGGAAATTGTATTTTGATGTTTTTGTTTACGTTGAGAAGCGTGAATAGCTTGCTCTGTAACTTAAAGCATCTTAAAGCCATTGAAAACCGTATAAAGCCAAAGCATCTAAAGCGTTCAGGATTTCAGGCTTATCTTTAATGTATAAAAGTCTTTGCTATGGAAGAGTTTGTTATAAAAGAGTCTAGCTGTACTTAAGTACATTAAACAGTTTACCCTGAGTTCAAATATTTTAATAAGAATATTATCTTAAAGGGGTCTTAGGAACTTCTCACTACAATTAAAAGAATACTACAGTAGATCGTAAATACAATTCAAATACCATTATAAAGTACCTTATGGCTTAATTAGAATTTATAATATTTCATTAGTATTTGAAGTACTTTACAAATATTGAACGAGCAATTACTAGTTGAAAAGTATTTAAAACAAAGCATAGAACTATAAGTACTTCAATTTCTCTACATATGTATGTATGATCGTAAATACAAAACAAATACCATAGTTAAGTATAGTGTGGTACTCCATTATTCTTTATGATGTTTCATTGGTAATTGAAGTACTTTACAAAACATTGTACCTTATTTAAGGAACTTTATTTCTAGTTGAAAAGTATTTAAAACGAAGCATAGAAAGTAGATCATTAGTTACTAGATGAAAAATATTTGAAACAAATCATAGAACAACAATATTATTCCATATAAGATCATAAAAGGATAATAATCCAATTTAATCATAATTAATTAGGTACTTGAGGTACTTCATTAGTATTTATGATATTTATTTAGTAGTTGTAATCTTCACAATGCGAGTATAATTCAACTTGATTCAAGTTTACTATTGAAAAAATATATAAAAGAAGTAATAGAAAAACAGTTTCCTTATAAAAGATCTTATAAGAGTACAATAGAAGTCCCATAAACAACAACTTATAGTACTCAGTATTTATGATACTTTCCTGATTCTTTAGAACCTTATAAGTAGAATATTTCAACTTATTTTAAATACAATTACTAGTTAAAAACATATACTGACACAAAATAATAATGTTCCGATTCAAAGTTTTAACTAGAAACACTCCCAAATAAATAAATATGACAATTTAATAATTTACAATACTCGTACATAGTTTGAAAAAATATTCATCAAAAATACAATATTAACTAATAAAAGTTGCTACTCTAAAGTAAAAGAAATACAATATCTTAGTACATGGTATATTCAAAAAGAAAACAAAACAAAAAAACAATCTCAAAATATTCAAATAAATAATTCAAAAAAGAAAATAAATAATGAATATGCAAAATTTTTAGAATTTTGTCAAATCAAACAAAACCAAAAAAAGAAAACAATTAAGAATTTTCAAATAACAATTATATATAAAAAAATAAAAATTAAATAATATCTAAATGTTTCAATATCTAAAAATTATCGCGCATTAAAATCACGAATCTTTGTATCATCAAATCGTTGAAGATTTTTCAATGACTTTCACGCAAAGCATACAAAAATATCACTGCATAACTGCACAGAGTTTTATGTCAACACATATCACATTAAAGAAAGGATCATAAAACAAATCACAAATGACAACATGCATACATATTTCTATCACAAGCATTCTATGGTTTCCTAGGCACTAATATTCAAAGTCAGATTCTTCAATGCTTAATCAAATATTATGATGCCTTAAAGGAAATTAAATCACTATTGATCGATGGATTACTACACATTTTGTATTAATATATGTATGATTATCACAGATCGGAATTTATCACTTAAGTTGAATTTACCGAAACCTTAAATCACATGAAGCAAATTATCGTCATTCACATACCATATACCCACACCACTGTATTGTTTGCACATTGATTATAAATTATATTGTAGAAGGATGGACAAAGACATTTGGAAATAAAAATAATAAAAACACCGACGAAAATGCATGAGAACTGATAAAAAAAGAAGTAAATAAAATGGTTTAAATTCGGTTTCCAATATCCATATTTATTTTGAATAGTCTGAGAAAAGAATGAATACTGAAAAATAAAAATAAGATTGAATCCCATTTTTTGTAATAGTTTTCAAATATTCATATAAATTATTTAAAGGACCAACAAATAACAATTCATCAAATATTGTTAATCCTAAGTTCAAAGAGAATAAATAATACAAATGATGAATGAAGGAAAAAGCTCTCACATCTCATCAAATATCATTACAAGTAATAAGGAAATTATAAAGAATATCATTACATACTAAAAATACCAACAACAAAATAAAATTTCAAATATTTACATAAAAAAAAAATATTTAAAATAAAATGAATAAAAACCAATATAAATTATTAAAAAAATTAATTAAAATCAATCACAACAAAAATCAATTCACACATACCCCACAACACGCATACATCTCATCTACAATGGTAACAATAATTAGCAAATAAGTTTACAGAATTAAAAAAAAGAATGTCGTCTTGAGTAATAAAGAATATTAAAATAAAAAAAAAAAATAAAAAATATCTAAAGGAATGAGACTATACGAAAAGGCAATTTATATTATTATAATAAATTAATTAATTAAATAAATATTGATTATTATTATTATTATTAAACATATTAAACTAACAAAATAAAAAAACCAACAAAGCTAACTTGGTAAATGGGTTTAAAGTATTTACAAGAAATTTAAAGTAATGAATGTGTCCATTGCATTTGGTAAACTATATAACACTTGTTCAACTTAAAGTTTTTATTATATTTTTTTGCCACAAAAGATTATCTATTATATTTAATTAATGCTCAATAAGATATATAGAAATGAAATCCATCAATCAATATTTTATATTTTCATGCAGAAATGGTTTAAAATGTTAAAAGATAATATTATATAACTTTTTCAATTCATTTAGTGTTCATACTCGTCCAAATAATTTGTGGTTTATCCGCTTTTAGATAGAAAATTTTTTTAATCCTAACCATTTCCTTAAAAAATAGGAAAAAGTTACAGGAGAGGCTTAAACAGATGGGTAATCAAGAGAGATAGTTGTAGTCATCTTTGAAGTTGAACACTATATGATTGACTTTTTATTTTTGAATGAATTCTTCAGTTTGCCGTATTAATCTCTAAAGGGTTAAAGCTTAAAATTACATCAGATTGTTCAGAATCGTCATCACTAAACCTATGTGAAGAATAACATTTCATTCACACATTATAGACCTGCATCGATTGCTTTCGATCAATTTCAGTACCATTTGTTGTTGTATTTATATTAACAACAGGCTGTGCCCCACGACTTCGTATGCGTGGTATTCGAAATATGCTTGTAATAGCGTGTATTTTGTAAACTTTTTTTCCTAATTATCAGATGTTTATTGTTGGCGCGCAGCAAAAGAGGAAAACATTCGAAAATCTGCCAAAAAGTCGGCAACAGAATTAAAAATATGAATATCTTTTGATTTAGTAAGTCGATTTCGATAAAAGCTAAATGTTACACGAAGCTACAATACACCAGTCAAAACCGCATTCAAATAGGTTAAGCCGTTTCTGATATTAGCGCGTGCACAAACAGGAAAAGGCTTGCGATTATATATATATATATATATATATATATATATATACATATACAGATACCACAACCTGAACCCTGTTTATCAATCAATTGGAATGCTTTAACCATATTCTTAGTAAAGATGGGAAACGATAATCTCTGCTCCACTTCATTATTCCATTCTATGACTTCCTTAACGGATTTTGCCTTAAGAACATAAACAATTGGTGTGAATGTCTCACGATATACAACTGGTGAATCATGTGGGAGGTTAGTAAAAATAGTTGGTTCCACATAATGACCATCACGATCAAGTACATTTCCTTCAAAGGCTACCTTACCACCCAATGACAAGGCTTTCGCTATGGTTGTTTTATAGCCATCCACATTTTGTTGTGTATGAACGGGACCAACAAGTGTATTGGAGTCCAATTGATGACCAATACTCGAAACAACCTGTTTGTTTTTGCCACACAAATGACTCAACAAATCATCAAATCTAAAGCGCGCATCTTTGATTAAAAGTTAAAAAGGACAGTAAGGGTGAGCGCCCAGATACAAGTTCATACTTATTAAAAATACCGCTGAAGTGAACGTTAACAGGTTACTTAGTAGTTTTAATAATTCAAAAAGGGTGCACTTGGTGTGTTTCCTCTAAACCCCCCACGTGATGATTTTCAGTGTTTTATTCTGTTTCTTTAAAAATAATTTCTTGGCATTTTGAATAATGTATTATCCGACTGATTATATAAGCATGCATTCATATAAACAGTGGTTTTATACAGATCACAAATCACATGTAATGTAGAGGGTAATCTCTGAGGCCAACCTTGGTTAGTAGTGGATTCCCCCTAACCCCTCGCAATCCTCATACCTTTTCAGGCTTCTGGATGAATTAGCGAAAAATCGCGAGCGGCTTGCATAACCTAACCTAGCCTGGTATAGCCCATTGTTTTGATTTGTGTGTTAAGTAATAAATGGAGGATAAAAATTCAGCTAGATATTTCATTCATGAAACCAAAAAGAGAAATTAATAAAAACCTTTTAATTTGATTTCCTCAACTCAAATTTTGCAATTAATAGATATGCTAAAACTTTTTTACATCATGGACAAAGTTGCTAATCTAATCTGACTGAAACAAGAAAACAGATAGAAGTAGATAAAACTATCAACTAGGTTTTTAGAATGTACAAACTTTTGAGATACTGAATGGAGGGTTTATTATGTACCAATACTTGGTTCATTATTTCAAAATAGTTTTCTTGTGGCATAAGAATAGTATTTAAATTTTAGTTGATTTGTGTTCTGTTTATGATGATGCATAACTTGAAAGGAAAGAGAATTATAGCAATATAAAAAAATAATTAATACAAAAAAATACTTATTGATGTTTGTATTAGCAATAATCGTAAAGAAATATTATAATTTACAGTTAATTCATGCTCATAATACATACAAACACAAGCTGCTTTTTCTCTTCACAATTTATAAAAATTAATTTAAATTAAATGGAATTTATTTTTCTCTAAAAAAACGCAACTCTACTACAAAATATGAAATGCTCTTAACAAATTTATAAAAAAAAGCAAAAAATTATATAACTAACTGTGCTATTAAATGTAAGCTTATAAAAGAAAAAATACAAAACAAAAAAACCAAGTTACAAATGTTTACAAGTTATAAAAATTTATTTATTTTTTTGTGTCTGTCTAAACTTTACTAATTTTAGTTAGCTCAACTCAACTCATTCACAAAAGAAAACACATCATTTTCACCAAAGGAAAAGGAATAAAAAAATATAAACTAGAAATAAAAACTTTAAGAATTTAAATGTGTGTTTTTAGTTCTCTAACTAAACTAATAGCGCTAAAAATTAATAAGTAACATTTATCTAACAAACAAATAACAATTAACAAAAACAAGCAACTAAATACATATATATATATATAATATAAATATATATATATATTTAATTATTATATTAACAATAACAACCAACAATATTGACTAATAAAAATTTATGTAGTAAAATAAATAAATAAATACTAAAATTTGTTTTATTTTCTAATTACAGTGAAATATTCATCATTGCATACATTTTGGCGTACACTACTAACATTCTCTAACACACACTCACACTCAAAATTTACTCAACTTTACATGAATACATATCTTTCTTTTCAACTTGTCCAGGATATTTGTCTAAAACATCGGCAGATGACGCTTTTGCGCATGAAACATTTTATAACTTTCAGCTTTCTGTCAACATAAGTTAAGTTTTATATTAATGCATAAGTATAACAGTTGAAGGATAAACAACGGTGAGTACTATATCTTTCATTATTTAATTTGGTTTTCCATACTTTATTTTTATTCTCTTCAATATGGGTATTCATGTTTTATATCAATATGCACTCACGCTGAGTTTTCTTTTGAAAAGTTCATCTCTATGAGAAATGGTCATGTTCTTTGAGTTTTTCTGAAAGTTCGATTCAAGTTCGAGAAATCAATTTCTTCTCCTGACCGAACCTAAAAGTTAACAATCCGCATTGTCCTGTCTATAAAAATGTATAGTCTTTGCCGAAAACTGCGCAAAATTTACGCAGTTTATTGTGTTTTTTGTCAAATTTTTTTTTTCTCGTTTTCGGCTTTCTGTTCATAACATAAAAATAGAATTACTAACTCGACAAAATTTGGAAAAAAAAAAATTATAAGCAAAAAAGAACAAAACAAGTAATCATTCATTAATATAAGTATATGATATCGAGCCGTCACAGAAATCGAGAGAAATTGAATTGATTTCAAAGCCTAAAAATATGCAATTAAAATTTTCATAATAAGGATAATTATTGAGTAAACAAATACTTGTACTCGAATTATCACATCGACTTTTGCCGATGACACTGCCATAATCAGCCGCTCCCGTTACCCAGTTAAAGCTTCTACAATCCTGGATAATCATCTTAAAATCCTCCAGGAGCGGTTATCTAACTGGAGAATTACAGTCAACGAGGGGAAATGTAAGAACATTACATTTACTTTGAATCGTCGGACATGCTCTCCAGTAACGCTAAATGGTGCTACAATTCCTCAAACTCAAGAGGTAACTTATCTTGGCGTTCATCTAGACAGACGTCTCATCTGGAGGAAACATATAGAAGCTAAAAAGACGTTTATGAAACTAAGGGCACAAAGTCTTCACTCTAAATCTGGTCTGAGACTTGAGTACAAGGTGTTACTGTATAACTCTGTTATAAAACCAATTTGGACTTATGGTTCTGAATTGTGGGGTACCGCAAGCGCGAGTATCACGAAGTTATCAATCCAAGATACTTCAAATAATTACAGGAGCTCCATGGTATATCATTAACAAAGAACTGGAACTCACCCCAGTAAAAGATGAATGTCTAAGTGTAAATATCTTTATATGGAAAAACTAGCTCGACACGTTAATCCCCTGACCAGTGCTCTTGCCTATACAAGGAGCTCATCTCGTCGATCGACCAGCCGTTTTGCTTACATAGAGGCTCGTAGTGTTAAGTGAACCCCTTCCTCTTCCTTGCAGGAAGGACACAAGTTTATAAAAATAAAAAAATATAGGAGATGCAATAAATAAAAAAAAAATAAAAATCTTGGAAGTTGCTACGTAAAAATCTTCCAAAGATACTTAACTCCCATGCCACAAGTTATGTCGAGTTTATTAGCCTACCGACTAAAAAACCTCCTATCGCCTCAAACCACAGCCAAAGCATTCCTACGTAGGGAGGTATAGTAAGCTTAATTAAGCAGACGCCATTGTTCGCTAGTATTAATGAGCTGTCCCATGTCAGACTGCAACCTGTTAAGTAGATTTTGGTCCTTTTATTCGGTTTATTGAATTTATTTCTCTCTGCTTCATGCCACTTCTTTTGTTTCATTATTATTTTACTCTCTTGTAGCTAAGATCTTTTAAAATAAAATTTGACAAGAATATAATAACTAAATCCTGAATATGCCAATCCAAAATTGGTAAGATCTGCTATAAATGCGTTAATGGAAAAAATACAAATATTGTATATTAAGCTTTTTAAAATTCTTTATTTACATTTTATTTTAAAATCTCTTCAAAAAAATATTATTAAGAAATATTTACATTTTTGTTTTTTTTTGTTACAACCAACTTCCCCCTGAACTAATTTTGTTCATGTTTTACTTGATTTTACATCATATCTAAGCCCAATTCACGTACATCATCCCAGTTGCATAGTGGTGCACCACCTTGTTCACAACGATAATCTTCAATGATCTGGAAAGGTTTCTGTGGATGTTTGCAATTGTAGGCAGATAAGGTGCATTGACTCTGGAACAATTGCATGCATTGACCATTTTTAGCGCAAACAGGCAAATCCAACTTGGTGCATTGATAATCACACTTCTGTGGTATTTCTGATTGTTGTAATTGCATCACTTTAGCTTGCGATACAATAGCAATGGAAGCTATAAGAAAGAAACCCAATATTATGTAATTTCAAATGAAGAAAATTAATATTCTTTAAAATTTTTGTTATATAAATGATATTTACCCAAGAAAACGATAGCAACAATGTATTTCATTTTGAATATTTTTTGCTTTTTATCCTTTCAAAAGGGGGGGACTAGGTTGTATTGTTTGTATTTCGTTTCTTTTGAAACTGATGCTTTTCGATTGAATTGCAAATGTTTTTATACAAAAATGGTTTGCTTTAAATTCAATGAAATTTCAATTTATTAAAATAAAAATCTTTCCTTATTATGCAATATGCCTTTTTTGTACTAAAGGAGTGAGTCTTTTGTGCTTAATGTCAGCACACCCACCCAGGTTATGTTTTTTAAAAATTCCTTAAGTCATCATCAGCCATCATTAAAGATAAATTATTAATATTTTATGCAAAAGTTTCTCTTAAAATAAAATCATTTCATATACACAAATGATGAAGGTAAGTGTTGAGTGAATTAATATTCCATTAAGATTTATTTTTAAACACTTCACTGAGTTCAATCAAAGATATGTATGTACCTACATACATACAGATTATATAACAGGAAGCCAGAAAGTATGCTATCGTTTTGAAAAACAAAATCAATAGCAAACAAGTTTTGTTTGAATTAAATCAAATATTCATTTGATTATGCATAATTTAAATTAATTTTTTATGATATACTCATCATCAATGAATGTGTAACATTATTAAATTATATTATTATCATTAAGAAGTAGGATAAAAAATACATTCTTAAACTACTTTCAGCTCTTAGTTTAACAAATTGAGTTATGAGATTAATTAATATTAGTTACAAATATTATATTTATCAAATTAGTGGACTTAAAAATATTGTAGATCGAGCTTATGTTGTTACGATTTGGATTGCCCAGGAGTTCTACCATGTTCATTTTTCCTTGGACTCGAAGGTTTTGTGTTGCATTGCATCCTGAGAGCAGGTATTTAGATGAGTAAATGTTTGTCACTTTACACAATTTGTTTTGTGGTAGGTAAGCCGCTGAATAGGAAATTTTAAAGTAAAATAAAATCGTGGAAAGTAGGGTAACATCAGTATAAGTTATAGTTCTACGGTGTGGCACGATGACGGCTTTACTTTTTCACACATTTTAGATAAGTTGTCTATTCAGAAGATGCATCCAAAGCATAGAAATTCAACTCGCCTCACGATTTTATTTTAGTCTTATCAATGTTCTAGATTGATGAGGAGATAAGTGGTGTGATAGCTGGACCTACCTAAAATTTTTTGGAATAACTTATGCATACATTTATATATATTGAGTTGGTGGAAAAGTAACTTCCGAAAATTTAAATTGCTGGATTTAAAAAGCGACATCTCTGTAAGTATTAATCCGATCTGGGAATGCCTAACAACAATAAAAAGCTGGCAACCTTGGTAAAACCATGCTGCTAATACAAAGATACAGAGAAACTTCGTTACAATTTCTACGAAAAGGGATATTTTGCAGCGAATGCTCGTAAAACTTTTTCTAATAAGAACATTAATTTAAATGTTGGTTTGTATGGGAGGTACCCCCCTAGTGGTCTGATTTGGCTGATTCCCACAAATGTGCAGCGTACGGTAAAAAGACACCTATATGCAATTATTCAGCTCTCTAGCTCAAAAACTGAGGGACTAGTTTTCATACATCACAAATGTATATATGTGGTCTGCGATGTCTCCTTCTGTGTGTTACAAACTTCATTGCAAATCGTATTTTAATTTGCGAAATGTTACTGAAACGGGATGACAATGGGAATTCCTAAATGACAGCGAACGGTATTAAACCAGTTTTTTGATCAGAAACCGCAGAATTTCTACAAAGACGGGATTATGGTTTTACCCGAAAGATGATGAGATGATGAAATAAAGTTGGTTTGTTATAAGCAAAAAAAAATTGTTGAAACATGATTCTCATTTTCGGAAGTTTCTTTTCCACCAACCCAATATGTATGCCTTCCTAATGCGCTTTGCTTCTGCATAAATATACCACCAGGTTTTTAACATGTGAATCGTGAAAACAAGTATTCAACTTATGGCCTGGTAAGGCCGGAAAGCCGCCTGGTGCGTCTAAGGCTTTAGCTGCTCCATTGCAGCAAAAAACCAAAATGCAGCCTTATCAGCCTCAGAGGAATGGGTTTGCATTGATCAGTGGTCTAACCAAATGTTTGTTGTGAGCCAACCCTCTGATTTGAGAGTAATCTAGTAAGCAGCAGAGAATTGGACTTGTTATTAAGCTTCTTCCTTCATAGTGTTTTTCTCTTAGGCACAGATCTATTGCATGAATTTCCCATGCTGCTGAAATGAATAATCGTTTCCTGTGTTTTCTCCTATAAACATCTGCTCCTTTTCTTTTATCTGTATAAGACCAAAGAAGTTTGTGTTTTTTTTATGTATAAAGTAAATAAAACACAATAATTTTATATTACAAGATTCACTTTATTCAATTCATTATCTTTTATTTTTTTTTTTTTTTTTGTATCTGTGTGTATTTCTTTTTATTCTCATACAATTATATGTGTGTTTTTGTGTTTTCATATCCCTTCGTATATAATTCGTAATGACATAAATGCCTTCTTCACTTTTTGCTGCAAATTTGTATGTTGTTATGTTTATTAATTAATTTTTAGACGTTTACAATGGTTGATTTTTGTTTTTGTGGTTTATATATTAATTTTTTTTATATATATTAAATATTAATAATAATTAATACAAAAAAGTAAAATTGTTTACGACATTAAACTAATTAATTGCATATGATTTTGGTTTTTTTAATTTTTTTTTTTTTTGTTTAAATATAATTTTAATTTAATTTTTAATATTTTTCTGGTTTTTTTTTTTTTTTTGTTTGGTTTTATGCCTTAAATTGTTTTTGGTTTTAAAATCGTATGTATACTTAATTGTATTTTTGGTTAAGTATTTTCGAGACATTTGAATTTTGGACAAATTTTGTGAGTTTTTTTTTTTTCTGTATTTTGTTTCTAAACTTATTTTATGCTTTATTAATTTTTTATTATTATACGAAATTCAAATTATGCTTAAAATCTAAACCAATGGGAAATGTTATGTGTTGGGCTGGATTGGGATTTTGTAGTGTTTCTTTTTTAAGTTTCGTTGTTGTTGTTGTTGGTGTTGTATTAAGTAAATGAGGGCCATTGTGTGTGTGTCCTTGTTTTGAGTGTTTAATGGTGGGCGGTGTGTGATGTGTGGGGATAGGGGGTCACTGAAAGTGAATCATGGTCATGAAAATGTTTTTATATTATGTATATTTTATTGTTTTATATTTTGCTTACAACAATTAAAATTTTGAATTTTTGTATAATAAAATGTTAATTTGTTAATTTTTATGCTTTCAAAGATTGTTTGGTTTTTCTTAAATGTTTCATTGCTATTTTTTTTATATTAATTTTGGTTATATAAATTTTGGAGTATGCTTAATTATTTATTTTTTATGTAATGATTAGTTTTAATTTTTTGTATTTTCGTAATTTATTGGTTTCTTTATGTCCTTTATTTTTTGATCAGAAATTTATGATGAACGTTTTTTTCTTATATTTAAAGTTAAATTTAATTTATTTTTTCATTTGACTTTTATACCTAAAATATTAATTTTTTGTTTATATTTTTATTAAATTTTATTTCTTTTTTTTTTTTGCCATAAAAATTATGATTAATTTTATCAAAATTTGCTTTAAATATATATTTAATTTTTAATAATATTAATTTTTTTTTTTTTGCTCCAAAAAGGTATTCTTTTTTTTTTTTATTTTAATTTAAGTAGTTGCCGTGAATGTTTTGTTTTTTAGAAAGGCCAGGAATGAATTTTGATTTTTCGTAAAATTTTTGTCATTTTATTTTCAAAGTTATAGCCGAGACAATGTTTTTTTTTGTTTTTGTTTTGAAAATGCCGAGTAGTTTTTTTTTGTTTTGATAAAATTTTGACAAGTCATTTTAGATTTTTTATATGCTAGATTTTGACATCTAAACAACTATCATTACATAAATATATATATGTATATATATTTTATTTGTATATTTTTATTTTTGTTGAAATACAATGATTGCAATAATCATAAGTACACTAAGAAATAAATTTGCATTTGTTAGATTAAAAAAAAACCTATGATGTAAGAAGGATTTATAATAGTTAACCTTTCTATACAAGTTCCCAAAAATTCTGGAATTATTTAGGATAAAAAGTCGACCACTTCCAACCCGCATATTTTCCACACTTTTATCGCTATCGACGCACAACCACCTTAGTGCACAATGGGAGACTTGGGGCTACTGCCACACCGAAAGACCATTCGTCTGCGATATGTAGACTGAAATCCAAGAACAACACGTCCAATTTAATATATATATACAATATGTGTAAACCCCATATAAAGTTACTCGATTTAATGACTTCCGTTGTTATCCGTACATTGCTTTTCTTCTCTCTATTTTACGACAACTCTCTATAACATCGTAAAATGCCCAGTCCCTTAAGAACCGCTATATAGTGTTTACACAGTATATATATAGATTACTATTTGAAAAATATTATTGTTCAAAGCGATCTATCATATTGACAGTTATGCTGCCTTCTGAAACTTAACTAATCAAACTGTTTTAAATAACTTTAAGAACTTGTACATTTGTTTTGGCTTAGAATACACTGGTTCAGACAAAACGTCTTTCTTACAGTACATTGTTTCCTATGAGGCATCACAAACAAAAGCAGACAAGACAAAACACATATTTGTGTCCGAAATTGTCATGTTCATCATGTTCTTTAAATTCTTGTAATATGAAAGTACATAATACCTAAGATTGTGTTAAGTTACTTTCAAAATAATCGGTAATCAATTTGTTCAGCACTCAATTACGCTTATCTGGGTGGCTAGGTAACGAGATGGCGAATGAGCGTGCTAGAAAGGGGTCGGTGCTGCCTGTATCTCTAGCAAGACATCTTTCAGTGGAGAAATGAGTCAGGTTGTATTTCCGCCCGGATACTCTGGCCTTGTTACCAACAGAAATGAATCTCCAAGGTCCTACACTTTAACAATAACAGGATTCGAATGATTACGGGAGTCATAATGGGGCACTGCCTAGTTGGGTAAATGATCCAAAGGACATTGAGATTTCAGTCGCAGGTGTGGAGATGAGGAAGAATCAGAGAATCAACATCTCCTACTATGGACTGCCTTGCTCTTCTTGGAAAATGGAACCGTCTTTTTGGGAAACCTTTCTTCTTTGATTTGGGCAGTTTGACAAAATATCGACTGGAGTGTCTGGTCTCTGGCTCTTCGGGTTGATTCCAGAGGTTGAGGGTGTGTCCATCAAACCAATCTCCCCGTTCTCAATATTCAGGCATCACAATGAGTTACAAGTCTTCTAATCTAACTTTATAGATTGCTATATGTGACTACCGTATGCATTTGAGTTCGCAATAGTGGCTCTTAAATCCCAATATTGCAACCTGATCCATCGACAGAGTCAAAGATGTGCAATTTGATGGTAGAAATTTAACCACAACATTTTGAGCCGTTAGTCTCTCCACCTCTAGATGTGCCGCACGATTATCCAATAGTAGGAGTATTTAACCATCTTCTTTAAATTCTCTCTCACCTCTGGTACTAAATTCCATTCCAAGAATATCATTTGTGTTTCAAGTTTTCAGTATCGAGCCCGGATAATTGCTATTCCCGGTTAATTAAATCACGGATAATCGATGCCCATAAATTTTAAATAAGGCAAATCAATTGAAGATGACATAATTGATCAAATTTCACTTAATGTACTTATAAATATTGCTTTCAGTGTATTTTTGTTTTTTATGTTATTATTATTATTATGATTTTTTATTTTCATCGACAATTTTAAGACCGAAATTGGCCGAAATTTATTTTAATTTTTTCGAAATCACTTTATTGATTCGATTATAAAAACTTGTATGCTCTAAATTTGTTTTTTTTTTTTTAATTTATAATTTTTGTTTTTTTGTTTATAATATGAGACGCCTTAATATGTTTTTTATTTTACTTAAAAAAGGTTAGTTTTTTTATGCAAAGAAGTTGATTAAATATATAAATATTCTTTATATTTTTTTTTAAGTTTTTTTTTCCTTAATTTTCTTTTTGCCACAAATATATTTTTTTGTTTTTTTTTTTTTGATAATTTTTCTTTAAATTTATTATTATGTTGAAATATTGTTTTTTCTTTTTCTTGGTTAATTTTTTTTGTGTTTATTGAATTTTGTTAGGGAGAATGTTTCAATGTTGTTGTTGTTTGTTATTATTATTATTTTTGTTGTGTGCAAGAAATAATTTATGAGTGAAAAAATTAAAAAAAAAAATAAAAATTGGTTTAGATTTTAAAAACAATTAAATAAAAAATAAATAATATTCAATAAAAGAAAAACACAAAATTATAAAAATAAATATTAAAAAAAATATATATAAACCATAAAAATAAAAATTTTTGTTAGCCGGGACTATTGTAAACAAAATTTTGTTGTTGTTCTTGTTTTCCAATTTGTTTGATTTCTATTGTTTTTGATGATATATTGCTCACTGTTGTTGTTGTAATTGTTGTTGTAGTTGTTTTTATTTTTTTTTTACCAGTAAAGTGAGATTTATATTTATTTTGTTTGCTTGTAATATAAAAATCTTTTTTATTTCAATTTTTTTTTTTAATTGTTTTTGATTTAATTTTTTTTTATTTTATGTTTGTTTCTTCTTCTTCTTCTTCTGCTTTTGATTTTAAATTTGATTCGGTTGTATATAATATATTTATTTTTGTTTATTTTTTCATATATTTTTAATATAGTTTTTTTATTTTTAATTTTAAGTTTTTGTTCTGTAAATTATAAGAAAATTATATTAATTTTTTTTTATATAAAAAATGTTTAACAATTAAAAATGTTTATTTTTAGCTATTGTTTTTTCTTCTCTCATTTTGTTGATGTATTTAAAAATATATATAGTATTTTTTTTTTATTATATTGTATATTTTTTAATAATAATTGTAATTCATTTTTTTAAAAAATCCTTTTTTGTATTTTTTTTATTATTATTATTTGTTTGTATATTTTGTCTATTGTTTGTTTGTTTGTTGTAGTTTGCAATTATTGTTGTTATTGTTGTTGTATAAAAAATTTAATAAGAAATTTATTGTTATTGTACTATGGTTGCTGCTTTTGCGGTATATATCAGTTGTTGTTGTTGTTTGTTGTATGTTTTAAGTTGCTATTGTAAATAAAATGTATTTTTGTTTATCATTTTGTTTATTGTTAAAGGCGGCATAAATATTTTATATAACTTTGACCTACTATTGATCTTAATTTTGAACTATCCAAGAAGAAGAAAGAAAGCTACAAATATGGAAAGTTCAAGGAAATCATCATGATATATATATTTTGAATATTAGAATGAAGATTCTGTATATTACAGAAAATTAGAATAATCAGAAGGTGCTACCAGGAATCCACAACCTTATCTTAGCAAGTTTGTCTTCAGATTTTTCTAGTCATTTATTTACTGTTATTTATAGATTGACTGTCCCAATCGAATGTATTTAGTACCGGTACAGAATATAATCATCAATTTACATCACTATTCTTCAACTTCTTTTTTAATTATTAGATCGAGTATCATATCATATTCTCATCTGATTTTGTCGGTGTTCTTATTGCAAATGAAGTCTAGTTGACTGATGGGGTAATGGGGCTTGTAATTGCTTGAATCTTCTGTTGTTTTTACTGTCACTTGTGTGCGTTGTGATTCAATATTTAGAATTTACTAAGCTTGATGTTAATCAATATCTTTGATCTAATTTATAAAACCTGATGCCTGCTTTTCTGTATTCTCTGTTATGTTTGGACTAAATTTTTCATATTTTCAGCAGAAGTTTACTTAGAAGTATGAAGTTCTTAACCTTCTAATGTGCTTGGCCTTATAATGTACTTAAACAGTTTTCACTCTTCAATTACTAAATACTAAAAGACAGGAATATTATGATATACTAACCAGGTTCCTAAAATATACAATCGAAAAGGAAAAGGTTTGAACAGCGAATCTTCAAGTCAGTAGCTTGAACTGAAACCTTTGTAGGATTTCTAGGTTTGAGTTGGCCCCAATAATCAATAGGTAAGCAAGAAATTCAAGTTTCCTTGCAGAATTCTTTTTGCAAGTACTATAATTTGATATTTATTTAAATACTAGAAAAGTAGCATGTGTTCACTTGGACCTGTAGTGTATTTGTATTTATACTAGACCTCAATACCTAAATATTCAAGTCATTTAAGACATTTAAGACATTGTAGTTTAGTTTAAAGTTAGTTTTAAGAATCTTTTCATAATTATTGAATAATCAAATTCATTCAAAATAAATGTTTGCATAAGAGTTTCTTAGAGATTCTTAATAACACTTCAGTTTATAATACATAGAAAATAGAAATTAGGACAACCCAATGCTGTATATTGTTGTATTTTAAGGATCTTTCTAATTTCAAACTTATGATTCTTATCTCACAGTTTATTAAAGACTTGAAATCTCTGTGCGACTTGACTGATCACAAGATACTTAAAAATGGAATGTAAGTCATATTTTCTTCTTACTATTTTCTTATTCGCCTCAATTTCAACCAAATTCCAAATCACCATTCCATAGATTTCGCCTTCAGCTGATTTGAAATCTACCAATTTTTTAGAGCCAATGTGGTTTAATTCTCCTTTATCTATAGTTGTTAAATATAAATAAAAAAAACATATAAGTGCAAAAATGAATTCCCCTGTTGTTCTAAGGCAGCCATGGTTTTTTTTTTAATTTTTAAAAAATAAAAAAAATCTTTGCGAAACCGTCGATTGATTGACTCTATTGACAAATATTTTTCGACTTTTGTTGCTTAACTGCTCACTTAATATCAACAAGGTCAGGTATATTGATTGACAACCTCCCATTTGTGACATTTTAAAGAACATTGCTATTGGTTGTTGTCCCTTAAAAACGTTTATAAATACCAATATTTCTTGATTAATTGACGTCAACAGTTTTAAAAAATTAAATAAAATGCTTCACATGAAAAATGAATGGTTCAGTATTAATCATCAAAAGTATTTAGTAAGTCAATTTTATATAAATTATTTGTATATTGATTTATCACTATTTCATTTGTTGTTTGTTTATTTGTTGTTGTTGTTATTGTTTTATGTTCTATGGTATTTTCATTTGTATATTTTTATTATGTTTTTTTATTTTAGAATTAATTTTATTTGTATTTTATATATATTTTTTTTTATTTACTTATACAAACAAATAAATATTGAATTTCTCTCACTTTCTGATAAAATGAAATAAAAAATTGTATGTAATTTTAATTAATTAATTAGGCTAAAAATTATAAACACAAATAGAAAACTAATGTTTTTATTGTTGTTGTTGTTGTGTATAAAATTAAAATTTTATTTTTTGTTTTGTTGAAATAAAATAGAAAAATTATAAAAGAAATTATAATTTAAATAAAAAAATTAACACAATATTTTATTGTGTATATAATTTTTTATTCTTATATAGATGTGGATATGTTGCGTTTGACTTGTAGTTTGTTGTTGTTGTTGTTTAAATTATATAAAAATTAATGGTTTTTTATTTTTAATATTTTTAAATTATTTTTTTAGTTGTTTAGTTTTTTAAAACAAATATTTCAACTATTTCTTTTGTTACTATGTATTTTGTTGTAATTGTTGTGGTTGTTGTTGTTGTCAAGGCTTTTAATTTAAAGAAATTGAATTATTATAAATTTATGTTTTGCTTGTTTTTTTCGTTTTGGTTTTTTTTCGAAATAATTACATAATTTAATAATTAATTACATAATTTATTACTTACGTTGGTACTATTGCATTTTGATACACGTTTCGCTTCATTTTCTATTTACAGAATAATAAATATGCGATTCTTTTGCTTTACTTTGCATTTCTTTACATTAACTTTTCTCTCTCTTTATAAATTAATTTCATTTATTCTTAATTTTATTGCACAATTAAATAAATTCTCTGCTATTTTTTATTGTAATTATATTTGCTTTGATTTGATTTTTTGTTTTGTTATGTTTATTGCTTAAAAATAAATAAAAAATTTGTTGCTATTGTTTTGATTTTGTTTTATTTTATTACATTTTTGTTTTTTGTTTTGTAATCCTTCAGCTATTTATTTTTAATGTTCTCTTTGTTTGTGTATTCTCAATTAATTTGTATCCCTGTCAATTGATTTGAAATAAATTTTCATTTATTTCAGATTTCTTTTTTGTTTTAAAAAATAAAATCTCAATAATAATTAATTAATTAATAATAAATATAATATAATTAGTTATAACAGTTGATTTTACTATTGTTGATGTTGTTGTTGTTGTTGTTGTTGCTGTTATTGTTAATTAAATTTATTTTTTGTTTAAGCATAAATTTAATTAATTCATATCCTTAAACTTTAAATTTATTTTAATTATTTCCATTTGAATTTTTCTGTTGTTTGTCATTTTTCTTTAATGTATTTTTGTTTTTACTATTTTTATTTTATTTTTTTGGCTTCTTTTTAGTTTTATTATTCATTTATTTTTAATTTAACTATTGTTCATTTTTTTATATATTTTTATTTATTTTATCAGTTGTTGATTGTAAGAAATTCTGTAAAATATTTTCTGTACTATTTTTTTTTTTATTTTATAAGTATTTCATTATGTTGTTCTTGTTGGTGTTGTTGTTGTAAAACTTTCAACATAAAAATATTTTGTTAAATTAAATTAATTAGCATAATTAACAGTTCTATGGGCACATTGTTACTTGATGAGTTGTTGTTGTTGTTATTATTGTTGTGTTCTTTTTTGTGTGTGTAATTTTTGAACATTTTATGCAAATGACTTAAAAGAAACTATTGTGTTTTTTTTTATAATTATTGTATTATTTTTTAAATAAATAATAAAATATTTAAATGATTATTTAATAATTAAATTAGCTTGGCTTATGTAGGAACAAGAAGAGAACAAGAACAAGATTGTTTTTTTGGCAAATTCGATTGTGTTTCAATAATAAAAATAAAAAAGAAATAAACATAATAAAACTGTCAGAATCCTCGAGACATATGTAGTCGTCAGCTTGTTATAGAGAAGTCTTTGTTATAAAAGAGTTCGTTATAGAGGAGTCCGATTGTAGTTATAGATGCAAATATTATTGTATGTTCAATAATCTCGTTATAAACTGGAATCAAAAGGGCCTTAGACCTACCTATAAGGTATGATTTCTTTGAGATTGTTAACATGTCGATTTTCCTTCAGATATATCTGAATCAACGATATTGACCATAAATTATAACATCATTAACCAATTATTGAATGATATAGTCGAAGTATATACTGACTAAGGTTCAGAATGAATTTGGTTTTGTTTTATTGAAGAATTTCTTTATCACGTCACTCAATAAGTCTCCGTCCTAACTTGGGTTACCAACTCTCGAACGATGCAACACGGGAGAATTTTAATAAATCCAGGGTGGGAGGGGGTGTGTGGTTTTATCAGGTAGAAGTCGTAAATATCTGTTAATTTCTATTAACATTGTTTTCGGGATTTAATATTTCATAAAATGTTTTCCATGGAAAATTGAAATTTTTTAGTATTGTAACTCAGTTCCATCACGCTTTTTGAACTTGCTTAGAAGTCAACACAGCGTAAATTGAATCGATTCTTTTCATGGTGAGGTGTGGTTGCATTTCGCGTAAAATTCCTACCTCATCGTACAGTATGTCAAAATCTAAGTCCATTTTTACAATTTCTTGTAGTCTAGTAATGCCTGCCCATGTGATTGGTTCAGCGCTTGTTATTCCAGATCTTCAAAGTTACATCACTTTTGTGAATAGTTTTAACAAGACGTCAGATACTTATTTGCATCAATTTTGTATTTTGTCTTTTGAGGTTCATCAAAATGCTTTAATAAATCCATGACAGATTAATCATAAAACTGATCAGTCTTTCTATTCTGTTTTCAAATCAATTATACTTTCTCGGAATTCAGTGCATGTTAACCTGTAAGCTAACAGGCCAAGTGTGTAATTGAATATTAATTTTATTTTAGAAGATACCGAAGAAATTATTTTATCAGGAGGTAAAACATAATACCCGGAGACTCCCGGGCATTTCGGGAGTGGTGGAAACCGTAGGTCTAACACATATCTGATATAATGATGTTGAATTTTTAACTTAACTTATTGGCAATTGATAATCCAAGTAAATAATAGTTTAATTAAACTAAATTAATAAAAGAATGAAAATAAGATAAAAAAAAGGTTAATCAAATTCGAGGTAGAAAATTGGTTGCCCCCCTATGTCTTTCTTTGTATTGCATATTTCTTTTTAACTTAAAGTTTTGTTTAATTATTTAATGCTTAAATTATTTATTTACTTCATTTTTTTGTTATTTCAGTAGTTCAGTGATTTTTATTATTTTTTGTGGGGCCTTCTACTATTGTATATCATTGATTTGATTGTATGTATTGTATTTATAAATTTATAATTATTATTGTATTGTATTAACTGTACAATTACAAAATTATTGAATAAAATTATGCAAATTATTTATTTGCATAATATACTTTTCATAATTATTTAATTAAATAAATAACAAGGAACCATATTTATTTTTTTTTTATAAATAAAAACAATTTAAAAACTATAAAATAAATTGACTAAAACAAATTCTTTTTAATTAATTACATACATACAATTTGTATGTACAAGTGTATGTGTGTTTGTGTATGAGTATTTATTATTTATGACATTCGCATAAATTGTTCAAAAATCTTATCAAACTCCTAATGTCCAACAATCAACTCTCTCTCTCTGGTTTCTTATTTGTTGTGATAATGTTTGTATTTATTGTAATTACATGCTAACGAGGCTATTGTTGTGTTAATATTAATATTAGATATTAATCTGATCTGATCATTCTTCTTTTTCATTATATAGAAAATAATATAACTGTATAATCATATTGTATTTACTTTCTCTGTTCTGTTCTGTTTCATTTCTATTTTGTGATTTGTTTTGTGTAATGACAATTTTTACTATTTTCCATGGTTTCTCTTTTTCTTACGTTCTTATATTTTATTTATTTATTTTTATTGTTTTATTATTATTTTTTTTTTAATAATTAATAGGTAATTATTTTATTTCATTTTGAGTATATAGAGCATATGTTTTTAAATATATTTATAATATTTTTAAGATACTGTATATATATATAGAGTATTTACTTTTAAAAATATAATACATCCATCATGCATTGATCGTATACATAAAATTCAAGAGTTGAGCTTATATTCATAATTAATTAATTAATTGTTTATTAATTAAAAAATAATTGAACTAAAATTTTTCGTTTATTATATTCTTCTTGTTCAGTTTAAAAAGGATTTTATTAACTGAAGTTTTATTTTTCTTTTATTTTATTAATTGTATTTTGTTATTTGGCTTTAATTGAAAATATTTTATTTATTTTATTTTATTTTTGGTTTTTTTCTTAAATTTCATTCATCAGTACATTTGAGCTTAAAAATAAAAGTTAACAAAAATTATTGATTTATTGAATTTACAAACATTAGACATTTATGTTATGTAAATGTTTTATTGTAATTAATTAATTAATATTGTTATAATGTTATAGTATAATTGTTTAATTAATGCTTACGTTTTTTTTTTTATTATTTATTTAATTATTTTATTTCTGATTTTAATTGTTTGTTTGTTTGTTTTATTTTATTTTTTTTAAATTATTTTATTTGTTTATGTTTTCCGTTTTTATTTGTTTTTGTTTTTTGTTTTTGTGTGGAGATACTTAAAAACTATTATCACTATTGCAGAAAGCGGCTTTGCTCAATTATTTGTTTTTTGTGTTGTTGTTGTTGTTATTTCAATATACCAAAGACATCATTAAAGCTGGTGAAGATGTGTGAGAAGCAGAATGATATTTAAGGAGATTCAGATTCAGTAATAGTCATTAACCTCTTAGATAATATTGTATTGTATTGTGGATCAAAAGGTACCCTCCCGCAAAGTACCATAGATAGAAATGACGAAGTTCTCAGAACATTTTTAAAAAATAGAATGGTTCAGTTGTATACATATATCAAAATTAAGAGAATGGAGGATTAAAAATGCTATATAGCGATTTGTTGTACTACAGTTGTCTTAGCGCTAGGCAACGTCCTATGTGATTTCACTTGCCAAAAGAATGCTGACAAGATCAGACGCAAGACAACTCTTACTTATAATATAAACATCGATTCGATTGGAGAATTAACTATATATTTATGAAAGAAACATTGATATGAGTTGATGTATTTGACTTTAGACTCAATCACGAAATGCTTTCTGCTTTTGCATGCATTGAAGGCCGATATTATCGGAGGTTACTATATGACTTCTTTGAAACAGACAACCTTTAAGATAGACTTTGGAGGCCATAGCTATGAGTATCATTGCAAATGCTACTATTTTCCTTCTAGACTTCTAAAATGCAAATGTCTATCATTTGAAGAAACTTGGTACTTGTTGGTACGGCGAGAAAATCTTTACAAAAGCAAAGCATATAATGTTTTATTGTTAAAAACCAAATGATTTATACTTATAAGAATCGCCAATTATGATAAGATGAAGATCTTTGAAATGATAGGTGAAATTATTTTAGGCTTTAAGACATTTTTGAAAAAATAATGTAATTGCAACCAAAAACTCACTCATATGTTACAATATTTAATAGGAGCTTTGTATACAATATGATAGAAAATTTGGTTGGAAAAGAATGCAGAATATGTTAAAAATCTGATATTCAGAGTGAAACTTGGAATGGGAATACTGAATGTCTTAATGATAATCAAAATTACCAGATTGCAAAATTTTCCGATTAACAGTCAAAATAGTACCTACATACTATGTACAGGGTGTGCCATCTTTTATGTCGGTATGTTAACATTGAATAACTTTAACATTTGTCAACTGATTGACTTGAGTGAACATGTGTTTGAAACCTCAATTCATTACAATTTTAACCATGAATCGCTTCACAACGAAACAACGAGCCGAAATAGTGACACTGTACATTGAAAATAGTCGTTTAGTTGTGTTAACTCAACGTGCATATCGGTGAAAATATCGTGGCCAAGAGGCACCGTAGACAACACTATTCGTCGTTTGGTGTCGCATTTTGTTGAGCAGAGGGCAATGGAAGATTTTCAAAATGGCAGTTTATCAACGACCAAGACGTTCAGCATTTTGGCTTCAGAGGAACCACTTTGCGGCGCATTTTGAAGGATGATTTTCATTTGTTTCAATATATTGTGCAATTAAAACACAAATAATATTTGTAAACAGACGGTCCATGTTACTTGGAATACGGCCAAGACGTCAAATGTCAAGAAGAGGCGACATTGACTGGCCACCCAGATTTCCACATTTGACCCCTCTGGACTTCAAAGTATACGCAATCCTCAGACCATTCACAAGCTCAAGGCAATCATTCGTGCCGAAACCATGGCTATACCGCCCGAGATGTTCGTTAAAGTAATGGAAAACGCAGCCAAAAGGGCACATTTTGCAGTTGCCACCCTGTACATCTAGTAGGTTTGGAAAATCATATACTAACTAATAGGAAATTATTATTTCAAATTTTAGATCATTGAAACTCTTCCGTTACACAGATAATGAAAGAGAATATATCTGATAGTTTGAAGATTTAAAAAAAAAAATTTGAATCCACATCTTAAGCTTTCTTTGATTGACTTTTGTATATTTAAATGTTGTTGTTGATGTTATTATTGTTGTTGTTGTTGATGATCTAGTTGTTGTTGTTGTTTTTGTTATTATTATTGTAGGCATTTACTATGAAATTTGGATGAATTTTAGTATTAATTTTTTGTAAGCCGGAAAAAAATTAATGGAAAAATGAATTTTTATTATTTGTGTTATTCTAATTAAATTTAAAGCATTTTAATTTGCTTTTTTCTTAATGTTTTTAATTTATAATAATTTCTTTTTATTATCGAAACTTGTTTTTTCATTTTTATTTTTATTTTCTTGTTATAAGTTCTAAGAAGAAAGGAAGAGTGATATTTTAGCCGTTGCTTTTTTGGTTTTATCGAAACTTTTATATGTTTTCTTTTCTTTTTTTCATTTTGTCTTTTTGCTCTTGTTATTCTTAGCATTTTTTTTTTTTTTAATTTTTTTGGACCAAAGTTGTTTTTGTTTAATTTTAATGTTTTAATGAAACAACATTAAATGCCTTTTCTTTAGTTTTGCTATTTTAGTTTTTAATTATTTTGTTTTATTTATGATTTATGGCTTTTTGAGACTGCAATTAAAATTTCTGCTATAAAAATTATTTGTACTTTTGGTTGTTGGTTGATGAATTGGGCTATTGTTAATTGTTTGTTTGTTTTATTAATTATTTATTTAAAGTAATTTGTTATGTATTTTGTTGTTACTGTTACTGTTGATGGTTTTCTCGATTTCCTTTTCTACACTTTGTTTTGTCCATTTGTTTTACATTTTCTTTTTTTTTTTGTCAAAAAGATTTCATTATTTATTTTGATTTGCTTTGTTTTCTATAGCAAATTAGTTAAGCAATCAACAGAGTTTACATAAGTCAAGTTTTGTTAACAGAATCATGTTCTTTTATGTGTTTAGTCATTCAATAGTTTGTTGCCTTTTCCAAAGTGGTGTTTTTATAGAATTGGCTTGGGCTTTGGTAAGTTAAGAAATGTTAAATATTTATTTGTTTTTGCGTCAATTTCAGTGTTTTGTCTTTAAGGATTTTCATATAATTTTTTGTTAAATATGAAGATTTACTTAGTATTAAGTACAAACCTTCTTATACATGTCTGGCAGGGATCTCTCTTTCTCTATCTTTTCTCTTTTAAGTAAATCTCTTGCAACTTTTTAGTTACATATAAGAGTATTCATTTAAAAGTTTACTCAGCAATTAGAGACAAAGTAATTTCTTGTTTTATTTAAATATATTGTTTATTTGACGCAGCAAGTTATTTTTTTTTTTTTTGAGCATTTCCCTTTAAGTTTTTGTTTTGATTTTAAAGTTGAAATGCTTGGCCTTTATTTTTGCGGCGTCCTCTTTAGGTAAATAGAGACTTTTCTCTTTACTCATGTCTTGTTTAGTCTTGTCATTTGTATTAAGTATTAAGTTGTATACTTAATTTTGCAACTACAAAACAAAAATATTTAAAATTAAAACAAAAATAAAAATAATAGAAAAATTGAAATAATAAAATGAAAACTTTTATACAAAATGAAAAAAAGAAAGAAAGCAAATTTTGAAATGGAGCTTTGATTTTTTTTGTTTAAATTTAGATTTATAATTAAAATATTTATGTGTTTTTTTTTAACTATATAAAAATTTTGATTTGATTAATTTCTAGCGCCTAAATTTATGTGTTATATTTTTCATTAATATTATTATGATTTTTTTTTATTTTTCCTTAAATTTTTGTTGGTAATTTTTACTATTTTCCTTCCCATTTTTTATGTTTTTTTTTAGTTTAAATTTAATTTAAAAATTTACAAAAGTTTTACAATTTATAATTTTTTTTTTTCATTTCATCTTCGTTTGTTTTTTGTTTTAATCTCATTATCACAGCGACATTCAGTCTAAGTTTTTGCTTTTATTGGAATTATAGCATGTTTTGCTATAATAAATATTCTATATATGATGATTTTGTTTTTTTTGTTTTTTAATATAACAAAAATAATATCAAATAACAATTTTTTAAAGCCAAAAAGTTTTTTTGTTTTTTTTGTTTTGTAATTAAAGCCAAAAATAATTGATTTATATAATAATTTAGACTAAATTTTGGTTTTTTGTTAATTCGAAAGGCCTTTTGGAGGAGAATTTTGGTTGATACAATTTTTTTTTTTTTTTTTTTAAATTAATTTTTATAGCAAATCATGCTTATTGTTGTTGTTTGTTATGATGTTGTAGTTGTGTTTTTAATGTTAAATGTGTAATTCCAATAAAAGCCTTGCTTTGCTCTATTTTATTAGTATTATGATTATTTTTTTAAATGATTTTATTTGTCCAAAATTATTTAATGCCGAAATATTATTTAAATTTTAATTTAATAATTTTGTTTAAGGGTCCTAAAAATGATAAAAATTTTGACTAATTTTTTTCTTTCCTTCCTTCAACTATAAAACTTTTGCATGTTCTCATACATGGTTGCCGAAACTTTAAGCCAAATTGTTTTTTTTTTTTTAATTTAAATACAATTTATTTACAATTTTCTTCTATTTAACCTCTGATTGATTTACCACTCTCATCTCACATTGCTTACCTTCATCTTCTGATCCCTCTCTCTCTCTCTCTTTATCACATTCAGACGCATTTTACAGACTAAAGCCAAAAGTTGTTTTTATACCAAAAATTGAGTTTTTTTTTACCCCATTTGTTTATGTTCGAAAGTGTTTTTCAAAAAAAAAGAAATAAATAAAATTGAATATAAAATAATATACAAAAACAATTAGAAATAAAACTAAATAATAATAAATAAAATTTGTTTGGAAAAAATAATAATCTTTTATTAAATAATGTTATCAACATATGGTGTTCGTTTTTTTTTTTTTTTTTTTTTTGATTTTGTTTTGTTTTCTTTTAAACTTATTCAAATAATTAAAAATAAAAACAAAGTTAATAAATTTTCTTCTCTCATATCATATCATTTCATATTATATCATATCTTTGTTTAACTTTTAATATTATTCTTTATATATGGTACTTATATAAAGTAAGATTTGTTTTTAAATTATGAGTAGTTAAATTGTTTGCAAGTATTTAATTTTTTTATATCATTTTTTTCATTTAAGTTTTAGGAAACATTAAATCATATAACAATTATAAATGCTTTGACGGTACACAAGAAAATAATATTTGAGAAAACAAAAAAATAAATTATAATAATAATAATAAATTGCAATTTTTTTTTGATTGTTTTTTATTTTTAAAGTAAATTAATTAATTAGTTTATCATCATTATCCACACGGTTTAAAAGAAGTAAACCAAAAAAAAATTCAGAATTAATATTATTTAAAAAGAAATTGGGGAAAATTGAGTTGAAACAGAAGTATTTTTTCATTATTATAAATTGACTTTTGTTGCTATGATGTAATTGAATTGTTTGTTTGTTTTTTTATTATTATGGCACCTGAAGAGTCACATTCCTTTTTTCTTTAATTAATGGGTTGTTCAAACAAGAAATAGATAAATTAGGTAAAAATGTTTATAATCGTTTTAGTTTTTATTTCATTTTTTTATATAAAATAAACGTGTGGATAAATTTAGTTGTTTGGTTTTTTTTTATACCTTTCACAATATTCTGTACAAGCATATTATTCTCAGACACAGACACGCAGTGAGTTGGGTCGAAAGTATGCCTCAGTGGGAGAAAAAAAAAAGTTGCTGAACAGCGGCCCAAAGTAATTTCTGTCACTTCAGCCGCATCTGGGTCTCATTTGACCGCAGGCCGCAGGTTGGTCAGTCCTGTTCTACATACTTCTATGGTTTGAAACTTTGAAGAAGAAAAATTATCAGATCTCAATAGCACACTATCAGAAATGTATTGGGTAAAATTGAAATTGAAGCTGACACTCTTACAAAAGTACTCTAAAAACTCTATTCTGGAACAAATTCAGTAAATTTACAGATGACTTTTGATCTATAATGGTTAGTTACTTTAAAAAGTGGAACACTATAAAATTTAAAAGTTAATGACATGACCTCCTTTGACAAACTATCAAATCAAGTTTAAGCTAGCAGATATTTAATCTCATCTACAAAGAGTCTTGTAACTTACTTCATTTCATGCTTTGTCTAGTACTTAGTACTTAAGATAAAGTTTTTAAAAAACAGAAGCTACTTAATTTCTTTGCTTGAACATTCAAAGTCTACTACTTGGTCTTTGAGATATCAAGCAGAAATTGCTCCGGTTCTTCTTTTAATAGAGCTTTTCATTTGAAATTTTCAACTAGACAACATTTTAAAAATATTAGGAAGGCTAAATGCGATAAGCTTCGGACAAAGGATTAATTGAATTGCATGATTTGCGAGTAGCCAGTGTGCCCGGCGGTGCACAATCGAAACTCTCCCGAATACCTTTGGTGCGTAAGGTAATTGCACGTGTCTACATTGTGATGCATCAAAAGCAAAAGGAGAATGTAGGTAAGGTTATCAGGAGCGAAAAGTACAAATCCATTGAATTTGCGTTGGAAATAGACACGTGCTATACGCAAAGCAGTGTGGAAGCATCATGCCAAACTAATAGTGATTCCATAGAAATTTTATAAATGATAATCCTTTCTGTATCCTAAACTCAAAGTGATCAGATTAAAATGAATGTCTGTTGATATAAGACCTTGTTTGAAGTGTAAGTCTTTTGATATTTCTCGATCTAAAAGAACTCTAGAAACATTAAACTATCTAGTCGCGGACAAATTCAGACAAACATCACACGAGGTCAGATAAATTGATTTGTTTTTAGAATAAAACTATATTACGTTTGTCGGACATCTCCTGTACCAGGTTCCACTGGAGATTTTTCAGTATAATATGATCATCAAATATTTATGACTTCTTGATTTCAATAGAATATTTTCCATTTCTCATGAAAGGTATAAAAATTACATCGGTTACTCCGAATTAAATATATATTCTCTGGTTTTATATGGTAAATTTCTTTTAATAACTAAAAAATAATTTAAAAATATGAAAAATTAATTTAAAAAATTTTTGATTTTGTTTTTATAAATAAAATTAAAAACAACATAAATTACACACAAATTATTCAAGGAGTGGGGGAAGACAACAAATCTAAAAATAAATTTGATTATGTTTTTCCTTATATTTTTTTTTTTTTTTTTAATTAAAAAAAAAATCACATTTCAATTATATTTTTTTTTTTTTGTTTTATGATTTAAAAAATTAAAAGAATTAAAACTTAATGAAAATATGTATGTTACTTGTGACAATTAGTATACTCATCATCATTATTATTATTATTGATGTTTATTACCTTCTTATTATAGGGAAACTTAAATAATTTTTATAAAATAATAATTTTTTCTTTTTTATATATATATGTATATAAATTATTGTTATCATCATCTCGTTTTTTTTTTTGTAATTTTTTAATTTAGCTGCACTAATTTTTTAATGTTTCCATTTACTGTTTTGTTTTTAACTCGCTGTATAAAGTTTATTTAATTTTTACTCGCTGTAGTTGTCATCATCTTTTATGGGGGGGTTTTTTTTTGTAAACCTTTAATTCCGCTTTACATACATGCATGTGTGAGTGTGTGGGTGTATAAGAGTTGTCTGAAGTAATATTATTGGGGTATTTTGATTCATTCATTGAATCTTTAATCTCAGACAGACATACTCATACAAATAATCTATTCACATACAAATTCAATACTCAAATCTCATATCTTTTTATAAGTATGTATCCATCCTTAATCCGTTCTATATATCCTGACAAACCTTATATTCGTATACGTATAAACATCCATAAATCATATATGTAGTTAAAAAGTAACACATAAATAGATATAAATGATATTTCATCAGATCTAAAACTAGAGACTTAAAAACTTAGAAAATGATATTAGAGAAATTAGGGTTTTTCTGGAAATTATGATTATAATAGATCAAATTTTATGTTATATTTCCAATAATCTGAATTATTAGATATATTTTGTTATTGTTGGTTTTTTTTTTTCTTCTGATGCTGATGATGATATTGGTTGTTATGGGGTTTATTGTTTAGAGTCCTTTCGAAAAAGACTAGTTAGTAGAACTTAGTGTTTAATATATTTTAGGTATTACCCTTTTAAAATAAGAAAAAATTTGAAGAATTTTAAAAACTATCTCAAGTGTTATATTGTTATGGTTTCATATGTCTATGGATATTTTGTTCTCCGAGAATTTTTCTTAATAAAAAATTTTAAAATCTTTTTTTTTTTGTTTATAATAAAATTTTAAAATATTTTTTGTTGTCCATTTTTAGTATTTTTTTTTCTTTGTTTTGATTTGCTTTTAAAAGAATTGCGCCATTCAATAAAAGTTTGAATAGCGACTGTTGTGGGGGTACATAGCGACTAAATTGAAACTTATTAACTTAAATTATGTGTAAAAGTGTTTGGAAAATGTGATAAATTGTTGTTTGTTTGTTGTTGTTGTTGTTGTGGTTGTGTTTTTTATACTTAGGCTGCTTCTTGATGACATCATAGAGATCCGAATATCGAGTGTATATGTGGATGTATGGGTATTGCATGTGATAATGCTGCAGTTGCAGCGGCACTGGGTGGCGGTGGTAATGCTCCTGTGATTTGTGCTGATGATACCGGTGGTGCATGAGCCACTGGTGGAACTGCCCCTGATGGTGGTGGTGGTGGCGGCGGGTGTGTTAGATTAGCGACCGGTGGTGGTAATGTAATCGATAATGTGACAGTTGGAGGTGCTGCACTTGTTGTCGCAGTGATATGCGTTGATGAGCCACTACCACCACCATGACTATGTGGCGGCATAGATTGTTGCTGCTGCTGCTGCTGTTGTTGTTGTTGATGATGACTATGGTGATGATGTTGTTGATGATGAACGGCTACCGTCGCCGCTGACGTTACAGTGGTGGGATGTCACTGAGCTACCACCGAAGTGGGAGCATTTTGTTGCACTACAACTCCAGGTGCCGAATTAGCTACCGTAACCGATACTGGTGGCTGTGCACTTGGACCACCATTAGCATGCGCTGCCGTTGGTTGTCCTTGCGCCTGGAAGGCATGTTGGAACGGTGGTCCATAACATTGCGGGAAATAGAGTTCATTTTTGACAACCGACTGCTGTGCTGCATTATTTAGGGAACGTGGTAAAATGTTTGATTTATTATCACCACCTCCTCCCGGATTGTTGTTGTTCAGAAATTGTTGGGCGGCAACATTCTTTGCATCATTCATAAGATGTTGGCTTACAGCTGAGCTGGCAGCCGATGCGGCATGGGCATTATTCGCATTATTGTTCGTATTATTGCTGCGTCGTACTTTGGTCGTATTGGGATTCATGTGGTTGTCAATATGTTTTGTAACCTCATTCTCGGTAGCAAAACGACGCCGGCAATTGGGCATCGGACAACAGAATGGACGATCACCCTTTGGATTTAACAAATTTAAGAATAGAATAGTATTAGTATAAAGAAATGTAATATATAAAATGGTATAAACATATAAAATCTTTCAATTCTACAACTACCTGGTGCGTTCTTGTATGCTGATCTAGTATTGCTTTCTGTCTGAAATCTTTGCCGCATTGGGCACATTTGTATGGTTTCTCGCCAGTATGTATGCGCAGATGCTTTAAGTTTAGAAGAGTATATTTTAAGATCTTCTTTTAGTATAGAAGTCATTGATTATTTACCTGATTCAATATGGTGCGCTGTCGGAAGAAGCGCGGACAATAAAGACACCCGAATGGTTTCTCATTCGTATGTATGCGCAGATGCTGTGTCAGATGCGATTGTTGACGGAAACGTTTACCGCATTCTGGGCACGGATACGGCCTAGATTCGATGTGTATGCAGCCATGTTGCAATAGTGTTGTTTTCTGTTTGAATTCCTTGTCACAAATGGGACAACGTACATAGAGTGGCATATTTGCTGGTCTAACGCCTATGTGTTGCAACACATCTGGTAGTATCTTTTGACCTGCTTAGAGAATTCGAAAAACAAATGGATACAATTAAAAAGATATCCTTGTATGGTGTGGGTTTATCATAATATTCACCCTTGCCATCCTTAAAGTATGATGGATAGTGTATACCGCCACTACCATCAGGTGTGCCTTGTGAATCATCGTCATGATAACTATTGCCTGTAATATCACCCTTTGTATCTGCTTCATCACCTGGGAATGGTACATCCGATGGCCAAAGCGTTGGATGTGGTCCATTCTTGAAGATAAGATGCGGCGAGACGTCTATTGTTGGGACGTATTAGCAGGTACATGTAAGAAAAAAAGTACAAGAAAATTTTCTGTTAGCAGCGCTTTAAATTTGGGTCATACCCATGAATGATAATGAAATGCTAAAAACTGACCTATGCTAAACTAACAACTGGGAAATTATATGGCATGTAATTTAATTGGACAAATAGTAAGATATCATTAGAAAGTGATAAAAGACAAAGGGCTTAATTTTGTTTGCGATTTTTGCCAGATTTTTGTTTTAATTTTCACATGTTGACAAAAGTGTTGTTTCTAGTCAAAATATTAATCTTCCTAAACTAAGAAGGTCTTGAGTCAGTTGTCATTATTTCACTCTTAAAAAATATATATTATTTTATAGTAATCTATATCTTTTCTATTCTACAATTCATAAATAAGGAAATTAAGGTCACTTAACCCAGCCATCTCGGTTTGCAATATGCATATGCATTTATTGAAAACCAAGCTCTGACTGTCACAAGCCAGTTAAATTGGGGAGTGTTAGAGGAGTTGTAACCTCTTTAAAAAAACCGGCCTTATTCGATCCGAATAGGACAACATGCTGTTCAGGGTCCCCAGTCTGGGGGTTACCATGACTATCGTTACTACCAAACCAAACCGAATATATATCTTTACAATTTCCTAAAAAATAAGATCCTTTTATTAATGTATATTATATTTTAGTACTAAATGCACATTCAGGACCTGTTTGCTGTCCAGATCCAAAAGGGTACAACTATGATTGTAATGGGGATGACTGGGGTACAATATGTCGTGGTGGTACTAATCAATCACCCATAGAATTATCTGATACAGAAGTGAGCATTCAAAATAATGAAGATGATCTTAGCTACAGTATCGCTATAAATCGTTCATAAATAGGCAATTCAATCCACCTCAAATACATTGGCTTTTGTAAACTATGAGAAAGAACTGGAAGGACCTTTGTTATTAACCAATAATGGACATACTATACATATGCCTGTTGTACAAAGAGAACCACCTAGTCTGGTTGGTTGCCGTCTTCAGGCAGTCTATAAAGCCATACAACTTCATTTTCACTGGGGCTCACCGAGCACAAAAGGCTCCGAACATACTATTAATTCAAGACGTTTCGATGCTGAACTTCATATTGTACATAAACGGTCGGCTTACAAGACAATTAAGGATGCTCTACAAAAGCCAGATGGATTTGTTGTTTTAGGTTTACTCCTTAATGGTGTTAAGGTGCGTTGTTTAATTGAAAAATATATTGCCATTTTAAGGATTTTTAAAATTGGTATTCCTAGAAACCAAAATGTGAATCAGGCGGCGTTAATTCAATTTTGGACAATTTGAAAGAAATCAAGAATTGTGGTACCAAAACGGAAATCTGTACCAAATTGAACTTTTCCTCTTTTCTGGGAGATATTGATACATCACAATTTTATACTTATAGAGGCTCATTAACTACCCCACCTTGCTCAGAAGTGGTAACATGGTTCGTCTTTACTCAGCCCATAGATGTTTCGAAAGAAAGAGTGAGTGTGTAAGAGAGTTGTTGATCTATGTTATGAACCATTTTTTTATTTTCGCTATAGATTAAAAATTTTTGGCAACTCTACGATTCACGGGGGAAACCACTAGTCAATAATTATCGGAAATTGCAGTGTCTGAACTCTCGTGATATTTTCATACGTTCTTAAAGAACAAACACATTTGACATAATATTTGAATGAAAAATATAGCCAATTATGACCCTTTTACATATTAACTAAGATGTTTTTTCTTTATAAAGTTTTGGAACATGATAATACTAAGTTAACTCTACAAAAAATCAGTCTTGCTTTTAGTCTTGCTTTCAGTCTTATGTAGTAGTAGTACGAAGGCCCCATCGGAAGAGATCTAGATCCATACTTTTGTCATCATGTTGAAATTATGAGCCACATGCTGCCACAAGCTTCTTTTGCCAAATCTCAAATGCCGGAATTCTTGTTACGGAAATCAAAAATTTGATCGGGATTCTTGATTGGAAATAAAAAGTGGGATTCTTGATAGAAACTACGACAATTTTGAAATGTTGAGAAAAGACAATTGTTCATCAAATTGAAGCTCATCATTATGATTGTAAGGCAGCAGTAGCGGATCAATATCATTATCAACAATATCTTCATCAAATTGCAGTTGATTGCAAATAACAAGATGGTGATAAGTTTGGGTTTCTAAAATATGATCAATGTCATCGTCTATGCTTGGGTCTCTAATATATTCAGTTTGTTGGATCAATAACTGTCGCTCGCCTTGGTGGGTGCGCACATGTTGATTGAGGATGGCCTTCTGGCGAAAGTGCTTGCCGCACTCTGGACATGCGAAGGGCTTCTCACCCGAATGTATTCTTATGTGTTGGTTGAGTATCGCCCGTTGACGGAAACTGCGTGAACAATACGGACATGTGAACGGCTTTTCGTTGGCATGGATGCGTAGATGTTGCGTCAAATGTGATTGCTGACGGAAGCGTTTGCCACACTCGGAGCAAGGAAATGGACGAGCATCGGTGTGTATGCGATCGTGTTGCAGCAGTGTACTCTTTTGCTTGAAATCTTTGCCGCAGGTGAGACACTTGAACAGGCGTAAATCGCTGTGCGGTTTATTTTTGTGCGGACGTCCTGGACCATTGCCACGGCCAGTGCCTCCACCGCCTCCACCACCACCTCCGCCGCCGCCTCCCCCTCCGCCACTAGCGCCGCCACCACCACTAGAATTATCGCCATTCTGTGTGGCATGTGAGCCGCCACCACCACCATTTTGTTGTGAGCTGCCATTTTGTTGTCCAGGCAGCAGTTCAGGCAAGGCGTAAGCTTCAAGACCACCATTTTGATCCATGGCGCCGCTCATGCCGGGCAAAACGCCTTTGTTGAGATAATGTAGAGGCGGGAAACCGGGAGGTGCTAACATAGCACCTTGCGGCGCGCCCGGGTGTCGTGGTGCATAGTACCCACCGAGTTCACCGGCGCCTTGTGGCGTTTGAAAATTATTTGACGGATCATTTGATTGTTGCGGTTGACCGCCATTTTGTTGAACATGCGGATTCCCCGCACCGCCAGAGTCACCGGCATTTGCATGTGGATCGTTATTACTTTGGTTTGGTTGCTGCTGCGCGGAATTCTGCTGCGAGGAGAGGCCGACCTAAAAGATAAGAACAATAGTAATTAAGAACACCATCACTTGACTTAATATGCTCAATGAGATCTTACCTGGTTTAAACCATCATCATCGGGACCACCTCCACCGCTACCGTTGGCACGCTGTTGTTGCTGTTGCGTTGGATATGGACTTGATGAAGGCGACCCTTGTTGGCCACGAACTGCGCCATCGCCACCTCCGCCGCCGCCACCTTCTCGACCATTTGGATCGCCTGGCGGACTTTGTGGCTGTTGGCCTTGTGCTACCGCTACGGCAGCAGCCGCTGCTGCCTGCGCTGCGACTGATGCATTTTGTTGTTGCTGCTGTTGTGCACTCAAATGTTGTTGTGCTGCCTGTTGTTGTATCCCAGGGTACATGTCTGTGCCCCACTGTGCGGCTGCAGCACCACCTGCACCGATAGCAGCAGCATTTCGCTCAGCATCCTGTGAATCTTTGTACAGCACATAGGGTTGGCCAGTATCTTGTGTGATACAGTACATTATCTGTCGTGGCACTTTGAGACCTGCCGCAATGCAGGCCGCAAAAGACGCCGAAAAATTTATAGCCATTTTGTAATGCTTCCAAGTTTTCTTGAATCAATCTTTTACTTTCTTTTTGCACAGTTTTTTGTTTATCTTTGTGCGTAAATGATCTTTTCTTTTAGGTTGTTTTTTTCGTTTTCGATTTTTTTTTTTTATTGACTTTTGTTTCTCATTTTGTATTCTTTCAATTAATTTGTTTGACTTTTAATGTTTTGTGTGTTTTTAGTTTTTTATCCTCCTTCTTCTTCTTCTTCTGGTTTTGTAATTCAATTAGTTTTTTTCTTCGTTTTATGTTATTCGTTCTTCTTCTTTCTTTTTTTATAACATTTTATTTTTTATGTATTTCTTGAGTATGTTTTTTTTTCGTTTGGTTTTCCTTTCTTCTTAATTTGTTGTTGTTGATTTGATTTTTCTTTTTTTATTATTTAGTTGCTCTTATTTATTAAAAAAAATAAAACAAAAATGGTTTTTAAGTTTTTCTTTTTCCTTTTGTTTTTGATATTTTTAAGTTTTGATATTATGATAGTTTTAAATTTTTTTTTAAATTATTTTTTTTTGGACTTCTTTTAACCAAAATTTTTGTTGTTTTTTTTACATATTTTTTTTCTCTTGCACTTCTCCCTCTGGTTAAGTTTAAACTGTAAAGAAAAGAAATAGAAAGATGAAAAAATTATTATTAATTTATTTTTTCAATTATTTTATTATATTAACTATGCATAATGAAAGAAACACGATCATCTAGAACTCATTCCTTTAAACAAAGAACAAACAAAATACGTATATATGTGAAACAAAGATAAAGCAGAACAATAAGAACAACAGCATAAAGCAACAATGGAGATCATTATTGAGTCTGACTGAGACTGATTGAACAACAAGGAGTGGTCGGTCACCTCTCCCATTTTGAATGTTAAACCTTATTGTATTAACATCTTTGTCTTATAAATGATTTAGTGAGAATTGAAGTTTTTTAATCTTAAAATCAAAAACCTGCTTAAATCTATCAAATTCAAAAGATTGGGTAAAGGTACAATTAAACCTAATGACAATTCTACCACTCACTAATTCAAACCTACCTTAACATGACCTTAGGCATATAGCAACGACATCATATGTTAAGGTAGGTTTGTACCAGTGAATGACAGAATTGTCATTTAGTTTAACTGTACCTTCCTAACCAGTATCTTCATAATAGTAGTAAATCAGAAGAATTCTCATTTTTTAAAGAATAGTAAAACAAAGATCTTTATTATTTCGAAATCTCTGGAGAATATTCTATTTAGATATAAGAACTTAATTGTTGCAAAGATTTCATTTTAGGTATATGTTCAGTTTCTATCAGATGCCAAATTAAAGTTCAGCCGTTCATAAAATTAGGTACATTAGTTTGTAGAATGAATTCTACTTATTGAACGAATTTTTTCCCTTGTACCTGAAGTCAAGACTAGGTAAGGACGGAAGTTAGTCACCTTGTCACTGTGTCCTTAATTGCGCCTTTAGTAAAATTGATATCAATATTAGATCCCAAGACTAAGCAATTGACCAAGGAGTTATAATGTTTATGAAAAAGTTGTTTCACAGACTCTCGGCAATGGCATCGGACTTAAGTTTAAGAACTAGTAAAAGGCCTTTTAGACGGTCAGTTCAGTCTCAGACTCAGTCGATGTTATCGCACCAATAACCGAAACGATGACAGAAAAATGGACTAATGGCCCAGCTTATTTGTCAGTTCATTCCGATTTCTGAAGGCCTTTAAATGATTTATTCAATGAAAAATCGAAAAATTGGTTTTCAATAGGGATTGATATCCAATAATCGATTAATCGAAATAACCGATATTTTGTTAAAATAATTAATCGGTTTTTAACCGATGTTTCTGCTCCGGATAATAGATTTTTCCGCATGCTTGGTGTTGCCGCCCCGACCCGATCTAAATGACAGAAATTTTTTTGCACCTCTTTTTTTATCCCAATAAATTAGGATAGTTTTTTTACTTAGCGTTCTTTGTTTCCAAAGTGTACCCAAATTTATTAAACGACCTTTTGTGAAATTGACGATTTATCGAATTAATTGATTTTTTAATCGATCGTCGATACCCGTTCCTGATAGAATGCAGTCCAGTCAGTATGGTTTGTTTTATCTTATCCGAAATTTGGCAGTGTCGATGATAAATGTAATGCTTTAACAAGAAGATAATAAATTGGTTCCCCAGGGAATTGAACACACTATGGGTCATCACGACAACACACAAACCTTAACAATTTATGAGCTCATAAAGTAGCTGACAGTTGCTGCAGTTGCTTCTCACAAACCTCATAAATAAACCTGATAAATGAAGTGAATGGAGTTATAAGTATTTGAATATTGCATCTTATCATCATAATTGGCAAAAATATGCAATTGTAATAAATTATTTATAGCAATTTCTGCAGGTAACTCAATCAATTTTAATTTTTCATTTGTTTCTGGCATTTCAATTGTTTGTTTTTATTTTTAACCGACTTCAAGAAAAGCAGGAGGTTATCAATTCGACTGTATTTTTTTTTTTAAATGTGTGTTACCTATGAACATTTTTCTAGGTGAACTGATATTGATGATTTTTCCATTTGAAAGCTGGTATTTGTCATGTGATTCCATATAAATTTGATCAAGATCTGACTAGTAGTTATCTGTTTGTTACCTCAGAACTTTTTTCAAGGTCAACCGATTTCGATGATTTTTATATTTATTTGAAAGCTGGTGCTTCTCATGTGTTTCATATAAATTTGATCAAGATCTGACTAGTAGTTTTTGAGTTATCCTTAATATTATGCGTTCTTTTTGCGCCACTTGATGTCGGTTTTCCATTTCGTTAAAATTTTGTTTTGTGTGTTTAACTTCAGTTCTGAATAGGAAAACAGCTAATTTGTGTGATTTATGAGGTGCAAACCAAATTCTGGTCGATCACGAAGGCGATCTTATATTTTTTTGAGTTTTAACGTTTACGAGGCTTTTTCTTTTGCGTAAAGACCCTTACAGTGTTTGTGGCTTCACTGATGAGTCCTATCGAGGCTTGTTCCGTGCTGGTCCAAGTACTCGCTTCCTTATGGAACGTCGAGTCTTTAATGGCCTGAATGCCATTATATAACCTCAACAAATTAAACACTCATCCAATAAAATTGATTTGCTAGATATGAGTATGGTTTTTGGTTTGGGATATCATCTCATAAGTAATTTAGTACATAATTTATATCCTTCATATTACAATTTATTTATAATGGAATAATAATTGTATTGTACTATTCTAATAAGTAATTACTATTAACTCCGAATAGTGATTAATTAAACAATTATATGAACATCTTGTACAAATAATAGGTTAATGTACATTTATTAAGACTTAATTCTTACTCAGTCGTACTTGTTCAACATTTGAGTAAACTTCTTCTTAATAAATCAACTTCAACTATTCTATTTGACTTTCTTGAAAGTTTCTTTTTTTTTTTTTTAAATGTTAACTCAACATGATGCAATCATTCACTTGTTCTTCTTCTTAATCATCATTCGTTTGCCATCACTACAAGATCCTCATAACACCCTCTTCTAAGTCTCACTTATGTATGTATGTATGGGTATTGTAGTGTTCACACTTAATGCGTGTTCAAGGTCTCATATACAATATTTTTTTTTTTTTTGCCATATGCTTAACACTCATTCAATTCACTTCATTTGAAAGAACTTAACTTCATTGCGTTGAGTTAAGACAAAATTTAATGGTGAAAAAAAAAATTGTAAAAAGATTCTTAAAAGTGTTGTATGTTGTCGTTAAATGCATGAGCTCAACCTCCCCTCAATCCCTCCTCCTTTGGTTTAAATCACTCATCCATTGGTACTTCATTCACTCACTTCATTACTTTGTCTGTTAGTTTTCCCCCCTTTTACTGGTTTTAGTGTGGAGATAATGCCGACAATTTCTTAACTTTGCTTATTATACTTATTTTCTTTACTTAAAAAAAAAATACAAAAATATCTCTTAATAAATCGTACGTGATGTCATAACAGGAATTCTAGACAACAGAAAATAGCAACAATATTTTTATTTGCTAATTAAAGGCCACACTTTAGCAGTTAAGTTCTTCTAGTTCTTTGAGTTCTTAGTTGGGCATTTAATGGATGTAGTTTTATCACTTGCTATTTTACCAAAACAATAAAATTATTTTAATTGCAACTCAGTTAGACTAAAAACTTCCTAATCAATAAAAAATCTTTTATATATTTTAGATTGCAAGTTATAAAATTCACATATTCTAAAGATATTAAATATTGTACATATTATTATTGCATTGCATTTATATATGTACGAGTATATTCCAAATTGGTAACTATGATTGCCATTTAAAAAAGCACATACGATTTGTCGATTGTTAAAGGTAACATTTATGAAACTTTAAACACTCAACTAGAATCATAAATATTTTTTTTTAATGTTAAAATCCTTAAGCTGAATAATAAACGATTTTTATTGATTATCGTAGTACTATTGTTCATACGCAATAGAATCGAGAGATCAAGGAATATTCATATAAGGTTTTAATTAGGGATGTAACAAATCAACTTTTTGCCAATACGATAACAATAGCTTTTTAAATAATAAATAATAAAGTATGTAGCTCGCGCGTTTATGTTTCTCTTTATGTGATTTCACAAAGTCATAAACCTAAGTTATAAAGTTAAGTTATTGTATAACAAAAAGATCTCAATAATAATAGTTCACCTTTGGCAACTTTTTTGTTCAGAAAGCAAATTTTTATTTTTTTTTTAATTATGTCCAGATATTCTGTTACGCAAATCTTCTTGTATGAGGCTCAGTTGATAAGAAAAGAGTTTTTGCGAAAGTTTTTTCAAGTTTATGGAATATCTGTTCATTAGATCTTTGGATATGAGTTTCTTGGAATGATCGACCATTTAAATTAGATTTCACATATTTTTGGTCAGGGTGAGTAATTGGTCTTGGACTCCTTTAAGCAAATTGTCACAAGCACTCCATTTATCTATGAAAAATGAAATGTTCTGGGCTATTAATGTCCGCGATTTGTTGATTTTTGATTTGTGCTAAAACTTTTCGAAAACAGTTAAAGGTATTATTGCGTGGACCCCCTTTAATTTCTACACGCACCGACAATTCGCTTTATTTCTTCTTCAGAGGATAACCACCTACCCTAACAAAACAATACAATACATACCTAAGTGGCATATGACCACCGGCTATTCTCTGAACATCACTATTAACCAGCAGACGATGAAGACACTTCCAACGATACCTCATTTGTCAAATTATGATAAGTAGTTTAGAAGTTATCAGGGAACATACATATCGATCAAACACATAAACCTCCTTTTTGCTTTGTCGTAGTTGAAAGTGCATTCAAATTTCCAAAGCTATTTAAAATTTTAATAAAGCAGATGTTGGGACTTTAAGGAATTTTTCTTCAAAAAATTAAAACTTTTCTGAACGTTTTTTTTAATCCTAATCCCATGCTAATATTTTTAAATATTATCGGATGTCTGGTAAGCGGAACAAGAGCTTTAGAGGATGTTGCTTTTTCAGGCGATCTTTCTTTGTAATGATGTTTGCCCCATATATATCCATCTGTCTAGAAACTGTGAGACATCTATTGATTTGTGAGCTTTTGTACTGAAATGTGGTACAGAAACGCGTTATTGTCGTACAATTAATATAACGTAATAGGTAGACCCCTTACAAAAACGAAAACCGCGTTCTTACACTCAATATCTTTTCTATAACTTCCTCATGTTTTAAGTATGTTTGTCTTAACAAAATGGTTTGAAATGACAGTTTACACAATATATCTTCAAATTGGACTGATCAGAACAATAAATTATTAATCTCTATATAATAGGACGAGAAAAAATGTTTAACGGCTTTTCACTCCAATAAAGTTTGACCAATTCGCATGAAAATTGGCATGTAAATGTATTTCTTCATGAAGAATGTTTATATGCTATCCACTTTGTTGCAACTTGCAAGTTTTTATATATTTTCATATTTTTTTTAATAAGAAGTACATTTTTTTTTGACTCTACTGTAAGTACATTATGCTGCCATACAAAAAGCTCATTGCTACAGAACTCCGTTTCGGTTTATCCATGTTTTTAAGTTTAACGGTACGGATGGAGCAAATGTATATGTAACTCTATCGAAACAAGAACATTCGAAGATTTGAGAAGAAATAGAAAAACATGTTTGCTTTCGTTAGTAGCAAAAAATTAAACAAATGTGCGTGGATAAAATTACATCGAGAAAGGAACAATGACTGCAAAAATCGCACACTTACATCATGACGGGGCCGAAGCAACGCGCGCCGGGCTATGCTAGCACAATATATTCATACATCTGCCATTAGAAGTGTAAAAGAAAGTAATATACCGAAAGTCTTGTTCTTTTATGGGAAAGTAAAGAACAGATCAAGAAAAAATACTTGGAAAAAACTTAAACGACTGCATACTACCAGACCAATTTTGAATCTATTTTAGGGCTAAAAGTATCAGTCACACGTGAATAAAAAATATTGTAGTTTGGTACAATAAAATAACTTTTAACTTGAATATCTAATTCGTGCAGACAAGATGTAGAACAATAAGTATAAGAATTCTATTTTGAGCAATTTGTAGAATATTTATGTGTGACTTAGTACACCTGCCCCAGACAATGAAGCTTAAATATAATCATAATAATATTATGAATAGATGAAGTAGACTTTCGATTGATGAAATGGTAAAGGATGCAAATTGTTTTGTTAACCTTGTCTACTAATTATAAAAATAAATTTTATATGTAAATATTGTAAATTGATTTCACAAAATGAAATTTCAATAAAATGAGCGACGCATCGAAATATTGACATGATGTTATTGAATCGAAAGTCATGAATATTATTGTAAATAAAAAAACCACGGAATCATTAATGCACCATGGAACGCATGTGCGTGCGTATCTGTTAATCTTTCGATATCTCCTCATTTCTCCTTGATGTCTATAATAGTACTACTACTAGTGTATCCATAGGCTTCTTTCAGTCTTTTCAGTTATCTGTCAGACGTGTAAATGCGGGCTAAGCGGGTGGCGCTGCGTTGTCATCAACACATTTCAATGAGGATGAAGAAGATCAAAAAGTGGTGGGGGTGTTGGGGGAAAGAAGTATAGATGTTATAAAATGCAGGACGACAAGACAAGACAAGAGAGAATGAATATAGTAGATACATACATATACATACATATGTATGGATGCATGTAAGTATATAAAACTAAACTACCTTGAACCCGCGAATGAACGTATAAACGAGCGAACTAAAGAACGATTCATTGAACGTATAAGTATCTACACATATCACACAAGAATAAGCTAAGGGAAAGAACGAACGAACGTACAAGTAACTTTAGAATGCAGGCACAGAAAAATAAAAACAACAAATGTTGAATGCATGCAGTACCTCAACAACAAAATCTATATGCATGTAAGCTGCATTTTGTTTTATTACAGTATCTCTCTGATGTTCTTGCTGTAGTTGTTGTTGTTGTTGTTGTTATTGTATTTTAGCTGTTTATTGTATCTGTAAAGTTGTAGTTGTTGTTGCTGTTGTTTTTGTTTTTGCTATTTGTGAATTATTGCGCTCGATTGGCGGCGTTGGCAGCCACAACAATTTATGCGTTCGTTGTCGTTTAGTAAAAATAAAATAAATAAAAAACATATAGTCAAGCAAACCAAACAAACGAGCGCGCCTGCACTTTTTGTATCAGTATCTATGAATGTACAGATGCATGTACATGTGTATTTTTATAAAAAAGCATTGTGACTATCTCAATGCAATTGTTGTATCCCTTCATCCCGTCACAATCACCATACTATCACCATTCTTAACTCTGCCAAATGATACTTTGTTGTCATCGTCGTTCTCAGTCATCGTCACCAACACTTTTGCTTTTTATATTACTTATATTGTTTTGTTTTTCTACTACAATATATTGTATTTTGAACTACTCGAACATTGTAAGCAGCAAGTAGTAGAAGTCGGTATTTTATTTGTTTTATTTTTATACGTTCGTTGCCATTTTCAATGCATTTTATAAAAATATAAACATAACTACATGTAACTGAAATACTAACATATACTATATATGTCTAGATACATATCCATAGATACAATTCTATTAAGCCGGTAGCGACGAGAATGAAATGATTGAGCGAGTTAAGTTCAGTTGCCAGTCAGTAAAATTTGCCTTAAATGCACTCAAAATGTCAAATGTATTAAAATAGAAAAAAAAAAGAACGCAACAAGAAACAAAAATATTGATTTCGGTATCAACGACTATTACATACTCTTTAAAAGAGTACAGATATATATAAGTATATAGAAAATTCAAAATTAAAAAATTCCACATTATGGAAGATACAAGTTACTATGTTTTCTCACCTCAATAAATATTATTTTCGCACTTGTTTTTCATAACCTTCAGTAACTTTTAGTGAAGTATGATATCTCTTAATGAAAATAACCAATAAAATCCTTATTATTGAGGACAATTTTGTATATTTGTAATGAATAATCTCAAAAACTACTTAAATGATTTTAAAAATTCGTTCACCTATAGAAAGCTACATTGTAAGCTAGTAACATAGGCTCTATTTTATTTTCAAGAAATTTAGAGATCCCTACGAAAATTACAACAATGTAACCCAAGGTATCAAAATACTATACTATTTATAAAATCGTTTACAAGCACGCACAAAAATTTGCATACGTTTCTTCGTTGTTTATGCTTTGCTGCTTCTTGAATTTAGTGCTGTCGTTGTTATCGGTGTATTTGTTTCTCTCATTTATTAATATTACTGTGTAAGAGTATTGCGTACTTCTTTCTGAATATGATGTTCACAAAAAACGGGTCAAGAGAGAGACAGTGTGTTTTGTCAACGACTATGAACTGAATAGACTGGAAAAACCGCTCTTAAAGAAAACCTCTTAAACAACAGCAACGTACACACGAAATTCCGGAATTCCGGGCAACGCCAGGTTACACTGCTAGTGTTACATATTTCCATTACTTAAGAAATGCAAAAATTTCCTTAAAGACCAACTCTTTTTTAGCAAGGTTTGCATATGAGTACTGTGGGTAATATTTGTCGGAACAGACAAATTAAATGTGGTAAAAAAAATCCATTAAATGGAAGAAAATGGTGGAAAGTATTCATCTTCAGATGCTTATGAGGTTAAACCCTTTTCAGAGTCTATCTTAATATATACATAAGTATTAATCCGCATGTGCTTCCAAGTTGCTGATCACTATTACCCGTATTACACGATGGATTAGAACAACGCGACCGATTGGCAATTCTTCTTTTTCGGCAATAACGCTTTGTTTTTGTTCTTCGTACAATGAACATAGCGACTGAGCGCACTTCCCTTTACCACATACGAAAATTGAGAGTGAATTCTGCTGTCGTGATTTATCGTGTAATAGCAGACTATGATGCGTAATCCCTGAAATGTTCACATAGGAAAGACTAGGGCAAGAAAGAAAATGAGGAAAAAATTATGTCTAGAAAGGGAGTAAAAGGAATATGGACTGATTTTTGGTGAAGAATAGTGGACGTGTTGGGAGCCAAAAAGAAAATAGAGACTCCAAAAAATAGTGAAAGAAGACTAGAGACTTGGTACGTGTTCTGAATATTTGTGATTCTTAATAGTGATCCCATGAATTGTTTTGTATATTCTTCATGTGTAACGCCAGTTCCGCCTGCCGATCAACTTTATTTTAATTAAGAATAATTATACACTGCCTCCGTCGACCACATATTAAAAGGAGAGAGCTAACATTTAACCATCTGAACTTTTAAAAGAATGCTCTGCGTATAATATTGAGTTAGTTTATAATTTCCTTCTTCATTGTAATTTACACCACCTATTCTAATTATCATAAATCCATCTCATCATAGAGTCGTATTCCCCAGTTGCTAGTATTGTACATACTCTTGTTATTTTAGGTGTTGTATTTTATATTATATCTAAATCTTATAAAAAAAATAAATAAATAAATTTTATACATTGTAGAGTCCTTCTGCTTCTGATTGTGTTCCTAAAGGACACTGTTGCGCCAGGCAATTGTGTGTCATATCGAGCTCTAACCCCGAAAATAACGTAAGCACCGTTTTTTCTACCGCTCTTTAATAAGGCTGGCAACGATACAATTAAATTTGTAATATCTCGGTAACTTTTTTTTACCAGGTGATAAATTAGTATCTGTAGAACATATTTGTATTAAATTTTTTTCTTTCGCTTACGTTATTTTCCCGGTTATGGCACGACATTTGCTTGATCGGTCCATTATGCAAATATGCAATAATCTTGTACCTCAAACTAAAAGTATTTATTTATGTTTAGTATAACAAATCTAAAGGTATAATAAAACAGCTCACGATTATACATATCTGTATATCTTAAAATTTGTATCTAGTATAAGTTAGCAAGCGACTAAGTATTTTCGGATTTAATATATCTATGTATATAGAACTTTACGCGTTAGAAACTTTTGCATTTAAAAAAAATAAAATAAAATCATAAATTCGTTCTAGATTCATTTCGTGTCCAAACATATTCAGTTGCCATTTTCTATGGTTGTTAATTATTGTTGTTGTTATTGGTGTTGCTATTCTTGTTCTTATTGTTGTTGCTATTTGTTAATTTGTCAAGTTTAAAGTCACGCTCCAGTAGCAGTGAAAGTCACTTTATCTAATAGATGCATGTGTATACATGTATATTGTTATATTTTAGTAAAGGCATCTCTCAGTGTCTGTTGGCTGCTGTTATATCTTTTCTTAACTACAATAAAATAAGTATGCATGGTTGTATCTTTGTATCTTTTACTATATACTACTAAAAACATGCATATTCGACCAATGAGCTGCTGCTGCTGCTTGCCACTTAAATACTTTGCCTAGACAACAACAACAACAACAAATTGAGAGAGCCTCAGGCCTCGAGTGTTGCAACTTAATACGTGCTTAACGCACGCTTCAAAAACCCATTGAAGCTGTCGAATGTTTTTCGTTTCGTTTAGTTGAGCTCAGCTCAGGTTTTCCATCTTTAGTTTCTTTTACTACCACTCGTACTACTATTCTTTTTTTTTGTTTTCCATTTTCTTTTTCTTATTTGATTATATTTTTTTATGGATGGTATGTTATTTTTATTTTGTGTCGCCTTTTTCTTTGCACTTTGTTGGCTCGTGTGGAAAATCTCTTTTATGATTTTTCTCTCATGTGGAAAGTAGGTGGAGTTTGCTTCGCTGAGCTGAACTAATCAGTTTTGTTTTGTTTGTTTATTTGCTTATTTGTTTATTTATTTGTTGCTTATTTCCTTTTGCCACTTATTTTATTTATTTATTTTTTTCTTGTGTGTTATGTTTTATGTTGTTGTAACATAAAATTTTCATTTGTTTGCATTCATTTGGATGCAAGTACAATAGTTTGTTTTTTCCTTATTTAATTTTAATGAGTTGAGATTAAGTTACTCAAAGTGACGCGCATTGCATTCATTTCGTTCATTTTGTTTCTTTAGATACATAATATTGTATATTGTAGTATTCTATTTTATTTTTGGCGGTATTGTGTGTTTTAGTAATTTGAGAGGCTATTTGAAGGCTCTTGATTGACAATAGTTGATATCATTTATCACAGACTCATATCATCACAAAATTCCTTAACACTAAAATTGCTTCATATGAATTTGCAATATCAAATAATATATGTACGAGTATATAAGGATTTTTTATTTCTTAGAATTATTATACAAGGAATATAGTGTTTTTAAGAATTTCAAGTGTTTACTAAAAAAACAATAACTCAAAAAACATCCTATTAAGGTTGTATCAGTTATTATAATAAAAAGTTTTAAGGTTTCATGATCTAAATTATTAGTTAAGGTTGTTGTTTTGAAGAAAATATTCTTTTTTTTATAAACAAAAGATCGAGTTTCATTTTAAAATGAATTGGTGAACATAGTTGTGATGACTTGCGTCCTTATTACAATTGAAAAGTTTAGTTGACATGCAATTGCACCATGTCAGTCTCCATTTCGCAATTATTTGCTTTAAAATTTATTTATAAAAGCTGCGCAAACAGAACAGTTCAAGTCAAAATTGTCGTTTCTGCTTGGAACCTTTGCTGTTGCTTTTGTCAATTGTCCTATGATCGCTTTGTTGTTGTTACAGACAATTGTATATGTTATGGTGCAATACTAAGAATTGAGAAAGCTTGATTGCAGTTGTGCTCCCTACAAGAGCAAAAATTCATAAGATAAGTGTAGTATACACGGAAGTAAGTACGGAACAACTACAAAAACTATTAAGTATCATTTCATTAATATTCATACCAATCTTTGAGCATCAATACCAAAAACCTTGTCTTGTATACATATTTTAAAACAAAACCCCCACGCTGCGTTTGTCTGTCAGTCTAAACGCAATAAACTAAAAAACTACCGACCGGATTTTCATAAAGTTTTCACCAATGAACGGAGTGATTCATTGGGAAAATTATATGTGTACAATTCATTAAGTTTTTGAGTAAATTCGGCAAATATGCTATTTGTAAATTGTGCTGGCAAGCGCCGCGTAAACCAATACAGTATGAAAACTATGTACTACTCAACATAACATACATTACACCCGGGTTACATTAAGCAATTCTGCAACAGAGATCATTCCATTCCCATTTGGTTATAGAGAACTACAATGGTCGAGTTTTTTCTTTATCATCCTTGGCGTATTTTATTGTTTGTTCATATTCGACTTATTTGGCTTTTATACAGTGAGGTTAAAATGAGGCAACTAAAACAAACTGAACTGAGCCCCAAATATGAAATTATATAGACTAGATAAATCGCTCACCCGTGCTAAGCCTGAGCGGGTAGCTAATTTTATATGTTTTTTTTTTGTGTTCGTCAAATTACTGGGTTGGTTTAAGAATAAAGAATATTCGAAAAACCCAAAAGGAACAGCCGAAAAATCGGAAAATCAAATCAAGGTGTGCAAGTGAGAGGGCACATGGCGTAATTGTAAGATGAGAAAATTTGGTCATGTGTTTACCGGTGCAGAGTTGCCATTAGCATAAAATATAATCTAACTTAACCATCAGAATAAGTTATTTTTGAAAATTACCTTGCATATCTGATAAAATCGTAAACGTATATTTGTCTGTGCACGCTAATCTGAGAAAATGCTTAACCGATTTGAATGCGGTTTTCACTGGTGTATTGTAGCAAGCTTTCTGTAACATATAGCGTTTATTTAATCAAAAAACGACCAACGAAATTAAATGATATTAAATTTTAGAGTGCTGTTGCCAGCTTTTTACCAATTGTTAGCCTTTGTTACGCTATGACAATTGACTTAAACATGTTTTTAGCAAGGTCAGCTTTATGTGGCTCTGTCCAGGAAACTCTATGCTTTAATCCCTTTTGGCTCTACATGTAAAATCGTATACAGAGCAGCATTACAGTAACTTCCTAACAGTCACTTTTATATAAAATGACACATTTCCATGCATACGTAGCCAGTAATATATGTAAATGTAATTCATATCAACATATAATTTCCGAAAAAATCACGAAACCCGAGCAGAGCTCGGTGGCATGATATTAGGAATTGTGGGAAATAATATTTCCTAGTTAGAAGAAATTTCATAATATCAAATAAAAATATTGTGTGCATGTCTCTAGACATCTTTAATAAACAGCCAATGTTTCAGTACTCAATGAATATGAATTTCCACAATTTTTGTGCTGAGAAGTACTCTCTATCTCTTCAAAGAGGACGTTATAAGATTCTATAACTGCATTTACCCACATTATATTTGGTATATATTTTTGTTGCTTAGACATTCCTTTTAGTAAATGAAAAGTCATGATATAATTCCATAATTTTCAAAAGAGATGCACGTATGTATTATCTTTACATATTCATCTATTTAGTTTCATAATAAAAATAAATTTCTAATTTCTTATATCCAAAAATTTTGTTTAGTGAAAAATTCTATTAATTATTTCTATATATATATTTTTTTTTTTGTATTTTCTATTTATTGATAACGATTATATTTCTTGGTTTTTTTGTTGTTTGTCATATTCCAAAAATAATTTCGATTCAATTGATAAGCTAAAAATATAAGACTAAAGTACCAGAAAAGAAGTGTTTCTTGTGAAAGTATTTGATTAGTTAAATACTAGAAAAAAAAAACTGTGCCATATTTAGTGCAAAGTTCAATTCCATATTTGGGACCATAACAATTGTTTGTTATATATACTTGTATATTGGTAGAAAGCCTTTCGACATCTCATTAAATTTCGCAATTAAATAAAATATAACAAAGATATAACGTAATCTTTTGTTTTTGATTTACAACAATTGTATGAAGATATAAAGATATATCCATACATATACACAAAACAGCTTATTTTGTTTGCTTGCATGTATATATGAGTATCTGTAGAATGATTCTATCGCACCATATGTCTACACACACATGTGTGCAATTTTGCAAAAAAAAAAATTGCCAAAAAACCGAACGCAAAAAAAAAAAACAAAAAGAATTGACTTCAAGGTTAAGGCAAACAACAGCAAGAACAACAACAATGGAGGAAAAAGCGCCAAAAAAAAAAGAGAAATAAAAACAATAAAACCTGAAATCTAAATCAATTTAAACTTCTAAAAAAGCTTTTGTCTGTCGGTCTTTCTAGTATCTGACTGACTGACTGACTGTGTTATTAAAACGCTCCATCGAATGAAATGAAACTATGAGCTACAAAATGCCAAAACATGCACTCATACAAATGTATGTATGTATTTAGATACAAGTATAGTACACAGTATTGTAGATAGATAGATAGATACATTTATGTGTAGCCCGCGCAAAAGCAAGCAAAAGCAAAAATAATAAAGAGACGACTGGGACGACGACTATGAAAACTAAACTAAACGAATGTGAACTGAAATGAACGATGGAACGAACTAAAATGGAAAAGATAAATAAAACAATTTGCGCCATAAAAATAAATAAAATGACTCATGAAACCGAAGCAGTTCAAAAAAAAAGTGACAGAGTGGGCCAACGGGTCGTCGTAGAGTACTACGAATCTAACATGGAGAAGGTGAGGAGAGCTAAGGTACTAGTGTAGAGTCCGTCCCTCTATACACACAACTTAATAGCGACGGCGGTGGCGGCGCTGGCGGTAAAAACTTTTGTTATAATAAAACAAAAAACTTTGCAAAAATTTTTGTTTTGTGCAAAAAAGTCTCACACACACACAGATACACTGCCATACAAATACTCACTCATAAACAAGCAAGTTATTCGTATTGAATGAACGAACAAACTATTGTAGCTGACAAGTCCGGGGATAGACTTGAATGATTGCACGAACGTGCAGAGCAAAGCAGAAAAAGCGATAAAATGAATAGTTGGAGGAATATCACAAATATACAAAGTTGAGAATTGTATTGTGGCACAATACATAAGTACACTTAGATATACTACACAGATACATATATATGTATGTAAATACACAATACCATTTACAAAAAAAAAAAAAATGATAAATAAATTTTAAATGAAGTGAACAAGCATACGATGATGATGATGTACACATTTCTATTTTATTTATTTATTTTTTACTATTATTTTTAAACAAATATCTGCACATTTAATTAACGAGAATCATCCACAGACACGCTTTTTTTGCCGGTAAAAAAAAAATTGAAAATAAAAGTCGTGATATTGGCAAAAGCAGCAGAGGCAACAACAAAAACAGAAACAGCAACAGTAACAATAAAATAAAGAAATCAATCATTTTTTGAAGAGGAAAACATAAAAAAATAAATTAAAAATGATTATAGTCATATTTCGATGTATGTATCTACACACTAGTATATATTGAAACAATTTTTTTTAATGATAAATTCATTTCATTTTCATCATCATTTGTCGCTTTTGGATCCTTGTGACCTTTGTCTGGTTGCACGATGTGCCCTCAAGTGATGTGATCCTTTGTTATCTTTTTCAGTACATAAGTACTTTATTTTCAATTTTTCCATGTCTACTGTCAGTACTTTATATCTCTAGCATTATTCATATTAATAAATTAAAAAGCAGTCAAATAGAAGTAAACGTGCCATAAATCTTTGTAAAAGTCACCAATTTCTGGTTGAAAAGCAGTTCATTGTAATCAAATCGAAGACAGACAAGTGTTTAAAAAATACTTAAATATATGATGCGTAGAATTACAGAAATATTTATAGACCTGCATGAACGACGATTTCATTCACTATACAGTAAGTGTATAGTAAAATATTTTACTCATGCAGAGTTATGAAACAGCTACATAACATGCGAATCAGTCGCAGCGATCTGTGTAGACATGTAATGAAGAAGAGGAGTCAGCAGAGCACTATGTCACTGCGAGGGCCTAATCTGGACCAGACTCTGCCACCTTGGAAACCAGTTGATCTTGGAATTCCTGATGAATACCAGAATCTCGGAGGAACTGTGATCACGGAGTTTGTCACAATAGGTGTACTGGTTACCGCCCTTCCCCTAATCTAATCTTTCTCATAATTGACTGCACTCGATTCAGCTTTAAGTCATATGAATAGGAACACTTTTCTCATTAGAGAAACATAAACACCATTCATTCACACTCACTTAAAAGAGAACAGCAAAATATGCATGCATTTTCAGAGTAAATATGCCGTTTTGAATGAATTCATTCATATCTCTTGTGCCTACAAGGTATACTAGGAAATAATTAACACAATTACCAAGTAAATTTCATTATACTCGTACTCTTCACGGGAGTGAACAGTATTATAAGTTAGTCATGAAGTTTGTAACACACAGAAGGAGACATCGCTGACCACTTAAAGTATATATATTTTTGACCAGCTTGATGAGACGGGTTGATTTAGCCATGTCCGTCTGTATGTATGCAAACTAATCCCTTAGTTTTTGAGCTAGAGAGCTGAAATTTTGAACACTATTAGTTTACTTCACATACAAACTCAAATGACAAACTTATAATGAGTAAAAGTACAATAAAAATACAGTGCCACTCAAACTGTGCTCATATCTGATAGTCAAACTGTGTTCTTTGTTGATACTCAAACTATGTTCTTTGTTGTTACTCAAACTGTAACAGTGAGAATATAGTGATGCTAAGAAAGGAAGGTTGGATGCAACCCGGAGGTTATATATATATTATAGTTCTTTATATAGCAAAATAAACATACAGATAACATTTGTTTTTAGCCACTTTTGTCTACATGACTTCTTAAGCAAGGGCTCCTAACTTTGACTAGTCTGCGATGAGGCCTCAACATCGTACCACCCAGCAGCTGCTGCACTAATCATTTCGCAAATCTTTGGCATTTTGAAGATACATAAGTAGTTACTGATGGTTAGCTTTAGGCTTAGATTATGTATGAGCTTGATGAAGGCAGATATTTTGTTATTTGTTGATATTATCGGGGGATGGATATTGGATTAATGTGGACGGCAGATTTTGCTTAAATAAGTGTGTTATAGTGCTGTCATCTTTTGTGCAATCAACCAAAATGTATTTGATTGACAAATTGTTAACACAGAATGGGCAAGGAAGAAGCGTTTTACCATCAAAAAGATGTTGGTGAGTGGGTCAAAAGTTGAACAAATTCGACGAACTCAAGGGTATGGTAAGTGGGTAAGAGTTTTGAAAGGATTGAATGATTTGTGCCAGTGGTAATAATAACCCCATTGGCTGACTTTCATATCTCTTAGTTTGTCCTTTATAAGATTATGCCTGGGATGCCTGACAGACATGGAGCACAACCCGGTTCCTTTGCAGTAGTATCAACATGCTCTTTGTCTCCTATACCCACGCGTGAAGTAGGAACCCTGATTAATTGAATTATATTCAGGTATTTGATGAAGAGGTGGAAATGCAATATATTACTTAAATGAGACAAAATCAAGAACCAACTAAATTTTACAAGTATTTTATTTTTGCTTATTCATTGACTTTTAAATTCTTCAATTTAAATCAAATTAATATTTGATAAATTAAAGTTAAGTTAAAATGATTTGTTTATAATATCATAACGCGTTCTAGGCTTCGGGTTAATGGTACTGAAATAAATGATTGTAGTAAAAACGGCTACAATAAGTATCAATGATCAGTTGCAAGATCTAAGATGTCATCATAGGACATAAACACTCATATCAATTTCGCGGTCTTTGGTTTACAATTCACCAAAATCATTATATAATTCTATTTTGAGTCAAATGATATTATAAGTATATATAGTTGATTTTTTCTCACTTAGTACTCAGTTTCAGTATCTGGAATAATATGAATCACATATACCTATGAGTAGATCTAAGCTTGTTTATCAATAGTGATTTCTAAGCAAAGTATTTTGTGGTCATAATTATTTTCAATAAACAAATCTACTAATGCCACAGCTAAGTAGTATTGCAATAAAAAATTTCCCGGTATTGTACTCTTGATAAAATGTTTAATAGTCCATTGTTCTGTTGGACTTCAATTTGTGGTTGGTAGACGTTATGACGACATTGTAATGTGTTTAGATATTTATGTATCTCCATTAAAACATTAACACATTCATTCATTGTAGACAACAGCAGCGCAATTAAGTGATTTTGCTTGTTAATTCATTATATTTTTTTACATTTTTTTTTCTTATAATTTTGCAAACATTTTTTTATGCGTGTGTTTGTTTGGTAGAAGTACTTCATCTCTCATAGATACATGAAGATACAAAAATACAAATAATATTTTTTATATCTTTTGCTTTTTTTGCCGACGGCTTTTGGCATGTGCAAAAATGAAATTACAACAAATGAAAAAACAAAAAATAGAAAAATATTTCAACGCGTGTAGAATCAAGTAAAAATGATTTGTGGATCTTTTTGCTGCTCATTAGTGTCGCCTTTTTTTCTGCTTTTGTCAATTTGATTTACGGGCAAACACAAAAATGTATTTATTTTCTTCTATTTTCTATATCTTTTGCCTTTCTTTAGGTTTTGTGTTTTTGTTTTGTCTTCTTGAGTTATTTTTAAATATTCAAATCCGCCTTAAAATTTTGTTTGTTTGTTTGTTTCTCTTTCTGAATTTCTACTAGTACTTTATGTACATTTTTGTACTCTTGATGTATGTCTCCACTTTATTTTCTATCTCATTTGTTTATTATATTACATATGTATTGTACATACCTATAAATGTTTATTTTCCCATATGCAAAGATCCGAAAGTGAAGAATTTTCTTATTGAGTTGTTTTGTTTTTCATTCTTCTTTCTTAGAATTGTTCCGATGATATTTGATTTTTTTTATGCTGCATATAAAAGAGAATAAAGTAATTAAGTTTTTTTTTGGTTTAAAGTTCATCTTATGTCTTTTATTAAAGTTTAAACCTCTCAAAATGGGAGTGAAATTAACAAAAATTAAAATCACATTATACCACAACACGAAGAAATTGTTTGATTGTGCAATTGTTGTTGTGACCGACAGGCTTTGAAAGCAAAACGATTTCGTGAGCGATTTGTCCACTCTATACACTATATTCATACGTTGCAGTATGAGCCACTGGTTCAAAACTTTTTCGTGCTAGTCCCTTTGGGAACGGTACTAGTTCCAAGAATCTTCTTTTACATGTGTTAAACTGGTAAAATTTCATTGGAAGGGGTCAATTGTCACCGCCTGCATTACCGTTCACGAGTCATGTCATCAGTCATTGCCACCGGCTGCATTTCCTACTACTATTGAATTCACTAGTCATCAGTAATACCAAAAGGAGCTGCTCACTTACAATAGAAACGTGCACTTACTGGTTCGCCTCTGCCACCAACCTGTGACTGGTGTATTTACTAGTCACCAGCGAAAAAAGAAAAGGATACTATTGCCACCAAGCACATTGCATGGTGGTCTTTGTTTTTTTTTCCTATTGAGTAGATGTACTCTATTATGTTAATACTATAGAACAGGACAATCCAACCAGCAACCCAAGTGACAAACACACAGAACAAACGAGAACAGAAATCTCTTTTTGGTTTTTTTGCTCGCCACATTAAACTAAAGACCTTGCGGCCCAAATGTCCACGTCTTCTGCCAATGTGTCCCAGGTAACAAAAAAGGCTGGACACCCCTGCTATGGACTAAGCGCATTTTACACAATTAACAAGCATCTCACCATCAAAAACAATAAAAAATCTTACTAATTTTGATTCTTTCTTTGCGGATATAAAAATATTGTCAGAAGTACTTTACCCCTTCAAATTGGATTATTAGCGTCTTGTCAATAAGTTTTTTCGTACATAAGAATTATTGCGTTTATACTTAGAATCGTCCAAGCTTACATTAAATTTGTTTAGACTTTCTTAGAAGTCTTTATATTACAATTCTCTTGTATAGTATTTAATTATAATGTAATATTATTTTGTAATGATATTTTTATTGATAGTGTTTTTTTTCTTCAATTTTTAATTCAATGACTTCTTTTATACTTTTCCACGTGTTCCTTCTTCTTTTGAAATTCACATGTCCTCACAACTATTCCTCTTCTTATAATGACAGTCACCCAAAATGCGAAGCTGGTCCTCTTCTTATATGTATTGACATTAACCCGTTGTATAGGGTGAGCAGTCTTCACTCACTAGCCTTTCTTGTTATAGAGTAGGGGAAAACTTGCGTTCAACGCGATGTCAGCGTTCACCTCACTTTTAACTTCTTATAAAATATTGTATATTTATACATAAGATATTAAAATATATCATTTAATTCTTTGATGCTTAACATGTTATTAAATTTTACTCAATGACAAATTTTTCTTTTATTTCAGGCTCACGACGAATGTAAGGGTAAGTCACAGTAAATAATTTTATTAACAACATTTAAATTTGTAAGGATCCATGAACTTGTTAACGCGGAAATCATAAGTTATTATCATTTATAACTTAGAAAACAATTGACATTCAAGTGTCCCTTTTAAATGTCTATCTATAACTATAAGGGACTGGATTTTAAAAAATTCAATTCTATTGGGTTTTCTCCGAGATTCTGTTATTCATCTAGAATTCCAAGTTCTTCTTTGGAGACAAACGTGCAGTTTTAACTGGTTCCAAGTACTGGAGTCTGGCCCAGATTAGGCCCTCGCAGTGACAGCACGTGCTCTGCTGACTCCTCTTCTTCATAACATAGTCTACACAGATCACTACTACTGATCCGTATGTTATGTAAGTGTTTCATAACCGTGCAATGTCTTGCAAAAAACCTGAGACTATCCGAATAACTGTCCGTGTCAGTCCCAGTAATTCCTGTGTTAAACCCCTGTTTACACACATTTGACTTGTATGGCAACTAAGTATATAATCTAGTGATCTGATATGCCACAAATTGTTTAGCCTGGTGTAAAGTTTCAACTTGATATCTGATAAACTGAATTAGTTTCTCAATTCTTTCATCATGAACCACCAACATAATGGCTAAAAAACATTGATTTGATGAAAAAGCTATATAATGGCAGAAAAAATAGAGCAGCGCCGTCCAACTACGTCCCCGCAATGCGACCGAAGTAGCAAACAGAAATTTCTTAGGCACGATGTTCAGGGTTTTTTTTTTTTGCTTCTGCGGCCCTACTTATCACGGATTCTTTCAATGCGGCCTAGGGAACCAAAAAGATTCGACAGCGCTGACTAAGAGTCTATGTAATGTACAGAGCAAATATTTGACAAAGACAACAAAAGAAATTTACAATCGGAAAAGGAGCATACGTTATCTTAGGCGTCATTAGGGTGAAGGAGCTTGAGCCTCCTTCTGTAGGTATTTATAGCCAGAGCGGCTGCTGCTAGCCTGTTGACATGAATCTTTAGCCGGTCATTATACTGGATTGTGGGACAATTGACCTGCTCATGGACCTAGAGTATTCTTAGGTCCCTTGAGATTACGCTCTTATCAATATACATATGTATATATCTGACGATGTGCACATTTCTGCATCTTCTATATAAGATAGACTTCCTCATCCTGATTTTATTATATATTGGCATAAGAAGTATTTTTTTTAACTTCCTGCTCCCTGAATTTGGTTTTATTATGTATTTATTTCAATATCAACATTTGACTTTATTAAATTAGATTTGATTTGAATACATTGAGTATTTTTAAATACTTCACTTGAATATTTATAAATATGAAACTCGTAAATTTTTGCACATAAAATTTGCAATAAAAACTAATAAATATTCATAGATGTTTGCGGGTCTTTAAAACAAAATTTAATATTTATTAATATTAATAATAACCAACTGAACATAAGCTATAAAAAATAATGTGTTCACACACAAACACAAGGTATTTTATGTACTACAGATATGTAGATATTTCGCTTCTAAAAAAAGAAAAAAAATCTTGTTTATTAAGTTCAACTGAAGTTGCCTAAATGCAACAAACACACCCCCACCACACAAAAAAAAGAGAAGAGAATGAATGCATTAAAAAGGAATAAAAAAAGAAGAAGCAGAAGTTTTGTATCTATTCAAACTCACACACCTAAATATAATTTAAGGCATAGTTATTGTACTAAAAAGCGACAAAATTCAAAATGATGGCAAACAAAATGAAAAGAATGAAGAACAATAAAAAAATCTCTTGTTTCTTCTTAGTTTTTTGTTTTTTTTTTTTTAAATAAAAAATACTAGTAAAAGATACACTTTACATACCACAAAACAAAATGAATGAGAACTAAAAAAGAAGAATCTAAAAACCAAAATCTAACTAAATTCGCTTTAAAAAGTTTTTTGCAAATTTTTTTTTTTTTATATATGTATAAATATTCTGTTGTTGTGCTTTGCCAAAAATCAACTTAGATACAAATACTTACACAGAGAGTCACACACACAGATACGCGGGATACACGCACACACATACAAACATTAAATTTTGTTGTATGAGATACACCGAAAATAAAACTAAATTACGACACACTCACGAAAAAAAAGACGACAACGGCAACGACGATTGTGGAGCGATGAAGTGAAGTGAAGTAAAGTGGAGGAGTATAGTGAAGCTGATGATGAACAAGCGAGCGGGTCGAACGAACGAACGAGTGTTGTTGTATAGGAAAGAAGAAAGGAACAAACAAACGAATGAACGAACAAACTAAGTAATAACGAACGAATCGAATGAACGAGTCAACGAATAAACTTATAAACGAACGAACGCGATATAGTATATATTGTATGTTATATTACTATGAAAAAATGAAGAAAAAACTCATTGAATGCACTTTAGTTCAGCGCCCTCTGGCGTACGGAAATGGGCGCGCACGTTTCCCCCCACCCCACTCTGAAGAGTTGTAGAAGAAAAGAAGGTGGTGGTGGTGGTGGTAATGGTGATGGTGTTGATGTTGTATATTTGTGTATTTGTCTTGTTGCGTGGGCGTTGTAATAGGGGGGCGTCATGTGACGTATGCGTTTCATTATAATAAAACAACAACAAAAAAACAGTATTCAATTCAATTATATGAATGTATTTAGATACTTTGTTTCATACATATTAGAGTATATAATTTTTTTTTGGTATAATATAATATGAGTTTTCCGGCAATCAGTTATATTTTAAAATATAATTTATTTCATTTTATAATCCGCCACTCTTGAATTCCTTTTTATTCTTTTTTAAAATTTTGTTTTTGTTATGATTTGCAATGATTTTTTATTGCCAAAAACTATTGTATTTAGAACATATTTTATGGTATTAAATTTATTTTTATTTATTGCACATTTTAATCATAAAATTCATTCAGAATATGTCCGAAATCTAAACAAATATTTTTTGATTATTTTATTTAATTTATTTTTTTTTTTTTATTTATAAAATTCATTCAGATTCACTTGACTCAGAGAAGTAGTCCCCCAAAAATTCCTAAACAAAACAATATTTTGTTTGAATTTTTCTATTTATTTTTGAATTTATTTTGATTTATTTTTTATTATTGTGAAAAAACCCGGCAAAACAAACTTTTTTATTGCACTTTTTTCCTGATGCTTTCCATCATCATCATCATCATCATTTTTCTTTTTCTTTTTTTTTTCTTTTTATTTTATTTTTTTTTTGTTTTGTAATATTCTCCCCCAACCCTTGATTTGTTCTTGTTCTTGTTATTATGCGCTTGTTAAACGCGCGAAATGAAATCAAAAAATAACAAACGCGATTTTGTTTTTGTTATTTTTAATTTCTGTTTTATTTATTTTTTCCTCTTTCATTTTTTTTTTTTTGTGCAAAAATTTCTCAACATCAAAAAAAATCGAAGAAGAAAAAAACAAGCAACAAATTTTTGTATCTGAGGTTTATTCTTTTTTCGGATTTTTGTTGCTTTTTTTCGTGTTGTTGTTTGGACAAAAAAATCGAATTGAAAGACGAATGAGCGTCGATTTTTTTTTTTTATATATTTGTATTAATTTCTTTTGCTGTTTTTTTTTCTTTTTTTTACTATATCTTTTTGTATTATTTTTTTGTGGACGACCACGACGACAACGACATTAACTTCGACGAAGAACGAACGTTCGCAGAGCGCGCGCACGAACTGGCAATGAGTTAACATTTGGCGAGCGTTCACAGCGCGCAAAAAAGTATCTCAAGCTAAAAGCTAACAATGTACACATACAAATACAACACACACACTATACAATGTTTTAGTTAGTATTTGTGTGTGTTGTCAGACAGATACAAATACAAATACATACCACATAATGCTACATACAATGAGAACTAGTTCGACTAAACGTTGCTAAGCTCATAAAGCAAAAAAAAAACGACGAAAATGAAACAACAAAAAATAAACTGATTTGCGAAATTTTTTTTTGCGCAAGTTTCGTTTTTGTATTGTGTATTTTGTTGTTCGTTACTTTGCCGGGCATACTGTTGTATTTCTCTATGACTCTGTATAGTTCTGTAGTTGTCTATGTGTGTGTGTCTATGTGTGTGTGGTGGAATACTACTAAATATTTGTATCTGTATCTAACATTGTCAGAGATAGAGATACTCTTACTTACTTACTACATAATACATGTGTGCATGCATTCGTTTCGTTTTGTTTGGCACTTAGACAACTTTAAGTGTAGTGGTGCATACATGTTGTTGTATTTTTAGTTTAGTTTGCTAGCGGGGGCGACAGGCAAAGGCAGTCAGTCAGTCGGTTGTTTATTCGTGAAGGTGCACAAAAATGTTTCGCCTGCCAGACTTGCTCGCTTGTAGTTCGTTGTTTTGCTGTATGTATCTATTAGATACACGAATTTTATGTTTGAGCAAAACAAACTCTTCAGAGAGGGAGAGTAAAAGAGCGACGAGTGCGCTTAGTTAATTTTAGTGAGCATTAAAACATATGAGGAAAAAAAGCTTTTTTTGCACTCACTCACAGATACAAAAACCATCTACAAACTGTGATTTTGATTTTAGACTCGCTCTTTCTATTTCTCTTTCTCTATTTTGTGGCACGCGCTCAGCACACAAATTTTGCTTTAATTGTTTGTTATGTTCTCTCTATTTTGTACTTTACTTTCTCTCCTCTCTCTCTTTTGAATGGCTAAATTTTCGCATGCCAAAACGTTTCTCTGTGGTTCTTATTGCCTCCTACTACTACTACCACCATCCACTGTAGTCATCGTCTACCTGCTGCTGCTGCTGTTGTGCTAAGACATCTGCTGGCTGAACTTTGTTTTGACTGACTTTGCCAAGCTCGCGCGGCATAAAGTTCTACTACTATTTTTCTACTACAATTTTAAGTTTATATTGCTGGCAGCTCCTTTTAGTTCATGTTTTGTTTGAAGACATTTGAGCACGACTTCGTCAAGTGCACTTTTCACACTACTATTTTTTTGTTTCATTCCTTTGTGTTGTAACAACAAATAGTTATTCGTATACACACACACACCTTTGTTCATTTCCTAATTCTTCCCTTATTTCCTTTTCTATTTACTATAATACAAATAGTATTTATTATATTTACTTTCTGACGATTTCTTATTGTAACATTTATTTACAAATATATATTTCTATTGAATTGAATTACACATTTTGTTTCCCTTGACTTTGTTGTATGATGAGTTTCTTAAATTGATGGGATTATTGAAAGATTTCATTATTAGGAAGATGAAATGCGTATAAGTATTTATCCATTAATATGTGTAAAATTTTGCAAGAGTAAACCACGTAAGTTTCTATAAAAAACCAGAGATTGACAATATTTGAAGATTAAAATAGAAGAGGAGCACTTCCTCTGATAGCAACGTTCTACAACATCCACCTTATTACTTTGTCAAGTAAAATTAACATTGACAGAGACGTGCAAATAAAAAAATTTAGAAAAGTAAGGTAATAAAGTCAGAAATCAGTTGTAAGTAGAGTCAGTAAGGTTGGAGCAATGTTCGTTTGCTATGTCCTATAACATACTTTGTGTTTCAAGATTTAGAACAAAAGTGTTAATTCCCTTGATTTTTTACTGTTTAGGAAAAAATGGCCTGAGCAATATGCTTAGTTTTTTAAGAAGTAAGAATGAAAATATTTATGAATCGAATGAACTCAAAAGACATGTGGTTTGTTTATATATTGAGTCAGTTCATATCGAAAATGGACAGAAATATTTATAAATAAATAAATAATAGATAAAATCTTGGATTAGTTTCAAAATTAATGGCAAAAATGCATCAACTTTCGCTGCTTTTTTGATAATTAATTTTAGGGAAAAAGGGAAATTATGAACACACATAGGTTGTAAATAAGTATCATCAAAATTTACATTCATCGCTTAAAGTTTTATCTAAATATTTACATAATTTATATAAAAATGGGATCACATATGGGAGAGCTCCGTTTCAAGTTTTCATCAGCGAACAATATATTCAGTTGAACTTTGCTTCAATGAACTCCCCCTAGCTAAGTGATTGATAGTTCTCAATGACTTCATTTCACTGGCGAAGTGATTTACTGGTCCCAAGTACTTCGTTTGTTTCACAATACACCATTTCCCTCATCTTTGATTGCAATGTAAATCCAAATCAAAAAGTAGCACAGAAATACTAGCAATGTATTAAGCCGGGTGGAATAGTATTTGAAAGTATCATAATACGTGTATAGTGCAAATTGCATAGACCGTTTGAATTGCCGAATACGAAGTCACTAGTTGCTTATTATCTTCACACAATATTTGGGAGAGATAATATACCGGCAAAGTACAATAATGTTGTTTGTTGTTATTATTGTATATAGACTGCGATTGCATTTGTTGTGATCCGTCTTTCGCCTTAGAAGAAATAAATTTCATCCATTTCGTTAATCCGCTCACATTTAATAAATTTTATTTGATGTGAAGAAATGAAGAATTGTGTTTAAGAAGTCTATTTAGATTGGCTGCTCTTCTTGGGCTTGGCTTGTGTACCTTCACGGAAACCATTGCCATTGGAAACTGCGGCCAGTGCCAGTAGTCTTCCTCCTCTTGGCATTAACAGACCAGTTGTAGGAACGCAACTTGGTAGTGGGATACTTCGCAAGTTGACTTCTGAATGTGATAGGACGAACGACCACAGCGATGGTACAATGTGTGCGTTTTATTATGACTTTTACCAAAACTTAATGTACCTTTAGTCATCTGGCGAAAAACTCGAGAACGGCTTGGGGGGTCAAGTGGATGGTTATTAGCTACATTTGGACCCGGTAGGTGTCGTAGTTTTAGAGATACAGACTGTTGTTTACTTAACAAAATATACTGAACCGATTTTAATCATTTTTTTTTAAAGAACAAGTGAGCTCTGTTGCATACTTATTTTTTTTTTTTTTTTCATTTTTTAAAGATAAATATCCTTTTTTTTAGTATTAGGTTTCTCGTTCACTTTTACGATTTTCTGCTTTGCAGCTTTATGAATTTTGTTTATAATATGTATTCAAATGTCATCCTAGAACTTTAAACTGTAAGAAACATTATGAACTATAAATTCTCAAGTAAAACTATTAGCATTTCGATAAAGTAGATAATTCTTTTAAGCAATCTGGAGAGAATTTCAGAATCAAATTATTGAATTAAATATACAATAATGAGTTGCACTTGTAATTCATGGTCATCATTCTGATTATTACTGAGGTGATTCAAAGGATTCGACATAGCATTTTGTATTTCATAAAAACAAAAATGCACACCTAAACGCATATGACAGATGAAAGAAAGATGGTCTAATATAAGTAACTATTGAAGTATGTAGCTGGACTAAGATTCTAGTTGAAGCAGTTAACAATATCATTTAAATCAAGCGTCATTAGCGAGACTTAAAAATATAAATATGAGAAGTTAAAAAATCCCAACATAATTATAGACTTTAAATCATTTTTATAGAGTCAGAATATGACAAACTTCAATTTATCAATAATACTCGTAGTATGTATTTTGCATTTATCTATAATATTTATGTATTATTCTTTATTGACAATCTATCTAAAATCGCTTTCACCTTTTGTTTATTTGTTTGTCTGTCTGTTCTTTATTTAACTACAAATCAAAGTTTCGATAACTTTATTTCTGGAAGGCATTCGAAATGGGTTTATTAATTTAAGAATGGACATTTGAAAGTACGAAAAGATTAAATATTAAAGAAATAAAACAAAAAAACAAAAACCGGATTTACATTAAAGTTGATGGAAGTTTTTTTGTTTTTGGGTTTTTTTCTTCTTATTTGTTTTTATTAATATATTTTATATATTTTTTTAACATTTCCAATTTCAAGAGCTTACAGGTTTTAGAGTCATGTTAATCTTCTGTCCTCATCTAATTAACAAAAAACAAGAAATTTATTTATTGCAGACTATTTTACTGCCAAAATAAAATAATTTCTAAGACAAGAAAATTAAGTTTGGTTCCACCAAAGATTACATATTGTACCTTTCATTTGAATAATAAGGTTTCATAAAACAGAACTTAACTATAAATTATAACAGTTATAACAGATTCTGTATATTTTTGAATTCCTAATTGGTGACTTGAGAACAATTATACAGTACAATATAATTATAAGTTGAGATTAAAGGAAAGCTTCACCTGAGCTTAAAAAAATAGTAGTGCTAGTTCAAAAATTTAATTCGATCGAAAAAATGAATGAATTGGTCTTTTAATAAACACATATGGTAAAAATAATAGAAACATGTATGATTGGAAAGTAAACACAAACAAAGAAGGATAAAATCAAATAAATTGACTGGTCAAAATAATAGATACATCTCTATTGATATATGAAAAGCTTCCAAAATTACGAATTCATTCGCCTTATTTGAAATTTTTAATTAATTGCTTTAGTAGCCGCTATATCCACCATTATTTTGAATGAATTCTGCTATTCTTTTTGACATACTAGAAATACGCTTGCGGCAAGTGTCCACTTTCATCTCGTACCAGGTTTTTTGGATGCAATCCCATAGTTGGTCCTTATTTTGAAATATTTCGGTCTGAATCCTTCTTTTTATACTCTTCACGGGAGTCAATAGTATTATAAGTTTGTCATGAAGATTATAACACACAGAAGGAGACATAGCAGACCACTTAAACGGGCATGGTTAAATCAACTCGTCTCATCGAGTCTGTCCGTCTGTATGTATGCAAACTTGTCTCCCAGTTTTTGAGCTAGAGAGCTGAAATAGGTTTCTAATTACCATACGCTGCACATTTGTCGGAATCAGCCGAATCGGTCCACATACAAACCCCCATATAAATTAAATTCTATTAATCAACCATGTAAAATTCAAGATCCTAGGGGTACCAGGAGGGATACCTGCAATACAAACCCAAATTTGAAAAAGTACATACAAAACTGTATTGTGCCCCTCAAACTGTACTCACATTTGATACTCAACCTGTCTTCTTTGTTGATACTCAAAATGTGACAGAGAGAATAAAGTGATGCTAAGAAAGGAAGCTTATATCTGGCATTTGTCGCCGTTCGTTTGGATGCAACCCGGAGGAGCTTGAAGAGTATTATATCTTTGGCATAGCCAAATTCTCCTCATAGATTGTCTATGGGGTTTAAGTCCGGAGACTTACTTGGCCAGCAGAGGAGAGGAGGAGTCACATTATTGTCCTGAAACAAATCCTTTACCAATTTCGAAGTATTTTTTGGGAATGTTGTCCTGCTGAAATTTCCATCTCAACGGCATACTCTCTTCAGCATATGGCACCATCATATTTTCTAAGACACTATTGTCCATAGTATTGGCAATACGATATATTGGACCAACACCATACAACAAAAAGCAGCCCCATATCATAATGTGGCCGTCCCTGTGATAAACTGTCTGCTTGGTACTTATAATTATTTTGTTTTTATAAAGTATTGTATTGTATGGTATCAAGAAAATCATAAAGAAATAACAACAACTTCAGGCCGTATCCATAATCTATTGGTCTTAGAGATCATTGATCAAATTCTTATGCTGTTTGTCATTTCAAATTCAATTCCTATAAGATTTAAACGCCTAAGTCTAGGGCAACGCATTGAGCGACTAGCGACTGAACGACGCAATTCAATTGGTCTAACTGAGCGATGCATAAAAATTAAAACCAATTGAATTGCTAAACGACGTCATTCATCGCTAATCGCTCAATGCGTGGCTCTAACCTTAGGAGGTCTTGCTCTTCTAATATGTGGAAACAGAAAACTTCAATTGAAACATGTGGACATAAACGTCAATTCAGAATTTTTAATCAGAAACTATGACAGTTTCATCCTGTATTGGATAGATAGGTTCAATAATACTATTTATTCTAGTAACCAGAAAACTATGATTGAAACATAATGTCACCTCATGGAAATAAGTATCCGTATGGAACGTTAGTTATGTACTATATAAAAAACTGAGATCTACTTTGCATAAAACTATAAATTATACACATACGTTATGTACATATTATGTTATCTTCGTTCCACAGTTCTCTGTGTTACAAACATCATGATTAAGAGATAATACCTACTATGACACACTATGTGTGAATGGTACATATACTACAATATAAAAAATAAAGAAAATAATCAAACGATAAAAGAGAATCGATAAAATTTGCTAAAAACTAAACAAACCCTGGCATAGCTGCTAAACTGATAGGTTACTGAACCAAACAACATCACCATCAACAACATCACCACCAACAACAACAACAACAACAAGGTTGAAGACTATACATAATACTCGTAGATATACTAGAAAAATATAAATAAAAATAAAATTTGTAAATTTGCAAAATGCAAAAGAATGCAAATGTTGCCAAATAAAACAGAAATTTATACCTTTTATTTTACTATTTTTTTCCCCCGATTCTTTCTACTTGTACAATTGGTCGGTCTCAATAACTCACTGAAAGGAAAACTGCAAAAACAAGAAAATTAACAATAACAAATGAGCCACATTGATTTAAAAATAAATGTTCTCTTGGCATCATCATCATCATCATCAGCACAGTATGTATAGAATAGATACAAATGTATTTCGAATACCAAAGGAAAGCGAAAATTAAAGAAGAAAAATAAGGGGAGATTAAAAATTCAAGAAAATGAAATGCAATTTTGGCAAAATCCGAAAATAATTGAAAGACATAAAAATTAAGAAAATTAATTTACAATTTTTTTTTTGTTGTCAATTTTCTGCAAATTTTGCACAAGAAACTACATGCATGCAAAAAATAGTAATAATAATAAAAATAATAACAATAAATAAACAATTGTGATTTTACATGTTTTATTTATTTTTATTAATTTTTGTTGTTGTTCTTTTACGGGTATTTGTTCTTTAAATTGTTTACTATTATAGTATTATTTTTTGTTGTATATTTATTACTAATTCTGCAATTTTTTGTATTTTGTTTTTGCCTTTTTGTTGTTTATACAAAATTTTTTCATGTTTATTTACTTTGTTTTTTGTGCATTGCTGAGTTGTGATTTTATTTCTTTTTGCCTTTTTCGTTGTCATTTTATTCTTTCTTGTGTTTATTTATTAAAATATTTTTTTTTTATTGTATATACAATTTCATTTTTGTTTGTCAGTCATTGTTGTTCGTCGTCATTCAACCCGGAAAGAAATCAAATCTATAATTACAAAAACAATAAGTAAATACAAAAAGAAAAATATAGTATACTCGAGTACAAAAAGATACTCCAGCACAGACATAGTACATAGTGTTCATGTCCAAAGACAACAAGGCGTCTTACTTGATTGAGTTTTGTTGTACTTGAGAGATTTGTTTCTTATACCATAGTACTTATTAAGTTTGGTTGTTTATAAAAGAACCATTAAAAGAATAAGAAATATAAAAAGAATATTTTCTTTTGTTTTTGAAAGTTCGTTTGGGCTATTAAGAAGTAAAATCTAATTTATAAATTTCAATAGAGTTTTTTTTTAATATAAGTCAATGATATGTTTACGAATTTGTTTCATGATCTATTTTCATATTTTGGACATACCAAGATTGTGTGCCTTAGATTATCTGATGACTTGTTGACTCGAACATATCATGTAAATTTCACCCTTTAACAAAACGTTTTATAAATGACGGTACTATTTTCTTCTCCGTTACAATTCTTTCAAGATTAACGTTAAAAATATGTATAAAAAAATGGAATATAAACTAAATTTTTTTTTAAAATAATCGCTTACTTTTGTTTGTGAAATTCACCCTTGAAAGACTCCATGGCAAGTTCTAAAAATGGTCAAACTGATCCAATTCAACTTTATTTTCCTTCGTCCATTGTATGTAGGCATGGCCGTCTTTAACCTATTAAAGGCCCTAGGCACATTAAGACAGTGTGGCCCCTATGACATTGACAGAGCAATACTTTGTTAGAATAGACAAGGAAAGTAGATAAGCAAGGCTATAGATCTATTTTTATTTCTTTACAGTCACAGTAAATGAATAGATTACATAATATAATCCACAAATGTTAGGTTAGGTTAAGTGGCAGCCCTCAGAGGAGAGGCTCTCTTAGGCACAAAAAAAAGAGTATGGTACCAGCAAAGAGTTGACAAGGCACCCCTTAGTCCGATGCGGAGAACCATTTGGATTCCGAAATAAACCTAGCTATGTGCCTGATTGGTAGGAATGATAGTTCAGTTAAGGTGGAGAGAAACCCAGAGCCTAGGTGGTTCCATCTTCTTCTGGCGAGGATGGACACTGGCACATGCCGGAGACGTTACATCCTCACGTAACGTCCCTTCTTTGGCTAGTTCGTTTGACAATTGCCCACGCTATCTCTATATTCGTGCACCCAGCATAATTGTATGGCTAGAGTATCTAGGGAAGAGCGGCAGTCCGCGACAAGCTTGGATGTAGTGTATACACCCGAGAGGGACTTTATTGCCGCTTGGCTATCTGTGTAGATATTAATACGTGACCTCGGAGTGTAGTTATCTAGAATCCAACGGGAGACCATTAGTATGGTCATTACCTCTGCTTGAAAGACGCTACAGTGGTCAGATAAGCGAAAGCTGAGCTTTAAGTTTGGCATACTGTTCAGCCAAAAGACTGGTTGGTATCCAGTTGACGATAGCAAACAATGCTTTAGTGGAAGTGGTCCGAAGGACACCTGTTATCATAATGGCTGCCGTTCTCCTAACTTTGTCAAGAGGTTTTTGGTTAACTGCCTTGTGGCAGTCCGGCCACCAGAAAACGGCTCCATACAGAGGATTGGCTAGCAGCCAAGGCCCTCTTTCAACAAATGTTACTCTTTTAGCATTCAAAGGTTATTGCTTAAAAATCTATGTTGATTGAAGAGGTACCCTTCTAGATTTGAGTTGGGCAAAATCTTTCGTCACTTTTTCAAAGCTATGTCACATGTTTCTTCAGATCTTTCGGGTGAGAGTAGAGTAGCTTCGCGCATGCAAAAGCTAATAAGCAAGTAGATATTGTAGTCAGTCAATTGATTTTTTCGAAATAAATCAATTTTTCGGTTATCGATTGGTGGTCTGGCAGAAACTATATATATCTATATCTATCATATCTAACATTTTGGTATTGTATCAGGCAACAACTTGTCCCAAGAATTCGCAAGAAATAACTCATTTTCATGTTGAAATTTTTAATGACTTTCGAAAAATATTCGACATGGCTAGAAATGTGTAACGTCATTGTTCAATATTCAAACAAGCATGAAATAATACGTACGTACTAGAGAGCTGCTTGAGTGCACTCAAACAAACCCACACTCAGGGTAGTACAGAGTGATACTTAAAAACTACGTACAGATAGGCGAAATGAAGTGCGTAACCGAAAAACAAATAAAGTGTGTAAGCAAATATACGAACAGCATACCTAAAGGTGTTTCATTTTACTAAATGGTATTATAAGCATAACATGCGATCCGATTTAGTGAAATGTGGTCGGCCAGGACTTCAGATGTATCCAGATAAGGTCATATTTGAATTACCGAAATTCTATTGTACGATTATTTTTAAATAGAAAAATTATAGCAAATATAGAAAATAAAGTTGGCAAGTACTTAGTTATCTTACTGGATTTGATTTGATCTGTTAATATCGAATATATATATCAGTTGCTTTAATGGGACTTTGACCATTAGATTTCTGACCAATTACAATAAACATGTTAAAGTGATGTCTCTTGCATTCAATTTCAGTTTTATAGTTCTATATCTCTACTAAGTGGCTTTTTATTTTAATATTTAATGAAAGGAATATTTCAACTTTGAGTTTATAATCTCTTCAACAAATCCCACTCAAAGACGAACTACATTTTGAAATTTGTATCACACAACAAAAACAAACAAACAAAAATCTCATATAAATGCGCCCAAAATACACGTACTACGAGTATACCCAAAAATTCAAATCTTTGTTGTTTTAGTGGTCGAAAAAAAGAAAAAAAAAACACATGATAAAAGAAAATAATAATAAAGCAAAAATGTATCAACGAGTAGCAGCATATGCTTCCTTAATCCTTTTTGATTTAATTTTTTGTTTTTTATTTTCAATATTTTTGTTTTATACATTTTTTACAGTCTCGACGCTGTCTGCGCGCAAAAGTTTTTGGCATAAAACTTGTTACAAACACGAAATACACACATAGATACGTACATATACAGAGAGTAGTAGATAGTCACAGACCCATAGAGAGAAAGAGTATGTAATGAAGAAAAAGGTGGAAAATACTATAAAGTGTGGTCTAACAGGGAAAAGTGGAAATATAACAAATGAACGAACGAACGAATGAACGAACGCAACTAAGTAACAAGAACAAATAAACTAAATCAAGCAGGGAAATGAACGAGCCAACGAACCAACAAATGAACGAACGAATGATGAACAAGCAAACGAATGAATAAATGCCCTGTGGGAAAAGCAACAACTCAGACAACACAGAACTAAGCATGAGGAAAGGGAGAGGGAGGGATTCTATAGAGAATCAGAGGAATCAGTGGACAAGACAACTACAACGAACATAAAGAAAAGCAAGGCATTGAAGTCGATGATGATGATGAAGACCAACGACGACAACGACAATGAGGACGATATTCATCGTAGTATTTAGTAGTAGTTTTCACTTTCATGCAAAATCTCTCGCCTTTTTTGAAAAAATAAGAAAAAACCAAATAAAAAATAAAAATCAAATGAGAAATAGAAAGAAAAATATAGATGGGGACACTACGTACTACTAAATACAAATACTCGTATAACAAAATGAAATACAAAAACTTGTATCGCATCCATCGTTGTCCATAAAGTTTATTAGCTGCGAAAGGAAGCAAGTGAACGAACCCAAGGACATGGAAGAAAATGAATGAAAATTAAATGGGTTTGATAAAGCCAGCATGTGAACAATGAGGGCAAGGAAAGTTATTCGAGCTGTGCCAAGTGTGCGACGAATGTCGAGAGCAAAATGAGAAGTGCAAAAAAAAAAAAAGGATCAAAGAATCTTGATTTCATGCTTCCTTTATTATTTTAGGCTCCCTCGATTTTCTTTTCTTTTTTTGTTTTCATTTTATATTATTTTTTTTTTTTATTCTTTTATGCACTTTGAAGGTTTTTTTTTTCTTTCTTGTCCTTAAACCGATTTAAAAAAGGTTTCCCCTTTTTCAACAAATTGAAAGAATAATGAAAATTTAATCAAGTATACGCAATGTGGATAAGGGAAAGAGTACGAGTATATGGTATAATACAAAGAAATCTTGAAAACTGCCTTTGGTTTTAAATATCTAAAGTTATTTGCTTAAATAAACATTCAACCAACAAAAACAGGGGGATTTTGGTCAAAATTGTGTACATACATAGTATATACATATATTAAAAAGGATTCAATGAATGAATGAAAACCTTTTAGAAAAACTATGTCAGTTTGAATCTAGATGATAACTTTTTTTTTGTTTTTCTTAAAATAAAGTGCCGGAAATGTTACATTCAGCAATGCCTAACTTCTGCTAAAGTATTGCATTTCCTCTTAACATTTTTACCCACCCAATGAACTGCATTCCTTTTGATAAACAAACATACTCTTACCTACACCCTATGACCTATAAACATTACTTAGTATGTTCATACATAGTTTGTTTTCCCCCCTTTCACTAAGTTGATAAGGTGGTATTGAGTCATCTTCTTATTCTTATTACTTACTGTGAGTATGAGTATGGTATTTTTCCCATATTCAATTTCAACTAATAGCATTCGTGTCTTTTGTTTACATTTTCATACATTGTAGACCTTTTAGCCCTAAGCCTCTTAACTAAGTTTCTTTCGTATACTTAACGCGCTTATTAGACACAATCTTCATACATACACATCTCTTCTCCCATCCCTTTTGGCCCTCTTCCTCATCTATGTCATTTCACTTAAGTATTATTCTTCACGCATCTTTCAATATGTATATTTTTACTAAATACTGGATTTTTGGATTTTCTTCAACACGTGCGTTTTAGTTGTTGTTATTGCGTATACGTATGTATTATCACAGTAGGTATAAAAGAAAGCTTCTATTATTCTATTTTCTTCTACATATATCTTTTTATACGCACGATTGCCTTTTGCATATGTCCAAACACTTAAAATACTCATTAGTGTATTTTATTCTTATTATATTTAATTCTTTTTGTCTCTTTGTTTTTGTTTTCATAAGCTTGTCATTATAATAACCCTTTTTGTTACACACTACGCCCCATTTGGTCTGGTATTTCATTTACAAATACACAATAATATTATTATTGTTACAATTGTTTGTTCCCCCCCTCACACACACTTTTTGTATCTAACAGTATCTAGTGTATGTGTCCGGTCTTATGTTGTTGGTATATTTCGCTAAATTGCATTTTTCACTCATTTAAAGTAATTGCATTAGACTCGTTCGTTAGACACGTTTTCATTGTGGAACAAAAATTTCGAGTCTTTTGAAAATTGTTTTCAAAAAATGTAATGTAATAAAATTTAGTTTAATGATAGATAGAGTCATTTGCATCCAATGTATTTTTAGATATTAATGATTTTAATAATAGAAAATGATTTTACATAATCATTTATTATACTTAATTCTAATGAGGGTCACTAAACGTTGCCCATAACACAAATCCACGCTATTCTATAATGAGATTCTTCGCATACATGCAATAGTTCATTTTACCATGGACTTGATAAGTTGTCATTAAAAGTACTTTACAGATCCACAAATAGAATGGTTACCTATACTATAATAATAAGTAATTTTCAAGAAAAGAAATAAATTCAAGTATATTTCAAGATATACGATTATAACAGACATACCTTATTGTCCAAAAATTATTTATTTGATTATTTTAGACTAGAAGACTTGATCTAGATGGGTTATTCACAATAATGATGTACTTAGACTAAGGATTAAAGCTATTCAATATTTTCTATTCTATTTAGTCCTATTATATTTATTATTAGTATACAATTTTTAACCTTATTTAGACTAGCTTCTGTAAGTAGTTGGCGTAGTGGAGGGATGTGAAGGGATTACATAGGATAAGATTGATTATACTCAGTCTACCTGTGTTACAAATATTACATGTTGGCGCTGGTGTCTTGTAAAAAAGATATTCCCGTGTAAATCTTCTGTGTCCCAGTCTGAATGTGGTGTACATCACGCTAAGTTTTCTGTTTATGAGGATGCTGAGTACTTTTCTTCTAGAGTTGACTTGCTTGTAAAAGTGAGTATATTCATTGTCCAAAAATGTTGTAGCTATGTTTCACAAATATACAATTACCTTAAGGAATCAATAAGAGAAACAAATACAGAAGATAACCGACTGAATGGAGTGGAGGCTTTTGGTCACCATCTGACTGGATAATCTCTTCATGTTTGGGATTCGGAAATGTTGGTATATATTTTTAACACAAACCAAAAGGTCTCCAGTATTTGCATTTAAGCAACCAAAGCGGATGCTGTGCTGGATTTGTATTTTCAGTTTGGTGGCAAAACGCTAGCGGGGCAAACGGTGAATTCTGGATTCAACCAAAATGAGACGGAACGTGCCATCCTTGTTCTTACGGTTACGAATGACAACAGCCTCCGGGTACAAATCCTTAGGAATGTCGGGTTTTAAACCCACAGATTTCATGATGCGCAGAATCTTGTTGCCATTGACAAACGCACTTGGGCAACAATCTTCGATGGGATCTTCTTTCCAATTTCTTAATTTGTTCCGCAACATCCTTAGAGTTAAGTTTCAACCATGTTGGAACGGTTCTAGTGTAGGGAAGTGCTGATTGAGAAATACCGTTACCAGGAGCGTGCATGCAACGCATCTTGATAGTTTTTTTATTCTGCACAGATTTTATATTCAGCAAGAATTTTTTAAACAAATTATTGGTCCAATTACTAATCAAATGTAGAAACTCATTAAACTCTTGGAAGTTTTTTCTTTCATCCTTAACTATTAATCTAAATTAAATTTAATACAAAATATTTTGATCTAGATTGTAGAATATAGTTTCGTTTTATTGCACCCAGTAAATTAACATATATTAAAGTTAGCTTCACACTTCAAAAGTCTCATTCTGCAAAGTCCATTATATTCTCCGAATATCTTGTAAAGATAGTATGTGTGTATGGTAAGAGATGAAATTTTTTTCCTTAAAATTTTTCAAATTACACATAAAAATTTTAACTGCATTTGATTTATGTGTTTTCATGTTTGGCCAGTGAGTGAGTAAGTGAATGAAACATTTACAACCCAAACAAGCTTAACTAGGAACTCACTAAAGTCATTTGCCCAAAACCATTGAGACACCCACAACCGCCCATCTACACTTAGTTAGTGCTATTGTACAATACAATACTTGTGTAGAAGAAGAAGCGTGAACCATGAATGAGAAATAGTTGCAGCAATAACAATAACAACAAAAACAACAGCAATAACAAATGCATTGTAGATTCAACAACAACAACAACAGCAAAAAAAAAAAATGTTTATTTGTTAAAGTTATGTTCGCAAACGAATGTAAAGTGCTGCCGCATTGTATTGAAGTAATGTAAAAGAAAGAATGGATGTGTTTCTAGTTTCTAGGACGCTTATAACGCGACGTTGAACTCTTCAACTATATGGTAGTGTTGTAGAAGTGCATAAAAGGAATTTAGGTATGCGTTACTGTTGTTGAATAATAGTATAGTATATGGTCTATATGGTATGGTATGTATGAGTCAAAAAACAAAAAAATGTTACTGAGGAAACAAAAGATTTTTATGTTACTTTCTTTTGTTTGTTTAAATTTAGATATGCATATGAAAGATAGTTAGAGGGATTGCCGGCAGCTAAATGTTGAAGAATATAATAAAAGGAAATAAAATCACCTTTATAAACACTAAAGGTCTACACAAAATCGGATCTACTAAATGTTAAAATTCTAAATCGAAATATACACAAATTTTGGGATGTTTAGAATAGAAAATTTCCCACAGGCCATTCCAATGAATCCAAATGGATCTGTTTTCCGTGTATAGTATGAAAACTTGTCAATAAGCATGTATAGAAAGTTTTATGTTTAGTGGATAGTAATAAAGTACTACAAAGTTCTTGTTTCTTTGCAAAGCTTAGAAGCATTGGCCTTTTTTAGGGTTCTGTACCCAAAGGGTGCCAACGGAATCCTATTATTAAGCCTACACTATCCGTCCGTCCGTCAGTGAAAACTATCTCATGAGCCGTGAAAGTTTTTTTTTAATTTATACAATAACGTGCTTTGCTACGCCCCCGACCTGCTGTTAATGCGTGATGCTGTTCTCTCTCTGTAATTGTAGTAAATGGCGCAGCTATTGTAATACTTTTGAAAAATCAGACCAATTAATTATTAATTTTGACATAATTATCTGTTATATATTTGATAAAGGCAACTTGATTGAATTGAAACTGGACAGAAACACTCACCAGACTTTGCTAGTGTTTCCCAGAATATTTCATCAAAATCTGCTTAGCCGTACTCAAGTGATGATGAAAACATGAGGCAATTGATTTTTATATTTTTAGATAGATAGATTAGAAATACTCATAAGTAGAAGACGAATGAATGTGGGTTTTTGTTGTAAGTAATTGGGAACTGTAGTGTGAGATATTGTGTATGCTTTTTTGTAGTATCGAAGGCCCCTGGTGTCTTATTATGTACAGAAACCTTCATGTGCGAGTCGGAATCACACTTGACTGTCTGTTATTTATACCTATTGACATTGCTTAGACCCTTTCTTCAATATGTATGTATAAAGATGAGGTAGGTTTTACCAACTTAAATAACATAATGAATGGCATAGTGTGAACGGTTGCCAATCACCATTCACCTATAATAATGACAACTTGTCGTTTGATGTAAACCTACCCTAAGACCGTATTCACACCCAGCCTGTCGGCGACTGCATTTTCTCTAGCAACTTTTGTTTTGGGAACAAGAGGCCGACAGGGTAGCCGAACTGCTAGTACCTGCAACAGCTGGCAGGTCTGCCGACGTGTTTTCTTTGTCTTCTTTCGCGTCTTGCCTTATTTGGCTTGCATGCGAAATGCAGAATATAGTGGTCAATGGAAGTAGAATGGTAAGAAATTTGCTTTGCAACATAACGCATAAAGAAACAAAAATGAAAAGACTGAGTGTGAATATCGAATGGCGTTACCTGAGAAGAAACAACGACACGAGTTGCTGAGTCTGATTCTGAGTGTAAATCATGCCTAATTAGTTCAGATACGCCATTCATCGCGATGCCATTAGCAAATTAAGTTGAATATGGTTAGGCGGACGACAAACGTAAATTAGCACCCCGGTATATTCGAAACTATATAACTAAGCACTGGAGTGAAGAAGAAGGGGCACTTCTTCTTGAATCTCTGGATGCGTTTTCCTTTTGTCCTTACTTAAAGGACTTATTCTTGTGGTTTGGAGTCCCACGGGCTGCACAACCCTTCTTAATCAGCCAGTATGCTATGATATTACATGATACAATCCTCACTTTGATTCTTCATAAGTCGGTGTCTACATCCAAAAACAGAATGATTGAGTTCCTTTTATATGTAGAATGAACTTGTACTGGAGATTTGGAGTGCCCTAAACCGAAAGCACCGGGCGGATCAGCCTCATTAATATATGCCATTACATGATTCAAAATAAATGAGTTGTGCTGCAACCCGATAGCCCTATCAAAGCCTTCTTATGAAACCTTTCCTAGATGTTTATAATTCTTATTACTGTAATAACATCTAAATAGTACTTTTCAATATCCGAAATTTTTAACTAACTATTCATTTCGTGTGTGTGTGTGGGCTGAACTGCAACGTCATTGTTAAGTGACTTGTTGTTTTCATTTTTTATTTGTTCATAGTAATTTCGGGCAATAAACCTTTGTATGTACAAAAAAAATAATAAACAAAATAAAAGTAAAATCAATTTTTAAGCTGACTTTGCATACAATGCAGCTGCATAAAAATTCACACACACACACACTCACACTATCACATTCACTTGCATGTAAATAAAGAATGCCAAAAATGAAAGAAAAACAAAAAGTCGAGTTGAAATAAAAACCAATGCCAGCCAGAGAATATTGCAAGAACCATTTACTCTGGAACCAAAAACAAAAAAATAAATATTGTAATATAGTGAAAAATAAAAAAAATAAAAGATCATAAAAAAACAAACCAAAGAACAAGTAAAGAACAAGCACAACAACAACAGAGGGAGAATAAAACAAGTTCCAAAAAAAAAGCAAAAATTAAAATAAAAGAATAAATATTTTAATGCCATTATTTACAACATTTTTTAAGGTTTTTCTGTTTTATTTTATTTTTTGTTTTATTACATTGTTGGCATTCTTTTTTCGGTTTCGCAGCTACTGAACTTGTGTACAGTGAACACCCACCCATAGTGGAAGGTAGGTAGGTAGAAAGAACTCCATGCCACGCCTACACTTATGTATGATTTTTTTTTTTTTATGTTTCAACATGTTAAAACCAGAGAAAATGGAGTTGCACATACATATGGTAGTATGCATGCAGCTATGAAGACGATGATCGTCAGAGGATATTGTGAGGTTGACTGGGCGTATGAGTAATTTTCATACGCCACATAGGACGAACCTGAGAAGAAGACTATTGACTGTTGTTTGTGCGCCTACTGCTGTTTTTCGATAGGTCGATGATGTTGGTCTTCAATTCATGTGTATATAAATATATATATAGCTATATACTTGTATGTGTATATAAGTTTGTGGCATCCTGCTTGCAATCATCGAACAAACAGCTTATAATGTTCGCATATTTAATCGACGGTAGCTTATACACCTTCTCAGTCAAAACCAACCAACCACCCACCCATCTATCTACCTCATAACAACAAAAAACAAACGATAAAAATATCCAGACATGAAAAACTGAAATACATTTTGCATACTCGAACTCGTACTTGCTTCACTTGGTTTGCTTATGTTGAACATACTATTTATGGTAGATACACATGGATGCATGGGCATCATAGTCGCTGTGGCCTTTCTTCTTTTCCTTTGAACGGAAATTTCATTTGGTATCAGCGCAAACATTGACGACGACGACAACGCAAACTTTTTGCTTCCGATTTCTTGAGACTATGATTGGTTTTCAAAACAGGTAATAGCAGGTAATTTATACTTGAATTTCTTTTGATACTTGGCTTTCAGAACAAATTTGCAGTTGAATTTTTACTTTCAAATGTCCTTATGATTTCAAGGCAATGAAAACAATTTAATTTACTTTGTAAATATAAAACGGATATTGAACTTTTTAAACAGAAGAACAGATACACACTTACATACTATGTTATACATGTGTACTATTCTGGTATTAATTGTAACCCATGTATGCATAATACTGGATTGTATCGAAAAATAGGGATATTAATAGAATGGTTTCAGATACTTGACTTTGGTTTTCTTCAGAGCGCAAATACTTATCAAGCCTAACAAAGAGTACATTAATGAACCCTGATATTTATTCAATTATATTCTAATAATTAATTTCATAAGTATTATCATTAAGATCTTTTGAATTCAAATTAGATGTGCTCATAATTCAGTGGGAAGTAGTTTGTTATATTTAATTTATTTTTATTGAAAATAAATGTTTTATAGCAACTTGAGTAGGTACTATTATTTCATTGCAATGTTAGTAACTCTTGAAACATATTGTACTATAAGAAGTTGGAAAAACAAGAGGCACGAGGGGAACGTTTCGACAAATCGAATCGCTGCGATCGGCAAGTGCTGTCAAAGTGCTGATCGCTTTGATGCGTGTCCCTGAAACATTTAGATAGATGGCAAGAGAAAAGTTTTTATTACAAAGAAACATAGTAATGATGTAGATAATGTTCTAAAAGCTACATTCATCACACCACTCTCCTCATAGAGCACTGATCAGACTATAATAAAATCGTGAAGGGAATGCCAGTCTTACTCCCTAACTATTGCACTATTGAGAACATTAAACAGTATAAACGGAAATCCTACGATTCTATTTTGATTCACTCTAAAAATATCGCGTATAGCAGAAAGCAGTTCGTCGGTACTGATGACTGACTATTTTGCCTCTGTGATAAAATGAAGGAAATCCTAAATTTTCAGGTAGATTAAGTTATTGTCACCAGCACTGAAGGTGTAATACCAAATTTCAGATCAATCGGTCACCAAGAAGAGGGTAAAATTTCAATTAGTAGATTCTGGATTCTGAAGACACAAACATAGTAAAGTAAATTAAACCTTTTAAAAAGTGAATAAAAAACATGTCGCTATAAAACATGGTTACGTTACCACTGATTTTTTGAGATAATTGAGTGGATATGGAGTAATTCTGTGGAACGAAAAGTGGAAAAGTAAGACAAGCCAGGAAAATTTGAAGGAAGACTGAGGACCGTCTGGTATGTGTGATGTGCAATTTTAATTCTTGTTAGTGATCTTGTGTATTTTTTTCATGCCGTGCTTCCAACCAACTTTGGGATAGTAAAAAAAATTATCTATATGCTCAATAAATTCAAAAATCATGAAAATATACGAATAAAACAAGAGTTGTCCATACAAAAAAACAAAAAAAGAAAACATCTAATTAAAACTGAGCTCTTCAACATTCTCCATATTTTCCATATTATTTCCATATTTTCCAAATTAATATATGATAATTCAGCTTGAAATGAAAATCAATACAATATAATATACCCAAAACTTAGACCGATTTAACCAATATTTGATATAGTAGTACAAGCTCCCATATCAACTACCCCACAAATTATAATTTCTCTGTATTGATAAGTTTTTCCTCATTCCCTTTGCTAGGGCGTGAATGGAGGCATGTAAGCTTTGGTTAACCGAAGTAAATGTTTTATCATGTTTCTTTATTTTTTTTATGCATTTTTTATGTTATTTTCAATTTTCATGTTTATCCCAATTTTCCATATGCAACGCCCCTTGTTGCCACAGTCGCATGCTCACCTTACACGCGCATGCATTAATAATTTTTTCTCGTATTTTTTTTATGTATTTATTTAATTTGTTTTTTTTTATTTATTTATTTATTTTATTGCATTTTAATTTGGTTTTTTTTAGTATGTGTGTGAGTGTGTGCGTATGTTATATATATATATATATATATATATATATATATATATGTTTGTGGGTGTGGTCAACTGAAATGATTTTTTACTCTTTGCTTAATGGCTCAATGGCTTCCTTTATGCGTCGTCTGATTTCTGATTGAGTTGCATGTTGCAGGTTTCATTTTTATGTCTGCTGCCTGCATTTGCTTGATTGGTTGCTAAATAGACTTACTATTGGGTGTCCTTTTTATATTGAATGTTTTGTATGCTTTTCATTTTATCATTATTCAATCGATATTTTTATTTATTTAATCTCTGATAGAGCGAAGAACTTAATTAAATTGACAACAACTGAAAAAATGTTATTAAAATATTTTCTGTTTACGAAACTTATTTTATAATTAATGCAGATTAAAAATATATCAATACATATTATAATTTGATTTTACATGCAAGATTGTATCAGGCTATAGTGGTTGTAAATGTAATTTTGTTAACCAACTGAGTGCATTTGTTAATGTGGGTTTCATTCTTTATTTTCCAGTATTGCTTCTCATTGGCAAAGCTAAGCCTCCTTATAATAACTCAATTACTTAATAGTTAATGCCATAAGCAAACATGACAAAATTGGAAAATAGTCCTACTTTCTAGCCAAGCAATTGAATCTAAATAATTTATATATTGTACATTTGTACAAACTTTAATTTATAATTTAACCAGAAGTTTTTGAGTAAAGCATTTTCTTTGCGATTATCTGCGACTTATTTCTAATATATTGAACTTGTGAAATTTTATCATTTTAGATCCGATTCACTACAAATATATTAGTATTCACTTAGAAGATAGATTGTCCCTAGATTGTTTCTGTTTGATCTGATGATTTTATTGTACAATAAAATATTTATTTATTTATTACATAGAAATATTATATATTATAAAGAAGGAAATTAATTGTATTAGTACTAGGAATAAGAGACTTATTGTAACAAAAGTTGGGCGAAAAGTTTTGATCAGACGAATCAGCAGACCAACGGGTACAGAATTCTTGGGCAATGAGGGATCTGTTGGTAATAGAGTATTGGGATGAAGGTGTCTTGATACAATGAATCGAATTCCGCGGCTTAGTTCCGCAGAATTTTTTAATATTGGCCCAGATGATGGTGGTGGAGGTAGCAGGATTAATAACAGAGGTGAAGTTGTATATGCTTGAAAGCTTAGCTTCTTTTAATTCGCGTTTGAAAATCGCATTGAATTTTTTATGGTTAAGAATGTTAGTAGAAGTAATGTTACGTTTAAGAATCCTCCAGTAGTTATCTTTAGCGTATTTTAAACTATTGAGATGAGGGAACAGTTTTATTACGATGTGGTTTGTTGAACGATTGAGGTATAGAAATGTGGGCAGAGTCTCGAATGATTTTGGTTAAGTTTGATTAACATTTTCACTAATAGGCCTGCGGTTGCTGAACAGGGTAGCTGACTCAGCGTACAAATTCCAGTTGGCGATGTCAGTTTTGAATTTTTGGGATATGTTTTATTAATGAGACAGGATGGGCGTCGAAGAGAGAGATAATAATTGGAAAGTGGTCACTGCCAAAGAGATTGGGTTCTATGTACCATGTTGCATGTGTAGCTAATGAAGGGGAAGAGAGTGAAAGGTCTATGTGCATGAGAGAATTGTGGGTGCTGAAATGTGTGGGAGAGCCATCATTCAAGATGAGAAGTGGGGATATGGTGTCGTCTTGGGTATTAAGGTGGCTTAATTTGATTTTTTTTTTGTACGTTAAAGTTGGTCTTATTCTTGTATTTAAGATTGGATGATAGTTTGGGTTTTGTGTTAATATTTCTTTGATCTTAATTTACTGGTAGATGTTGTAAGTGGTGAAGAGGTGTTATCACCATCAGATCAGATTGTTCATACGAGATAATGATGTAGCTTTGCGGTTGTAGCGGAGAGGATAGTTGCTGGTGCATTGCTTGACTTAGATTGAGTTGACGATTCTGGAGATTGAATTGTTGGTTGTTGTGCCGAGTTGTTGTTCTGTGATTTGTTTAAGATATTTGAATATTGTGCATGTTGATGAGTATGACGAGTGTGGTATATTGTGAGGGCTGTTTTGTGGTCTACATTTTCCGTCGGGTAATGAGTGAGAAGCTAAAGTTAGGATAATTAGCCCGGTTTCTTTTAAAACGTTATCGTAGTTCTTCTTCATTTTATAAATTTCTGTTATTCTTTGCGTGTTTAATTCCTCTAGAATAACTTCTTCTGGAATGTTGCGAAGTTCGTTAGAAAAATAACACCTTTTCAATAGTTGAGTGTTTTGTGTTCAGTTACTACGATATCGAATTCACCAAATTTGATCAATTTTTAAAGTTTTGAGGTGTGTGTTGAGTTTTGAGTTTTAATGAGGAGGCTGCCTGCTCTTGTCTTTTTGCATTGTTCAACTTCTCCACCACAAGTGTAGTCGATTACTTTTTTGATAAGGAGGAGGAGGGAGAAACGTTTTCAAAGCTGTTTTTGTCTCTGTTGATGACAAGGAATTGCCTGCATTGCATGCAGGCGCCGCTGAATTATACCAGTCTGGCGGTTTGTTCATTATTCTTTTGCACACGACACAAGAGAAAAGAAAATATATAAATTTGGACACTATAAGTTTCTGATTTATAGCCATCAACCATGTAAATTTCAAGATCCTAGTGTTACCAGGAGTGGTACCTCCCATACAAAACCCCATATAAATTAATGTTCTTATTAGAAAAAAGAGAATTTAGATATAAAGGAAAGGTTGGATGCAACCCGGAGGAGCGTGAAGAGTATTACATCTTTGGCATAGCCAATGATAGCTTTCTTTCTGGTTTTTTTTAGCTCTTTCATTATCCGATCGTCCAATATCATTCCATGGATTTTATTAACGATTCCTGGCATGATGACCTCTTTTGAGTGACTTGTGCGGTTGGTACAATCACAACGGAATTCAGAAAACATCCTCATAAACTTTGAAATTAATGGTGCAGGGTCCACATCATTTTATTCCATTTTGGTCTAAAGTAACGAGTTTGTCTGCTTTCAATGGCTGCAAACACAAACTTAATGAAACAGCTTACTCAAAAGTCTAAGTACAATATTAACAGATGGTAGTAGATAGAAGCAATGTTCCATTTAAAGTTACTAAGCGGGAAATCCATAAAGTTCTGACTTATCTAACTGACCTCTTATTTGAGCAATATAAATTAATTTATTTGGATAGCAGATTTTTTCTATTATTATATGCTTTATTTGCTACTGCGACAACCAGAGAATTTTTCCATATCTTAAGTTTGAATGAGTTTAGCACTTATCCGGAATATGGAGTGTTGCTTTTTCAGGCATCGCATATGCCTGTTGTTGTCCAGCAGGTTGATTGTAATTTGGTTGACATGGGCATCCAACCTAATGAAGTGTTTGATGCTGTAGTTATTGATTCCTTCATTTATTGATGGGATCTACAAATGTCGGTGGATAACTGAGTTGCGCACCTACAATCTTCTGCAGTAACTTGGACTGAAACCTCTGTATGATTTGTAGGTTTGAGTTGGCTGTAATGCCCCAAATCTGTACACCGTAAGTACATACCAGTATCAGTATGGCCTTGTACAGTGAAAGGTTATATTGAGCTTCGAATATGTACTGAGTAGTCAACTCATTCTTCGAAATTTCAGGTACAACTGGTCATAACAACTTCAACTTCTTAAAATATCTTTTGTTATAATATTTAAGATAATGAATTAATGAAATTAATCCATATTCTGTATAATTGATGCCAATCTTGATTGTGAAATATTATCGTGTTGGAAATTAAAAGAGTTTCATTAGGAATTTACTTTTTATACTCATCACTTCATTTAAATTAAACAAAAAAAAAACGTGCCAGTACATGAATTTAATTATCAAACAATGAATTGGGAACAAACAAGGAATAAGTTACGATGAGTTTCGCTTCAGACCCAACTTTCTTTTCATTTCTAAAAAACTCTCACAAATTTTGGAATAAGTTTTTTTTATTCAACATGAATTTCTAATTATCATCAAAACATGAACTTTTATTTGTTGTTGTTGTTGTTGGTGTTGTGACCCGTGCCAAACATTGAATGAATTTAGATGAAAAGGCTCTCGGGATATAAGACAACAACAACAGAAAAAAGGTTCCTTTTTTTTATAACGCGCGCAAAGTGAAAGTATGAAAAGCTTCGTGTGTATTCAAAAACCAAATTGTGTGCTGTTGCCTTTTTTGGGGGAAAACTCTCAGGCACTTTTCAATGAGGATACAATGAAGACTATGCAATGTGAGAACAGGGTAACAGATAAGGATGAAGGAAGCAGGAGGGAGTATGGTGAAAAAATACAAAACTAAGCAATGAAAAAATATTGTGAACACACGATGGCCTTGGCGTGCCAACATTCAACGACTTTCATCGTTGCCATATGGCTCTACATACACTATTAGAACTTAGTGGCTGCAGAAGCAGTATCAGAGTATCAGCATCATCATCGTCGTAGTCGTCAGTAACATCGACCGACTAAGGTTGTGTTAATGGTTAGTGCGAGGGAATTGTATTGTATGCTATGCTATGCCATGCCATGTATACTGTACCATAAAAAGGAACTTGCACAAAATGTATAAAGTTGGGGGAGGACTTAGTGTGCCGTGCCTACCTATAGTGGTTTTTAAAGTGCGCTTATCCATTCTCGACAGGTTTTATGCGGGTTACTTTGAAAATTTTATGTTTATTTCTGTTTTTCTTTCCTTTTTATACATGTTTATTTGTCTCGATGCTGTTGTTGTTGTTGTTGTTATTCTTGATGTTTTCATGTCAATTTTGTTTTTTTATTTTGGGTTCTTTGTTTTCATGTTTCGCGAATGGAACAAAACATGAGAAAAAAACCCAACCAACTGACAATATAAAAGCTTGTGATATCTGTTTTATTTTTCTATATATTCGGGTTATTCATCGGTGTTGTTGATGTTGTTGTTGTCGACGAGTTGAACTCATGCTAGTAATCTCATGTGAGTTCCATGTTGCCTCACAGGCAAACACCAACACCACCACCACCATTATATAGACAGACAAACACAGACATGTTATAATATGGAGCACATTTTTAATTAGAGTTCTTTTTGAAATTTTCGACATATAAATTGTAGTATGTGATTGTATGAATAGTATGAAGTGTTCTTAGATAAGGAATCTATAGAATTGTTGAGTGTGTGTATGTGTTTTTGTTGAAAAGGTGAATAAAGAGAGTGAGTGCTTTCATTGTAAAGTTGATATGATTTTAATGATGATATGATGATGGTGATAGGTCTAAATAATCTAACTGTCTGGAGTGCAAGTAAAAAATATAATAATTATGTACACATGTACTTTAATTAGTTACTTCTAATGATAAGTAGTGAACTCAAGTGGTGAATATTATATAAGCATTGGTTTGAAGTGCTTAATTTCTAATTCCGGGATGGAAAAGTTTCAATCAGCAGAAGTTTCATCCAAATAAACAAATAAAGTCATCTTTTGTTTGGTCATTCAACTTTCCGAATCCTACTAGCTCACAGCTCTTTTGATCATATTAAATAACAATACTTCTATCAATCTAGGCAGGGGGACTCCCAGCAAGAGTTACGGGCCTGACGACCCCGCCTTCCCCGAGTCATGGCGCATGTCGACTGTCCCCAGCCTATCGTGCAAGTAAAAAAAATGTAAGAGATGATAAAGTAGTAATGACACGTAATAGAGAAGTAAAACAACGCTCTGCGGCAGAATTCGAGCCTATACTAACATGATGCTGGCTACAAATGTGGTGACACTAGACGTAGTTGAATATCAGATTGACCTTTAAGGGCAATGGAAGAGTGCTCTTAATCTTTATCTTAAGGGGATGTCTTGGGTGCCTTCTCTGAAGTAATACATAAAGCGGAGTAGGTATACTGACCAGAGGATGAGGAGGCAGGTGTAGTCAAGATGGTGGACTATCGGTCCGACGTACATCATAAAAAAAAAAACAAAAAACTCATATCTAGTGGTTAGAACCAAACAATTTGCATATATTTCTGACTATCCATTGTGCATTATAAGTTTCTCATGGTACATATGTAACCTTGAGATGAACAGTACAAAATATATCGCTCTATGTTGACAGCCAGGCTGCTATTAAAGCTCTGTTGGCAGGAAGACATATCAAACGTAGTACGGTAGAAGCTGACGATGGCGGACGAGTGTGCCAGGAAAGGCTCGGCCCTGCCTGTGTTTCAACCAGTTGTCATTGTTTACAGACCACTATTGGATATCCTCGCAGGCTTGGAAGGGAAAACCAGGGATCTAGCAGGCAGGAAATGGGCAAATGAAACTGTCTACACTGTCGCCAGGACACTCTGGCCGTGCTACCAACCTAAGAGAACCTCCGAGCTCCTACACTTCAACAACAAAAGGATTCGGACGATGACGAGAGTTATTACGGGGCAATGTTCTATCGGGCTGATGGCCAGGTTCCACATCATGACTTCAGTCATAGCTGTAAAGATGGAAAGGAACCAGAGAGCATGCAGCACCTCCCTGCTCTTCTTGGTAGGCGAAATAGTTGTTCTAAGAGTTGGTTTGTTTGGCAAAATGTCCTTTGTGGGACCTGGTTTTGTTCGTGGACTCATCATATTGGTTAGAGAGGAAGAGAGTGATATCTGGGATTGACTTGGACAGTAGTGGATTATCGCTTACCCCTCACAATTCCATGCTTTATCAGGCATCACAATGGGCGAACAACTGCGAGCTGCCTTCATTAACTAAACCTAACGATGGTCTAAGATTGCATTCGAAGTCGTTTGCTAGCTGGTCTAATCCAGCTCGACGCTGGAACTCTTTCTAGATCAGGCTTAAGCGTGACTCTTCTATCGCAAAGGCACTTTTTCAATAGAATGCATGTTTGGTACTTGACATGCTGAGTCTCAAAACCCTTGGCTACATATAAGGAATCTACAGCATCCCATATACTAGTCTAGTACTTACTAAATTCGGTTATTTTCGCAAGCAACGTTCTTATTACGGCAAACATTGTGCCAAGAATTTTGATTGAAATACAATAACCTATCGAAGAAAATCATTGAAATGATATTGTATTTGATAACAAAAGATTTATAAATTGAAAAATGCAACTCATCTAGACGAACGTAATTTAATATTACCCGACAGTAGGGAGGAGGCAACTTTTGTCATACTCTTGATGAAAGGATTATTTCCGTCGAAAACCATTGTCGACAATATACAGAAAAAAGAGACATTAAAAAATAAAATAAAAAGAATTTTAAATATGCAATACCAACACCAACATCAGCAGCAGCAATAACAATGAGTTGGAAGAAGTTGGTAAATGCAAACGCAGCGGAAATTAAAAATGTAAATTAAAGTTGTCATTAATGACACGGCCATAACACCACCAACAACAATAGCCAACACCACCAAAAACAACAACAACAATAAAAGAAAGCAAAGAAAGATAGCGGCTAAAAAAAAGAGAGAATAATAAACGAAAAACCAACAAAATACATTTACATTATCGAATGTCGAATGCAGACTCAGCAGCAAATACAATATATAATTGCACAAAAAGTAGTAGAAGTAGAAGAGTAGAGTCATTGGGTGGGTGGAATATCTGGTATTTCATGAAAATGCTAGATGAGAGACAGTTAATGCGTTTGGTGAAATGAAAAAAATGAAATGAAATGAAAATTGCAGCTACTTGCATTATGCTCCTTTTTATGGGAAGGGGGAGTTAAGTAGGTGGAATGACGCCTACTTTATTTTCGCAATGGAACGAATGGAATGGCAAGACAATGAATGAGTGAATCAACGAATGAATGGATGATTTCCTGCCGCTTTCACTTCTTCCTTCATTCAGTTTGGAACAATTTTTTTTTTTCACCCAATGCATTCATCCATCCTTCGGTCTATCCATTCATTCATTCATTCATGAGCAAAGGGTGTTGTTGGTAGTGACTGAGTGGGTGGGTGGGTGTTTGGTTGGTAGAGTTGGTGGCTTGGTTTATTTGTTTGCTTTTGTTGTTGGTGAGTGGGCGATTGGTCAACGCATAAAAGCAGCGAGAGTCATTCAACGCCACAACCATTGCCATCGTCATCACCAACACAATTGTGTCCGCTGTGTGTCCGCCACAGCCGAAGTTTTTGATGATGTCCTTTCGCGTATGCTGCTGCGTTCGTGGTTGCTGTCGATGCGACGACTGCCATCACTGCTACTTCCACTACTTTTAATTCTGTTGCTGCTACTAGTACTGTTGGTGATGATGATGATGATGATGATGAGAATTTTTGTTGCTGCTATTGCTGTTGCTACTTCTGCCGTAAAATAAATGGCGTCAACTGTACTTTTGCGCGCATTCATACACATTACATTTTTTTATTAAGCACACAACTTCACGCATACAAACACACACACATGTAATACTTTATATACTAAAACAGCTTCATATATATACTATACATATGGTATTTGTATATGGCTACATTTTTATATAGAGACACAATATAAAGATATTTGTATACATTTATGTACAATATATAAATTGCATATACGCGAATAAAACTTATTTCGTTTCATTTAAAATTCTTTTTTCCGCGCCTCACTTTGTTTTTTGTTTCTGAATTGTATATATCCTTTTTTTTCTCATTCCTTTGTCTTTCGATTCACATATCAAGCATCACATATGAATGTACATATGCCATGCAAATACTTACTTATATTTGTATATAGAGAGATAAATAAATAAATAGATAGATTCTTTTTGTTTCATCTTTTATTCTCACTCCAAAGGATTTCATTGTTGTCGATATAACTTTTTTTTTTTTTTTGGTTAATTAATTTTTTCTTCTTGTAACTTACAATTTTACATACATAAGTAGTATGTCTTTATATAAAAGATACATACAATTTAAATATGAGTATAATATGAAAGACACTACTTGTTCATAAAGAATTTTTTGTTAACATTTTTATAAGATAAATAAAATATCCTTTAATCATTTCATATGTAACAACAAATCGAGTAAAGCTCTCTCATATTTTGTATACTTTTTATACATAAAGTGATTAAGCATTAACACTTTGTCCGCAGGTAACACATAGAACTATGACTTGAATTGAAGACCCTTTAAGTAAGCGTGATGAGGCATGTTAATGGATTATGTCCCTCCCTCAATTTTTGTGCGCTCTCGATTTAAATTTTATATGGTTTTACATCTAGTTTTCTAGTCAACAGAATAGTTAGTCTCCAAAGGATGTTTGGTATTTTTGTTTCATCTTTAACATTGCAATAACCTTTATTTTTAGGATCTGTTAACTTGTTGTGCTTCTTTGAAAATTCCATAGAAATATAACAAATCAAAATACATAAAATGTTATAGAGTTTGTAGCAGATGCCTACCTATACTTAGAGGATAGATTCAATTGTTATACAATCAGAGATTCCAGACTTAGGTTTTCAGCTTTAAATCTGAAACTGTGCCATTATTTATCACTATCATTATTTTGATATATGAATTATAGTCACATATGTTTTTATATAAAAAACTTTTCATTTTGTGGTTTTTTTATGTTATTAAAATCAATTGAAATGCGATTCAAGATTGATTATTACGACAATACAAAACGTTTGATCTATTTAGCAATAACCATATGTCTGTTTCTTTTCTATTGTGTCTATACTATTTACTATAGCAAATACATAAACGGGCTGAGCAATTTGCTCACGAAATCGGTTTTTCTCACTTGAGATTGGAATCCCGAGACAGACGACTTCGTGAGCGAATTGTCCAGTCTATGTATAGTCTTTGTAGTAATTCGACAGTTTTTATATTTTATACAGTATCTCTTGTCGTCTGTTGTAATGACAAATACGATCCTTTGCAATGCCACTTCACTTTCCATTGAAGGTTTATCAATCGTTAAAATACATTCGAACTCCTTTAGACGAGTAGGCCATTCACACCAAACGTGAATCGATAATTGAATCGGACAACAATCGCAAGGAAAAATGACAATTGTTGTTGTAGAATGTGAATTGATTCAAGTAGATTCAACTAAGGCTGTGAATCTAATTTCTGATTTGTATTGATCTGTATCTGATATGTTTTTGAAAATTTTCGGTCATTTCTGCTAAATCAATTCACAATGAATTAGTTCGGTGTGAATGGCCTATTATACCGATGTTGTTAGGGCCGGACAAACACTTCGTTATAGAGTATAGAGTGGATTGTGTGCTCTTAAGTCAGTTTACATAAAACTACCAATGTATTTTAAAAATATGCTTTCATCATCAGAAGAACCCAGCACCATATCACTATCTTATGCAAAACCTGTAATTAGTAATTATTTCAGCTTTCAAGCTTTACTTTTTTCTGATTTAAAATTTTCTTCAAAATGGTTGTATTTTATTGTGGTCTTGGACAGGTGTCAATTGATAGCAAGATATACCTCTTTTTATAAGCAAATTTACTGTTTACTAGTTTCATAAGCTCAAGTTACTCATTGGTCATTATTTTCATAATACACTTCAAGGGATTTCAGTCGTTTGTAGCAATTCGGATTATTAGCCATGTAAATAACAAACAAACAGTTAGAACATCACTGTTCCAATTAAATTGCTTCCCACCATCACATTTATGTTGTTGCCTTTGAATTTATTCATTATTTATTAACACTACTATCATTAAGTAAACTTAAAACTACTAGGAGGGAAGGTAGCACTGGCTGCTAGGGCCTTAGGCCTTTGAACTAATTCGTGACAGATGGGTTATTTTATATGAAGAAACTGATATACATATGTGCTTTAAAATCGTAGTAATAAAAAGGAGGAATGCGCTATAAAATATTTATGAAAAAATTAAAAAAAATTCTAAATGAAATGGAGAATGCTTTGCTATTTGGCAGTTCATCGTAGATAAGTTCGACTGTACTTAACAATTTTCACGTGATTTTTCAAGTTTCCTATGTGTCTTATATGTCTGACTGATGAATAGATACAATAAATAAAGAAGAAATAATTTAAGAATGATAAAAATCTGATAGCTAAGATTTACCATTGCAAGATTCTTTAGAAAATAGGGATTGGTGATTTTAGAAAATTAGAAGGAGAAAAGAATCTTTTGCTGCTATGATAACAATTACCCCGTTTATATTGTATTGAGTCAGGCGGACCTAATGCAAACCGTTTCGGGCGTCTTGTAAACGTGGTAAAAATCCTATAATGTCCAACTGGTAAGTTTTTTAAGTAAAATAATGTCGTGGCATAGGATATCTGTAATCAATTTTGTTAATATTTGATTCTCAAAAAGCGCAGTGAGTCCGAATTTCATAGATCTGGATAAATTCAAGTCGAAAGTCAGTTGTTTTAACGTGATCACCTGTCGTAGCGATTTAATACTACGTTGCCGAGCATAAGAATTGACAAACGTCAATCAAAGTCCCCTTGGATATAGCATATCCGCAGGTATATATATCATATGACTCATTCCTTGGTCTGGAACAAGGCCTATCTTAAACCTCTGCTGTTTTGTGGGTCACAGCACCCGGTTGTATAACGTAACTCCACATGGAGCTCTCACTCTACCCGCATCTGAGTTCAACCACAGCCACCACGAGACTGCCATAAAGGGTCCATCTTTGCTGGCCAGAATGGAAACAAGTTCCATTATATTCCGTTGGATATATATCCGCAGGTACCAATCTCAAGCCATACTTATTTTGGTCGTATGTCTCATTCCTTGGTTAAGAACAAGGCTTTTCTAAGCCTCTGCTGGTCTGTGGGTTACAGGACCCAGTTGTATAACACAACTCCACGTCGAGCTCACACTCTACCCGCATTTGGGTACAACCACAGCTACCACGATACTCCCATAGAGGGGCCGTCTCCGCTGGCCAGGACGGAAACAAGTTCCGTGGGCTCCTAACCACCCTTGGTACCAGAAAAAAGCCTCTGGTCAGACTTCGTACCCGAGGTACTACAAATTTCAACCACAAATAGTTCGTGGGTTGGTGTCCCAAAAATCGAATATAGCTCACTGGAATAGATTGCAGGAAGAACCCACAGATGGCACAGTATACACTATATTCATGGATATAGCTTTCTCTCTGTTCGGATCGAAGTCTATTCCCACCTCTGGTTAAGTCAAGTTGACTTACGTCTGATCTTGTCAGCTTTCGTTTCATAAATGAAGTCACAACCAAACTTCAATGTTTCTTTGTCCTATGTAGGATGCTGCCTGGCGCTAACACAACTGTTATATTATACTTATGTACAATACTCATAATAAGACTTCGAAATTGATCAGAAATCTTCATTTCCTCAATTTCTTATGTTCATAAATAAATTTTAGTTAATGATGATGTGATGAGGTTTTTAAAATATTTTAAGATTATTTAAATTTTTTATTTAAAATTTTACTTAACAATATAAAAGATACTTGTATGGATTTGTACTCACCAAATTTGTATCCAAATGATTCTGTTTTGATTATTCAAATTGAAGTTATATTGCTTTTACTGAACTGGTTGTTTTTAGTAGTGATATTCCAAAAAATGTCTTTGTGAAATGTGAAATGGTTAATTAATTAACTTTATTGACTTCGAAATGTTTTTTTTCGTAATATTTTTAATAATCCGGGAATGTTTTTGTTTTTTTTTTTCTAAGACATTAAATATTACATATATATATAATATAAATATATGTATATATTGATTTTTTTTTTTGTTTAATTTTTATTTATATTAATTTTTTATATGTTTAGATTTAGATTTTTTTTGTTTTTTTTTTGTTTGAAAATCATAAGATTTTAATAAGAGATTCTCAATACTTCTGTGTTTGATGTATTTTTTGTTGTTGTTGTAAATGTCTTGAATATTCAATTTCGCTTATTCCAATATTTAGATTAGAGTTACCGAGAAATGTTTTCAAAACTTGTTTTTATTTTTGATTTATTTTATTTATTTTTTGCCACAAAAAAGATTTTCTTTTTTTTTTTTTGGTTTTTCAAAATTTATTATCCCAAAAATGATAAAGATAAGAATTATTTCATCTTTTCTCTAAAATTCTATCACTTTAAAAGTGTTTTATTTTTTTTTAGTTTTTTTCAACATTTTTCATATTTCACGATTCAAAGATTTTACCTTATAAAATGTTAAGGTATTTTCTTAACTCACTTTCAAGTTTAGCACAAAAATTTGTTTGTTTTTTTTTTTTTCAATTGTTTCTTTGTTTTTCAAAGTTTTTCTGATGTTCGATTCGATTTTTGTTGCTTTTTTGCTTTATTTTCTCAAGACTTTTGGTTCAGAACATTTTCAATTTTTCCATTGTTTTTTCTTTTCTTTATTTTGTTTTTAAGTTCGAACGAAAATTTAAAGACGAAAAATTACCAAAAGAACGAAAAAAGTCTTTTATAAAAGTCTTCACACACAATTTGATTTAAATTTAAATAAATAATATTCACGATTTGTTGGTTTTCTGTTTTTTTCTATTTATTTTTTATTTCAGTTTATCAGATTTTGTTCTTATTAATTTCGTTTTGATTGATTTTATTAATTTTCGGTTTGAATTAAAAAATTTAACAAATTTTGGCTATTTCGATTTTGTTTATTTCAGTTATTATTTTGTTGTTGTTTTTGTTGCTTTTGTTGTTGCTTTTTGTTTTATTGAATTCTATTTGATTTGATTTTATTTGATTTTTGGATTTGGATTTGCTTTTTCTTTATACTCGGTTTTCTTTTTGTAATTTATTATTATTTTCGTTTATTTATTTATTTTTTAAGTTGCTTTTTTCAATATTAATTTTTTTATTATATTGCTTGTTTTATTTATATTGTAGGCGGTTACTATTTCGTTTTGTTGTTGTTGCTGTAGTTTAAGGCTATTTCAGTTGATTGGTTTTGGTTGCTTTTTTTGTTAATATTTTCTATTTCGTATTTGTTTTATGTTTCGGATTTATTGCGTTTATTTTATGTTTCGGATTTGTTTTGTTTATTTATTATTTAATATATTTTTTTTTTTTTTTTGTAATTTTATTGCTGCTGCTGTTGATTTTTTATGTGGATTTTTGTGCTTGTTTTCGTTGGTTGTTTTTCTTTTTATTTAATTTTATTATTTGTTTATCAATTATTTATTTAATTACAATTGCTTTTCGTTTATTATAGTTACAGTTATATTATTATTATGGTTTGTTGTTGTAGTTGCTTTATTTTATATTATTTTTTATTATTTTGTTTTTTGTTTTATTATTGATTCTTGTTGCTATTATATTTTTTGTTTTCTATTAGTTGGTTCTTGTTATTGTTGTTATTGTTGTTGGTTGTTATTATTGTAGTTGTAGTTGTTGTGTAGTTGTTGTTGTTGTTGCAGTTGTTGTTGTTGTTGTAGTATTCCAAATTTTGTTGTGAATTTTGTTTGTTAAATTTTGAGAAACTAACTAAAAATCACTTTTTGTTTTTGCATTTAACTCAAAATTGAATTAATTTTTTATTTTTTGTTTTTCTTTTTTTTTTTATAAATTAAAATTATTTACAAATTAATTATTTTATGACTTAAAATAAAATAAACTGATTGCACATAAATTGTTGTTGTTGTATTATTTTTGTTTTATTATTATGATGTTTTTATTATAATAAATTCTTTTATTCTATTATAAGGTTTTATTATTATTTATTATATTATTATTATGTGTTTTTTTTATAATTTAACAAAACAAGATTTAATAAGTATCAACAACGTTTTAACGTAATCATTAAAAATGTTCCAAACAGTCAAAAAGCACCTGGAAAGAAAGTAAAGATAAATTGATTAATATAAAATATATTCATATATTTGATTTATTTATTTAGTTTGTTAATTGTGCCGTTGAAAGGATTAAAATAATTTAAAGAAAATAAAGAAAAGGAAGGGCAAGAAAATGCTTTCATTGTTGTAGTTTATTTTTTTATTATTATTAAATTAGTTTTATTTTTTTGTTCACCGAACTTATTGTATTACATTCATCATCCGCATGTTAGCCCATATACAATGCAAAGGTCACTCTATGCCATCCAAAAATATTGCACTAGCCACCTATAAGTCTAGACTTTGAATCCATTGAGGATATCTGTCGGTCAAAGTTTATAGGCATGAAGGAAAATTTGACATAACAAAGGAGTTACATCAATACAATACAACAAGAGTGGGATAACAACAACCCAGACAAGCCATTTTTCCTTAATCAAGTTAAAATTCAAAAAGAATATTATACATTAAGATTTAGATTAGGGAAAGGACGGGATCTAATTCACATTGTTACTGCGGCCTCGAGTGGGGCTATTGTGACAACCCCCCTTAATTACAGTTCCTCCTAAATTCTGGTATTCATTAAGACTTCCAAGATTATCTATGGAAGTAAATCTGCAATTTCTTTTGATTTCATGTACTGGTTACTAGAGATGAGCTATACAGCGATTTCAAAATCACAGTGATTCTAAACTGTGATTAAGTCACAGTCATTTGAAGGGAGAGACACAGTTTACTTTGTTTAAACTGTGATTACCAATCAACAATTACCAATGGTAATTACAGTTTAGGGATCAATTGAATCAAAGTGAGTCACAATCAATTAAGTAAACTGTGACTCTCCCTTCAAATGACTGTGACTCAATTACAGTTTAGAATCACTGTGTCACTGTTTAGCTCATCTCTACTGGTTACCCAGATAGCAGACTCTGTTCCAAATCAAGCCCTCACAGTGGCATAGTAAATGCTCTGCTGACTCCGCTTCTTAATTACAAAGCTTACATAGGTCATTACAACTAATTCGCATAGTATGTAGATGTTTTATAACTCTGCAATGTGCTGCTAAGAAACCTATGACTATACGTATACCTATCCGTGTTAGTTCTAGTATTTCCTGTGGACATCATATTAATTACTAGAGATGAGCTAAACAGTGACACATTCTAAATTGTGATTGAGTCAAAGTCATATTATTATCAATCAATCAAACAATGATTGTGACTCACTTTGATTCAGTTGCTCCCTAAACTGTGATTGGTAAACAAAGTATACTGTGTCTCTCCCTTCAAATGACTGTGACTCAATACAGTTTAGAATCAATGTGTCACTGTTTAGCTCATCTCTATTAATTATTAATGTTGCTACGTTGTAAATGGAAAAAACATAATATGCCTTATACTTACAAAATTATTTATATCAGGTATTTCTAAGAAAAATAATTCCTCTGACTTTAAGATATGTTTATAATAAGATTTCCCACTTATGTATGTACTCATAAATATGTAGTCATATTTATTGTAACCAATATTCATCGTACAAGTACAATGCGTACGGAAGAAGAGGTGTACAAATTTTTATGTATAAACTCTAAATGATTACTAGTAATATTCATACTATTTTAAATGATTCTAGTAAAATATTCAAAAGCCGGTTTGATTGTATACTAAATACCTTTTGGAAGTATTGATCAATGCATACAAATAAGTATAGAAATATTTTACTATAATTATCAACCTCAACAATATATCATCTAATAATCAGACTAATATACACAAGTATATTATTGACCTGTCATATAAACCACCCTAACAAACTATAAGTTTATATATAGTCAGACTCTTCTATCAATAAGTATTGAAAAAAAAATGAATACAAAATTTATGACATAAACACAATATTTGTCACTATAAACCATCGGTTTTTCTGTAAATTTCAATTCAGTCAAAGTTCTCGATATATGTTAGATGATTTTATAAAGTTTAAATTTTGTTATTTTTTTCTGTTTATTTTTTATACAATTATAATTTGTTTTCTTCGACTTTTTTCATTTAAATTTAATAGCAAATGAATATTTTTTTATTCAGAAATATACTTCAATTTTGTCCAATTTTTTTTTAAATATAATTTCTTTTATTTCATTAATATATTTTTACAAATTATTATTTATTTATTTATTAGTTTTTTATTTAATTTAATGATTGCATGAATGCATTAATATTTTTGTTCCTTTTATAACTTAATTTTTTTATTTAAATTTTCATTAACAGAAAATTCATTTTATATGAATTTTTTTATTTTAAATGAATTATTTTTTATTTACATAATATTATTTATAAATAAATAAACCACAATGTAAGCATTTTATTTTTTTTTTAACTCCTTCAAGAAATAATAAGCCGTCGGCAAAAATCATGTGAGACAAGTTTAAATTAAAATGAATTGCATATTTTCTCTTATTGTTCTTGTTGCTGTTTTTGCTGCTGCTACTGCTGCTGTTGTTGTTGATGTTTCTGTTATTATTGTTTTAGTAATTATAATTATGTGCAGAAAATCTAATTGGAAAATTAATGAGTTTCTGTTGCATTCTTCTTTTTAATACAATACATTTTTGTTCTTTTTCTTTTATTATTTATTCATTGTTTCATTTATTCATATAGATAGATAAACATCATAATTAACAGTTTGGTTTGTTTCTTTGATTTTATTGTTATGTCTGGTTCCTTTTATTTTTTATTTTTATATTTATTGTCTATTTCATTTCCTTGCTTTATTTTGTATGGTTTTATTTTCTTTTTTTATATTCTTCTAAATTGTTTTTCTAAACATGTGTTAACGACCGATACACGGCAAAATACGGTAGTGATACACACCCACTTCTGGTAGACAAAACAATCACACATATACACACAATCCCTCTCTCATAGATACACAAATCTATACACAACACACACACACACACACATGGTACTGTGACGTGCAAAGCTTGCGATGCACGCACGCACTTTCTAAACACAAAATCGCGCATTCAAAACCATATTGTGGGTGGTGGAGAAAACTGGTGACTGACAAATGACGGTAGGGAGAGTTGAGTTGGTGAAGGGATCTAAGTCAAAAACAAAAAATAAGAAAATAAGCTAAGCGAACAAACAAAAATTTCAAGTTCAAAATGCCGCCAATTTGTGTTTTGTTTTGTTGTTGTTGTTTCTAACACACTACAATAAGAAAGAAAAATGAACCAAAACCAAAAACACAACAACAACAATAAAAGCAAAACAGATACAAAATATAAAATCTAATGCAAAAATAGAAGAGTAGAGCAGAGAAACGAACGACAACATAGTGATAGAGAAGAAGAGAAGAGATGAAATGGAAACGAACTAGAAAAACACCATCAACCCCATCAACATCACCATCATTGGGGTATTGAGTGAGTTGAGTAGGAGACTTTATCGTCTAACAACAACGACGATGACAACAAAATATTAAAACGCCGACAACGCGCGTAACTTAGACATAGATACAGATACAAACACATGCACACACATACATATCACGCACTGTTTTAGATAGTTAACTATTTTGTTGTTTTTAGCAGTTTTTAGCAAACGAAAACGCGTTTGCAAAAATTATGTTAATTAACTTAAAAATTATTTTAAAAATATGAAAAAGAAACTTGTAAGCGAAAGATGGCGCCAAGTTGTTTTTTTGTTTTTTGTATCTTTTATTCAAATGTATCTTTTGAATGTTTCATCGTTTGTACATTCTGTTTTATGCGCTATTATTTATTATGATTAGCAGTTTATTGTTGGGAAACAACAAAACACAAAAAAAAAAATAAATATATAAAACGCGCACAAAATTGCGGCTAAAATTTACGCCGGTTTTTTTTAAGTTTTTGAAGCGTTCTCTATACACACAAGAGATACTCGTGTACAAAAGTATCTTTTACTTTGCTTGCGCTTTATTTTTGAATTCCATTTTTGCACAGATACACTCACAAGACAGCAGCAGCACCAGCAGCAACGACATTAAGAAAAAGGAAGAAAATAAAAACAAATCTAAAAAACAAAAATCTTTTGCCAAAAAAAAAAACCATTAAGAAATCAGAATAAAAAGTAAGAAAGAAGTTGTAGTGTAGAACAAGAAAAAGAAGAATAAGCCGAAAGAAAAGAAAAAAAGAAGAAAATTTTTGAAAGGAAAAGAAAGAAATATTCAGAGTTTTTGTATTGAAAGAAAAATATCTTTTATAAGAAGCGCGCGCGAACTTTTCAAGCGCCGCCACGAAACGCACCGAAAACGGCCAAAAAGATGAATATGTGCAAAAATCTTTTGCATACGCTCAAGAACCCATGAAAGCGTTCGAAAACCGACAATGACGACGACGACGACGATGGCGGCAACGGCAACAGTGGCAGTGACAGCGACGTTAACTGAAGCAGCGCGTGCGTTCAAAAAATGGGCTCCACAATTGCGTTACTTGTCCCCCTTCCATGGTACAGAAACTCAACCCAAAAAACCAACAAACGCACGCGACACACACTCACACTCATACTCATACATGGATGCATGCATGCATAGTACATGTATGTATCTGTGTGTTGAGAAGAGACAAGAAACAAAGAGAAACTGTAAAAAAAGGAACAGATACTGACGATGACGACGCGCAACAAATAAAAAGAAACGAATGCGAAAACGAATGCGAATAAAAGATGAAAACGACGACAACGACGACGGCAACGACGACTTCACTTCGACGTCGACGATGCCGATGACAACAACAACACACATATAACCATCACAGACATCAATGCGGACAATGTTGTGTATGGAGCTGATGTTATAAGTATGAGTGTTTATGTGTTTGGCAGAGGGGGCGTATGCGGTAGCCAAAGAGTCACTCAGTCATACATATACTAACACATACCCATGAACAAACGCATACCATAAGTGAGTTTCATGAGTAGTGAGTGAACAAACGAACAACAAAGCAACAACAACGCCAACGACGACGACAATAAAAGTACACGAAGTGTTTTTTGTTAAAATCGCATGTGTACATATGTATGTATCTGTGTATATGTAAGTGCGACGACGCAGTGCATAGAGCCGGCTCCGGCTCCAAGTTATACCCTTTTTTTTGTTTTTGTTGCTTGTAAGACCACACACTACTCCCCGCTAGACAGAAGACACACTCTTAAGTAACCATATGCGAACACCACACCACATACAACACCAAACTTCATACATGACATGACTCTCACTCTCTCTCTCTTTCTGTCTCTATCGCTTAATGTGTGACTGTATCTGTTGAGTAAGCTTTTGGGTGCTGCTGCATATATACACACACAGGCAAAAGAACCACAGAGAGATTGAGCAAAAGAGTGAGAGCAGATCCAAGCAAACGGCTGCTTGATACACATATGGAAAGTTATAAGAATGAAAAAAAAGATATACAGTTGAACCTCGCTTATGTTGGCAGGGCCTTCTATTGTCCTGTAACATTTTTGTTGATCGGAATGCTGTGTGATTTATTTTTATATCTCTGATGATCCATGATTTCAGGTACATTTTAATTAGGAACATTTGGAAAAATGACCATGGTCTCGAAATAATTCTTAGATATGTACGTTTGTTCATAAAACATATCGGGGACCTCAACTTTACAAAGCTGTTTCTATTAAATTTCAATTGGGCTAGGGTCACGAAATTTAGTTTTATCCATGACTTCAACATGCCAAAACGGTGGTAACCCCGACGTGATGTGATCTGTGATCGATCGTTTTCCATAACCTGTTCTTCAACGGGGTGATTGGTTTTAGCGGACTCGTTTCATAGTTCAATAGACTGGACGAATCACTCACATAGAGAAAAATCACTCTATGTTGGGCATGCAATAACAAATGATGTGTAATTTCGAGATACTTAACAACAAAATTAAAGGTAACCCGAGATTTGAAAGAATAAGAAGAGGTCTCTCCTTTTGAGTGATTTAGCCAATCTTTCTTTTTTATCGTAAATAGGTTCATCAAATGCAAAAATATGAGTATCAGGTGGAAAGAGACCCACGTTGACTTAAACTAGATCCATTCTGCAAGCTTCTTTTACATGAAGCATTTACTCAAAGATCTGAAGAGAGAAACCCGATTGATGGTGATTTTTTGATTCACCATATGAGCCGGATAATCGAGGTCTTCCTGTGTTGCAATTATTTTTTGTCTTTAGTCTGATGATGATGATGACGATGATTGTTGTTCATGCCTTCATCGTCGTCGTGTAGGGGAAAGCAGTAGGTAGGTTGGTAGGTAGGCTTTCAATGTACATATACGCAGAAAGAGTTTTCACATTGTAGAGTAAAGTGAATTGCTTGCTGCGCCCAGCAAATGTCATGTTCTCATGAGAGCAACGACGATGGAGATGCTCTTTACATTAAAATCCCGGCACTTACTCATCCCTCATATATGGGAGTCTCATACATACGTGTATGTGTATGGAGGGAGCTCAGTAGCTTTCTTTGTACATTTTATATTGTTGTTGGTTTATTCGCGTGCCTTGCATGATGCCTGCTTGCCTGCCTACCTGCCTTCCTCCTCCACGTTGTCTTTTTATTTCTTAATATATATATTTTTTTACCCGAAATTCGCATATTAATTTTTGGTTATCTTTTTTTGCCAAACCTTCCCACAGTGACATTAAGTGCTGTTAGGGGTTCAAGGGGGCTTTATCAGAAGTATTGCACAATGTTGTATATAGCGGTATTTTGAATTTTTGTAATTTTCTCTGCTTTTTTTTCTTCTTTTGCATCTTGTTGCCTTTATTTTTGGATTGTCTAGAATTTAGTGTTGTTGTTGTTGTTATTGTTAATTGTGTTGTGTTGTTGAAATTTTTGGCGGGCAAATGTTATGATAGAAAAAAAAAACACACCACGGGCTTTTAGAATAAGGCAATGAAATCAATTTATTTATAGTATACAGTTTGATGAATTCGAGTTTTATTTTATTTTTATTTAATCATATTTAGTAGAATTACAAATACATAGTACCATAGATTGTAGTTGGTAGTGTGTTTTCGACCCTACGGTGCTTTCATTTCTGGGTACCTTTTGATTTTTGAAAGGGAAAAATTATACAGAAATTTTAACATTTAAATACTAATAACACTGTGTCACAGCGAAAAAAAACTTCTTATCAAACCTAGTGGAGGTTATAGGTCATAAAAAACTAAAAAGAATGGCATATAAAAAATTTTTGATACACCCTCAAAATCTTGACTTAAAGCTCAAAAACCGTTTTTAAGAGGTTCATGTACATATTACCTTATAACTTTGACATTTTTTATCGGATTTCAAACTTTTATTTTGTATTTAGAAGCTGAAATGTAGCCCTTTACAACCATGTATCATGTATTTTGTTATCATTTAAATTCATGGAGATACAGACCAAAAACTTTCCAAAATTCTGATATTTCCATCGATTTTGCAACTTTAAGTCTAATTTGTGCCCCTTATCTTATCTAAATTATATTTTTTCTCAACGTTCATCGAAAGTTTAGTGATTTTAGCTTTAAATGAACCCTGTTTGAATAAAATCGAATAAAAAAGGAAAAAAAACTGTCATATGCAATTACAAAAAGTACAATAAATCAAGTAATTTTTAACCGATTTTATTCAAACAGGGTTCATTTAAAGCTAAAATCACTAAACTTTCGATGAACGTTGAGAAAAAATATAATTTAGATAAGATAAGGGGCACAAATTAGACTTAAAGTTGCAAAATCGATGGAAAAATCAGAATTTTGGAAAGTTTTTGGTTTGTATCTCCATGAATTTAAATGATAACAAAATACATGATACATGGTTGTAAAGGGCTACATTTCAGCTTCTAAATACAAAATAAAAGTTTGAAATCCGATAAAAAATGTCAAAGTTATAAGGTAATATGTACAGGAACCTCTTAAAAACGGTTTTTGAGCTTTAAGTCAAGATTTTGAGGGTGTATCAAAAATTTTTTATGTGCCATTCTTTTTAGTTTTTTATGACCTATAACCTCCACTAGGTCTGATAAGAAGTTTTTTCAATTTTTTTTTTTGTAACACAGTGTAATTTTTGATTTGAACCAAATCCTAGTATATCTATTTACATCAGAAGTTGATTGAATACAACTTACCAATAGTCTTTTCTCTTGTGATGATTTAACCAATTTTTCCGTTTCTTTTATATTTTCGGGAAGCCCTATAGTTGTCATATTAATACTAAACCAACAAAAACTTTTCTTTGTAAAAAAATTTTGCCTTGACTTCAAGATTATGTTTTTTTTACAATCAGACAGAATAAACAGCTGTTCAATTCCAATTGCAGTATACCAAAAATTCTTATACATATACATTTATCAATTTCTTTAACCCTGATGGGAGCATAGATCTAATGGTTTCAGTAATCAGGAAGATGGGGTATTAGCCCAGGGGCTACTAACTTGTGATTGCGCGGTGCAATTTCTGGCCATTCGGACGTGACTTGCTTTTGCGTTTATATCGACCCTGAGGTATGAATCACTGGTCCAAAACTGGTTCGAGTCTTGTCACCTTGGAACCAGTACTAGTTCCAATTATCTCCTGTTACATATTCTCTATTCAACAAGAGGTCAATTGCTACCGCCTCCATTACCGTGCACCAGTCATGTCACCATTCACTGCCACCACCTCCATTCCCATTCTCCAGACATGTCATCAGTCATTGCCATCGACTGCGTATTCACTAGCCACCAGTAATGCGATAAGCGGCTGCTGACTTACTATGGAAACACGCACTTACTGGTTCGCCTCTGCATAACCTGCGACTAACCACCAGGTAATAAGAAAAGGGGCTAGTGAATTACTTTTGAAACGGGGACTATTGTTACCAATACCCGTATTACACGATGGATCAGAAGAACGCACAAAAAACTAGGTCAGACGCCTACTTTCTGCCGTAGGTAAAAGAATATGTGGATTATTTTTAGCTTAGAGGCTCACCTTCATCAGTAGCTAAGCGAAATAAGAATCCTCGAGGAGGAGGAAGATGGAGTTTATCTGCATTTCATAACACGATGACTGCCATGATTGGGTTATGTTGGATTAGATACCAAACCCAGCTCACTTAGACCATTAAAAGTTCTTTCTAATGCCACGAAGATGATAATGGTTAGGTAAATCAAGATAAAGGGTATTGCGGGTGGTATGGAGAGGCCATACGGACTTCCTTTCAGTCGCCAGAGCCTCGTTTGCTTTAACATGGTACATGTATCGTAGAGGTTCACATTAGGTCACGATAAGTAACATCACTGTGCCTTTCGACACCGCCATGATACTCCCAATAAATCATAACGGAAAAAGCTTACAGAAAATAATAAAATACCATACATTTCCAGAAATGTAGCTCTCATTTCGAATTGAAAATTAATAAAAAAAAATCCTACATATCATTTCATTGAAAAATCTCTCAAAAATTAAATAATTTCTTTTTTTTCCCGGACTTTTGGCTGAATAATAAAATAAAATTCATTGAACGAAATTCTAGTATTATAAAAATCATGGGTAAAACAAGAAATGCTTTTAATCGCGTTGTAAATCAATGTAATGAAATTGAAAATTCTATTGAAGATTGTTTGCAAGTTTTGCAAAAGATTTGCATCAAGAGACCCGTGAAAAATGGCACAACTGTTTTTATAAGCATGGACAAGTTGAACACGATGGATCCGTCTTCGAAGGGAAAGTCAATTGTGGATCCTTCTAATCCAAATGCGGTCTTTGCATCAAATAACAAGAATGCAAATATTACATATATTTTTGATAAAACTAAAGCAAAACTTGACAAACTAATGGATCGCCAGAGACGTATAATGAATCTTATAGAGCAAAGTGAAGAACGTCGTAATGCTGCTGCTGCTTTAGTAAAGAAAAATCAATCAAGACAAAGTATTGAGAATGATTTCAGTGATAATGAAAGATTTCACGAAACTTTAATATAAACTACTATTTAGAAATCCTTATTTCATTTGACTTGAAAGGTTCAGTTCAAATTTTCTCCATTAACCTTTTTGTTAATAAATAAATTGTTGATATATATAAAAGAGACTATTTCAATGGAGAATGATGATAATGCAGATGATGTTGTGGCTCTTGCAATCTCTTCCGCCATTGGGATCTACTCTTTTTTATAACCAATAAAATATAATAAATAATATTTTCTTTATCAACTTTGATTTAATATGTTATTCATGTGCAATATTAAGTAGAATGTGATTCTTATTTATATTTTTACTGATAATTTTTTGCAAAAAAGGAAGAAAAAGAAAACAACAACAAGATATTGATTAAAATTTTAAATCTGTTTGTGGTATTGTATTCTATTAAATAGTACTTTTCCATATCACATATACAAAATTCAATATGAACAATTTTGTAACCGCTTTTTTGGAAATCTACAACTATAAGTCTTGATCCGGAGAATTTTTTCTGAGACCCATTGTCAAACCATATTCTCAATACAATATTGTACCATATTTATTATTATTTTTGCTTATTAATTTTCTATATATTGTAATTTACCTTTATACTTATACACAACTGGACAAAAAACTAGGTGAGAGCATTAAAATTGAAAATATCTTTAAAAAAAAAATAATAGAAAAATGTTTCACAATCAAAATACAATTTTTTATAAATGAAAATGGGGAATCCTTTCAATGTCTTGATATAACTGTGGACAGTTAAATAGGTGTGTTTAGTTAGAAATTAAGTTAGCATCAATTTAAAGGACTATCTAAATGAAGGGTTTACTGATTCTCTAAATAATGTTAGTGCACATCACTGTAGTGTAATGGTGATCATACACAAAAAACTTCAAATTTATTGCCACATCATTGGGACGATCTCAGAATATTGATACAAACATTCTTAAGACAAAAATATTGAGGCACTTGGGTCATCAAAAAATCATCTACAGTAACCAATAGAAGCATCGTTACTTTGGCTAAACATTTAAAAGGATCAAGACATTATGAATCAAAATTGGGAATGTTGTATCATCACAAATTATCCGTCGACGTTTATTAAGAACAAAAGTGCCAAGTAGATTAAGCCACAAAGTTCCAATGCTTAGGAATAAAAGTTTCAGGATTAGAGAAAAATTTGCACTTCATCATAAAACCTGATATGGAAAAGGAAAGTGGTTCATTAATCTTTGAAGTGATGAAACGAAAATGAATTTATTTGGAAATGAAGCAGAAAGGAAATTTCATCCTCCAAAAAGCAAATAATTCCATATAAGTCAAGAATGATGATGGCAGTGTAAGTGTACGAGGCTGCTTTTTGTGACAATTGGTAGATTCGTTATATCGCATTGTTGGCAATATAGAAAGATTCGTATATAGAAACTAATTGAGTACAGTAATGATAATATATGCTGAGGAAAATGTGTTTCAAAAATCCATTGACCTAATGCATTTATCAGAGCTGTTGGGCGCATGGTTTTGAAAATATAATGTGAATGTCGTTGAGTGGCCAAGTCAATTTGACCTTGTTCACAACCAGCATCATACTCAGCAACTCGTGTTGTTGATTCTTCTTTGGTAAGTACGCAAGCAACTATTTTCACATACCTCACACCCGCTAACGTACCTCACTTCACAAAAGCCAAAATACTCGCGAGCTGTTGCTGGTACAAGCAGCTCGGCTACCCCATCGGCCTCTTGTTCCCCTTGTCAACAAACAAAAGTTTCGAAAAAGAATGCAGTCGCAGTCAGGTCTTTCCTGACATCAGTCCCATCAAGAACCTTAAAGCGACAAGTTTCCAAGCAGATCTGCAAAAACAAAATGCGATCATGGGATATAATCCAAATATCTCTGTCAAGTCAGATTATTTATACATATAGACAATGGCTATGGGTCAAAAACCGACTAGGGCCCCACGTAGCTCTTAATAAAAACAAATCAAAGTCAATTGTTGTCAAACCACGGTACTTAGCTGTATAATCCATATGCATTGCCTAGAGGCCTTTAAATAGCTTCATTCAGTCATCATCATACCATTTTAAATACATTCATAAATAATAAATTAAGAACCCACCTAATATACTATAAAATAATTGATATCTAACTTGAAAATTCGCATACTTTCATTGATGCCTAAGTTAATCTTGTACAAACAGATAAAAGTGTTCTATTCCAATAAAAAATGTTCAAATTAAAATCATGAATAAATATTTTGACAAAACTACTATACCGAACATACTAACACATATCTGAATATATCACAAAACCATCATCATGCTCTACTCCCATACTATGGTATGTATATGATGCTGGGTAGGTAGAGTGTGTATGGTATGTGTGCAAATAAAGATAACAAACTACAAAAACCCGATTGGTATACCATAAGCCCAAAGAGAAGAAAAGAAATGTCAAGTAAAATACAATAATATTTGATTTAGTAAAAGCTCCCAAGAGAGAGACCTTACTTTATTTTCTTTTCATATTCTTTCGTTCTTGTTGCCTGCCTTTCATGGTTTATTTCTTTTTTTTTTTTTTTTTTGTTATACACTTGAGCTTCTCTGATAAGATTAGCAAACGAGAGTTGTAGAGTGCAAATACCCCGAATGGCCCCCCTTGAGTATCATCACTTGATTATTATTATTATTTTATTATCATCGGCGTAAGCATTAATAACAAAAATAAAAATAATAACAACAATAATAACAAAAGTGTTATCAAACAGTTCAAAAGTTTTTACTTTTCTTGCTATTTTTTATTTATATTATTTTTGTTTGTTCATTGCAAGTAGTATAGAAATTCAAACAATTCTCGGGATAGTTGATGAGTTTGAGAGGAATGGAGAGGAGTGGAGTGGATTAAGTGACTCGTCCATAGTGTGTTCTTAACCTATACCACACAAAATCATGCAAGGCAGGCGCTGTGCATAAAATCAACTAAAAATATTATACAAAAGAAATGAGAGAGAGAATAAGTTTCAGAGAGATACAATATATAGATAGAATAATTTCACTCTCTGTGTATATAAGGAAAAAAAAAACTAAAGAAAAAATATAAGTTTATATTTTGAATGCCGAGGCCAAGAGGTAATCGCTCGATGAGCAAACTCAATTCAACTCAACTTGACTTGAGCAACACAAAAAAAAAAAAAAAAACGCAACAAAGTATCTCAATGGAAACTATTTTATATTGAACTTGGTACATTTTTTATACTTAGTACTATAGTAGTTTTCTGATTTGATTTATATGTACTATTAACTTTTTTTATTGTTATCTTTATACTTTAGGATTCTTTCTTCTTTTTCTTTTCTATAAAGATATTTTTAAAAGGTCATGAGCTTGTGTCAATGTGTTTAATGGACGCTTTAATCATTTTTATAATAGAAATAATTATTAAAATTATTTGTTGAAATATCAATAATTGGTCACGTCTTCATTTTCATATTTAAAAACCGGCTACAATTTTTATTAAAAAAATTATGTGACTTGATAGGAAGAAGTTTTGAATATTAACAGAACACAGTGCAATTGCCTACAATGCACTACAATGCTTGCTTGATTGTTTTTTTTTTTTAATTTTAGGAATCTCTTTTAATACAAGTTTTGTTTTAAAAAATTGAAAAAAAAATAATAAGAAAATTAGTCTTTATATCGAAACCTCCCATATCCATGATAATTATGAACATTCAAAAACATCAATTATTCGAGAATAATATTTATATTTCTGTTTGTATCGGTTATTCATTTTTTTTTATTTATTTATGAAGCGCCAAACAGGGTTCATTATGCCCTATAATGAGCTTTGCTCCTGCGTAAAAATATCGCCACGTTTTTTACATGTAAGTTGGGAAAACCGGTGCTTTATAAATTAAAGTGTCAACGTGATTACTCATGACCTGGAGAAGCCGATAATTCATTTTTAAATGTGAGCAGATCTTTTCTCTAATTACAAGTAGCGAAGATGTATTCAATAAACCCAATATTGATCTATTAAAATAAGAAAAGTAGCTATTAGAGATGTTCTTAGCTCCCACCGATTAGGATTTCTAACTGCAATTTATTTGGATTAGAATTTGACTAAGAACATTATCATGAGACTTCTTATGAGTTCTTTCCTTAATTAATTTGAAATTTATTATACTACGAGTATACGAGTATATATAATAATATTTTTTTGTTTTTAAATCTATTATTATAATATTGTCGCAAAACTGCCATTAAATATTTATAAGGTTTTACAGAATAATGACTTTGTGGCGATTATATCGCTGTGAATACTTAAGTTGCTGGTGACCTTCTGCTTAGAAGGTCAATAGGGTGGAGCCTGTTTAATCGGCGTCGACTCACGCCTTGGGTTAGGGCTGACGCCAGGCGGTTTGGCTGTCATTGCAGTTCCTGCCAATTACTTTTACTATTTTAAAGGACCTCGTCACGCAACGTGGGCATCTTTAAGTCTCTGTGCAAAAGAGCGCATAAAGCAAGGAGATCCAGATAAACGGAGAAGTGCCTTGTTTTGACAGGTTTGACTGAATGTTGCTGGTTGCAGCGGTACCCCATATTTGAATAGCGTAACGCCAAACAGGGACCACTACTTATCTGTAAATTGTCCTCTTGTTGTTGAGAAACAACGGACTTGATTCACCTGCGTGATGATACTGCAGTCAAAGTTGACAAGAGCCATGCCTCAATGTAGAAGCACAATTTGCAGATTTCAAATAATAAGTTCATGTAGCATTAAAATTCAAACAATATCAAAAGTATATATTTATATGTGAAAATATATATCTTGGTCCATGTTAAAGTGGGGACCACATCTAGAGTGAGGATCATCTATTAAAAAAAAAAACAAGGATAGGGTTTAAGTAGTCCTCTCTGGCGATGAGATGCCCTAATGTTAGTCCCACCAGGGTCACGTAGAGTCAATGTAGTCGGAGTAGATTCTTACATAACCGATTCAAGATAATCTCCAATATGAGTTCGTTGAGGCCACTATGCCTAAACAGTTAATAGTCAGGGCAATGTCCTTTGTCTCCCTAAAGTATTTCAATTGTACATATCTATTTATCATATCAATAGAACTTATATTACTTGTAAAAACGATTCTTTAAGGTACAATTATTATTTTATATAATTAAACGGCAAACATTGAATTTGTGAACCCTTTCCTGCTTAGACCAATGAACCGATTTTGACAAAAAAAATACCAATTGAAAGGTACTCTTCGCAAGATGTATCCAATCTCAATCTATCTATCTAAATTGGTTTAGTAGTTTAGGTAAGAATAGGTGTTAAAGATAACCGCTTTCCTACAACAACAACGCACAGCCGTTAATGTTGTGAATGCAGTAGAATTGGATAATAAAGAGGTTAGTGTGCCTCTCTCTTCTGTTCTATTGATGTACGCTCATTAGTTGTGTGGGCGTTCCTCTACTACTTATTGAAGAACTAAACTAAAATTAAATGAATCAAATTGTACAAGATAATAAGGAGTGGAAGAGGAAACAGTAGAGCATTTGCTATGCCACTGAGAAAAACTAATTAGGATCAAACTTTGATATCTAGGCAACCATTTCCTAGAAACAACAGAAATTGCAGACTTATTTCTGCAGAACTCTTAACAAATAACAGACTCTCAGAGTATCTGTAATTATAGCACTTGTAACTCATTAAAGTTGCAGTGTCTAGGTGACTTGTTACCGGCTTTTCGTAATTGAATACGATAATACTTAATATTGTATGATTCTCTCTAGACATTAGTTTGTTTATAAAACAAATTATTTGAATTAAGACGTCACACCTTAGTTTCACTACAAATAAATTCAGTTTATTGAAAATCTTATCTAGGAGTAAAACATAATATTGTTGTATATTTGGTATTTGTATTTATAGAGCGACTTTTACTTATACATATTTGTATACTACATTATATTGCAATGAAATGGTTTTGTTGGTCATTTCAAGTGTATGTACATCATACATTTATTTGGATGTGGAATTGCAATGAGTTCAACAAATGTATCTACTAGTATGGAATATTAAGGGTGCTGTACACCTCCATGATGTTGTATATCATATAAATACTTCTTATGTATGAAATGAAAAATATTTATATACATAAAAATATATACAATATACATATGTGTGTATGTGTATATAAAATTTATATCCCAACTTAATTTACAGCCTTATGTCACTTTGTGCATTATTCTTTTTCATTATCGCAGCGAATTTTCGTACGCTTTCCGCTTTCCCATACTCATTCCATGGATCATCATCATCATCATCTCCATTATACAGACAGACATAACATCTCATTCTCTTTTTAGTCTACCTTTCTTTTTCAATTTCTCTCTCTGTCTCTCTTTGTTTGTTTGAAGCTTTCATTCTCACACTCTTATGATTATAATAAAACCAATAGCCAATGTCCAAAAAAAAATTTATATATTGTATATACAATATGCTCATACATTTATATAGTATGTAGTATGTTTATATAGAAAGGCGTCCAAAGAACAACAACAAAGAATTGAAGAAGTCGCGACATCAAAGTGAAATGCCCCCCACACATTCACACATATTTATTCAGATACTCACTCACACATACGTATCATATATAGGTATTTGTTCAAATAGAGAGACACAAAAGCGGAAATGAATCTAAATAAATAAATAAATAAATGCACCTGATGTTAATATATACATAAAATAATAAAGGTTTACGCATTTGGTTGGTGAGAGTTTGGACTGAAACACCTATTTTATTACTGATTGCATTGCATTGGAGAAAGAGTGGGAGAGGGAGAGAGAGAGAAGGGAAAAAGAGAAAATTGAAAATTCAGCAGCATCCAAAACTTGCATCCTATAATTTTGTTGTTACTTTCGTTATTGTTGGTTTGATATTGTGCGTCTAGTGTGTATCCGCCGTAATCAAGTGACATGTGCCGTGAGAGCATTTCAGCCTCTCACTCACTCTCTCTCTCTCTCTCTCTCTCTCTATTAGCTTTTCTCTCACTTATGCTTTCTCTTTCTTTATACCATCTATCTCATTCATTCTGTGTATATGTATGTGCAATGAATTTTATCTCTGCCGCTGTCATTGTCGTGCATTCACCCTGCTGTCCAGCCAAGAACAACAATCACAACACCACATCCAACACAGTCTCCTTCTCCGCCACATTTCAGTATACGGTCCATTCACTACCCGCACTTCAAATTGGATCCCTCACCCTGCAGATATGCATGCATGCTGCTGCTGCTCAATACTCTTTCAATTCATCTACATGCCACACGGTCTTTCAACGCTTCATGTTAGCTCCTCGGTTGGCGCGGTTGGCTTCCTTCATCTGCTGCTGTTGTGCTATTTTTCTTTGTTGCTTCTTTTCGTTGAAGGATTCATTCACAGTATGTGTGTTGTTTGATTTTTTTTTTTTTAATTTTTCTTTGTTTTTTTTTTTAATGTTTTTGCTTTCTTTTTACCGGCAGGAAAACTTTTGCAGTTTGGCGCCTTATCAAAGCTCTTGTTGTACTTGTGTTTTTATTGTTGCTATTCGCTTTTGTTGGTATTTTCTATTTTCTCATTTATGTGCGATTGTTGTTGTTGATGTTTGTGTGTTGTTTTGGCTTTGTCTAGTTTAGTATTTTACTTTGACTTTCATTGAAGACGCGACACAGTAACGACAACAACGACGATGACGATGCGCGCCAACACATAAAACACAATCAAAAAGAAAAAAGGAAGCGTAAAAGTTTCTCGACGGAGGCAGGAAAATATTCTAATGAAAATTAAAGTGCAGACATAAATACACATGTGTATGTGTGTATCTATGTTTATGATTTTGATAATAGTGATGATGATGATGACGACGATACTGAAGATGGTAAAATGTCTAGAACTGCGCGCCAAAATGTATCTAACCACATACATATGTACATACATGTGACTATGACACTCTTAGATACATAAGTACATATGCACGTATGAGTATGTAAATAAGTATGTTACTACCATTTTTCTGTGGTATATGGTAGTCATTGTTTTGTTTACACTTTCATTTGGCATGTTTTGTTTATGATCGCTACTCTGCATGCAATATAAGTGAAACGTGATTCTTTGCTAATTCTCAATATAATTCCATTGGAATATTTATTTATTTAAGGCTTTTTCTTTAGTGAGACAATTGCACATTTAAAGCCCTATTGCCATATAAACCAGGTCCAGGAACAACCAAAAATAATTCTGGATCTATTCCTGTTGTTGTTTTGATTCTGGATTCATGGATCAGAAACAAACCTGTTGTTTTTATTTGACAAGATTTCGTTTAATTTGACGAAATTTATAAATTTTTCTTCGTCCACTTCACTGAATTCTACATTTTTAAACATTTTTACACCTTCAAGAAACAAATAGGCGCTCCAAATAAATGTTTGCCATTCTTATTGCAATACAACCATAAAGAAGTCAAAAAAAAGTTGTTTCTGGTTCTATAGCGAATGCACTAATGGCTGCAGTGTTGTATAGAACAGAAACGGCAATAGAACCAGACTCCACGACATTTGCACCTGAAACAGACCAGAAACGGGGCCGCAATGCAAAAACAGTGCAGCCAGGTTGCATTAGAAATGAAACCAGATCTCAGTGCATTGGCAACAGAACCAGAAACAACAACATTTGACTTCTTTTCTTTGGTGTCTTTTCCTTTTCTTTTGATTGCTCAACAAAAGTATATAGAGCAAAGCTTTGAAGCCTTCGTTAAAACAAATGGTGGCTGCAATATATGTTTTCACCTTAAATATTATTTATTTTTAGCTTCTATTTGAAATTCACTTTGATTTTTCCCTATGATCAAAACAATAATCAGCAGTTCTGGTTCTGTTCTATATAGCAAAGTCTCACAGCACCAGAAAGAGACCAGAAAAAGAACAATCCCAGAACGTTGTGACTGCTGTCTGGTTCTGTTGCCGTTTCTGCGACGCCACGCCATGAGTTCTGGTTTCATTGCTAATGCAACCTGGCAGCATTGTATTCTGTTCCTGGTTCTGTCTCTGGTCTGTTTTTGGGGCACACATACTGGAATCTGGTTCCTGGTTCTGGTTCATGTAGCAACGATCACAATATGTATTGGTTTCAAAACTACCTAAAGCTAGAATGTTGCCAAACTATGTTAAAAATGGTTCAGTTTCATTTCATACCACTTAATAAAATAAAATTGTATAAATTAAATGATTTTCTGTAGTCTTTAATTAAAAATCATTCATTTTAATTATTTGCTTTGGCCTTTTTAGGTTTGTTATTCCCATTCCAGCCAGTCTGGCAACATTTAAAACCTTGACTTGGAATTTTCAGCCCCACCTTATTAACTATTATATTGTATAAACTGGACAATTGATTGTCAATTAATTTCTATGATAATTTCATGACTTCTAGTTTGAGAGAAGCCATACCATCCAGGTGGTTTACCATCCAGGTGGTTCTATTAAGTCCAAAACCACATCAATAGGGTTTTTGGCAGTCTGCTGCAGTGACTTGCAACCCAGTTTGAGTTGTTTGGTCAAAAACCACGTCATCACATGTGAATTAATCAATAAATAATATTTCCGTTAATCGTTTACTCAGCCTCTCTTTAGAGACTAGCAATTTTTGACAGTACTACAATCTAAGCCACGAATATTTTTTACACATATGCATGTGTGTTGGTGTGTGTGTACAAGTGACTGACTCCACCCTGTTTGTTAGTGTTTAAATCACAAATTGAAGAATGACCTTTGCAAAATTTTACCTATTTATGTATATCCAACCAGTCAATCTATACCTCATAATAAATAAATATTTATTACATATATTTATTAAAAATCTTATCAAAGCATCACACGGAAACCAATAAAAAAAACTCATTTTCTTTACTCCGATTAGGAATATTTTTAATTACACATTTATTAGTTTATTGCATAAGTGACAGAATTCACTTCTTCTTTCCATGAGTTTGTCCCAGACCCTTCTTGTTCTTTTTAGAAGTCGCCTTGACTGCTGCTTTTTTCATTTCCTCCTCATGCTTAAGATCTTCGTATTCTTTCGCCATTGATAAAACATTAATAGCAACTTTTAATACTTGTCCGGCACTTGATTTAGAATTCATTCCGGAGAGTTCCTTTCCTTCAGGTTTTGCCATTTTAGTTGTTTTTTTTTTTTTGTTTTTTAATCGATAAGCAGACGCTTCCAAAACGTTTTGCACATGCAAAAATTTCAGATGGAATGAAATTTTTTTTTTCTAGTTATGATAAAGTCAACTTTATAATGTTGAAAAATACTTTGTTATTGAGTGTTAACAATATTGCAATAATATTCGTTAAAGGAACGAAACGAAACTTTTTAAATTTTGTTGCATATTTTTCTGCGTTAATGATGGATTTTTTGGTATTCTCTTATACTAGTTTTTAGATAAATAAATATCGTAACATTAACAAAAAAGACATTTAACTTTAATTATAGAATGTGAGAAGAAGGACTTAAAATAATATTGCAATATCTTGAACTGCTAGTCAAAATGTTTCTACAAACATCTGTATGTGTCTATGACACTCTTATAGTAGCTTCCAAAAATTAGTCACATTAAGACATTTTGTTTTGTAGGACGCTTATGACTGAATACGAAATATGAAACAAGTACCAAATAATCTTTAGTTAATAAAGAAAAGATCACCAAATCTACGTCAGCAATAATAATATATACGAGGACTATCCACATATACAGTCTTTTCACACTGAGCATTCAATGCTACATTTCTCGAATGCTGTATATAATGCTCCTTTTGACAAACTGTTGGCGCGTCACAAAAAAAAAAAAGAGAAAGAAAATCGAATATGACTTAAAAAAGGCAACAATTACCCAGCCCTGGGCAGAGTGACCCATCTCACAAACAGAATTTTTAGTAACATTTTATAGAATGCTGCATTTTCTTCTACAACAACAACGCAGCATAAAATGTGTTAAAGACTATTGCTCAATTATAGAAGTTTTGTAGAATAAAAAATAAATATTTTTTTTATACTTAAAATACAATATTTTTATATCAGTTTCTGTAAAAAAAACCTGAGTCCACAAAGTATCAGCATCTTTTGCAGTAAGCGCTCCTTGGAATTTCGGTAGCTTCCTCTTTCTTAATGAACACAGATTTTCACTCGTATGCACTTTGGGTTAGCTACTTCATCAATTGACATTTTTGGCCTAATTTTCTATTCAGCCGCTTACCTCATACACAAATAATATGTAAAAACCATAAGGAAGCTTATCTTTGGCTATTCCGAATAAGTCATACTCTTCACGCTCCTGTGAATGATCATGCTGAAATATTATATTAATAATTTGACTTACGTTTAGGGTAGAGTCAGTATTCATACTAATTTCAATACAGCAATAATCACATGTAGATGCGCATGACTATTAGTATGAAATATGTAGATGTCAAATTTAGTAGATGGCGCATGGCCATGGTGTATCGAGCACACATATCGGGAGCTACACGATCCAGTAATCCTAGGATTTTGAAATTTACATGATTGGTTTTTCCAATAAGAACAATAATTTGAATTTGAAAATATATACATATATACGATGCCTCCTGTTTCTGTGTATTACAAACTTTTTGATAAACTTATAATTCTATTCACTGCCTGAAGAGTATAACGACAAACGTATACACAATTTTGCTAGCTACTGTAAAAATCATATTTTATTCTTTTGCTTTAATATGACAATTGTTCGATAAATATTCCCTACGTTTCTTGGTTTTAACAACAGCATGCAAGCAAACAGATTGTGTGTTGTACAAAAACAAGCGAATATACGAAGAAAAGAGAACGAAAAACACACAGAAGCTCGCAGTTGATCTAATTTTTGGCCAAGATGGGGTAGACTGCAAACATAAACACAACAACAATAATTACACACGCCAAAGGGAACAAAAGCTACATACAGACGGATAGACAGACGGACTGACTGAAAGGCAGACATAGCTAAATTAACTGGACGATATATTTTGTATGCAAATGTTGTATTGTTGTATTTGTTTTGAGATGATCTCTCTCTGCCTCTCTCTCTGTCTGTTTAAGAAGTTTCACTTCTATCACGTGTACGATGGCACACATGTAATTTTTTTTATTTATAATACGAGGGTGGGTCAATAAGTCCTTAGAAAAAAGCATTAAAACAATTTTGTTTTTGGTAAATTTTTTTTTATTTTTCAACATAATCTCCTTGGAGCTCTATACACTTAGTTAGACGTTTCTCTAATTTTTTTAACCCGTCAGAAAAATAAGATTTGGAAGGTTCTCAAAATAAGCATTTGTTTGACCGATGAATTCTTCATTTGAAAAAAAAAAAACGTTGTCCACTGAGCCATTTTTTCAGTTTTGGGAATATGAAAAAGTCACTGGGAGCTAAATCTGGCGAATACGGTGGGTGGTCGAACAATTCGAACTTTAATTCTTCAATTTTAGCCATTAATCGTAAACATGTGTGAACGCGGGCATTGTCCTGATGAAAGAGGTTTTTTTTTCTGTTTAAATGAGGCCGTTTTTTCAATTTTTTCTCTTAGCTGGTCCAATAGAGATGCATAATACACCCCTGTTATCGTTTTTCCTTTTCCCAAATAGTCAACGAAAATAATTCCACGTGCATCCCAAACCAGCTGATTTTAGGGTTTTCGCCTTCTTTGGACATGGTTTTGGGAATGTAGTGGTGAATCCATGTTTCATCTACAGTCACAAACCGACGAAAAAACTCATTTGGATTACGTTGCATGAGCGACAACAGAGCTTTAGAGGCAACCACCCTATTGCGTTTATTGTCGACTGTGAACAAACGCGGCACCCATCTTGCCGAAATCTTTTTCATACACAATTTTTTTTTTGTACAATAGAAATGACGCTACCTTTTGATATCCTTGTAACCTCAACTATCTCACTCAACTTTAATCTTCGATTACCTAACACCATATCATGGATTTTATTAATCATTTCTGGCTTAGTCACCTCTACAGGGCGTCCTGAGCGTGGTTCATCCTTTGTTGATGTACGACCACGTTTAAATTCATTTAACCAGTTATAAATAGTTGCAAGTGAAGGAGCAGATGAGCCGTGAACTAAATCCAACTAATTTTTTATCTCCTTTGCTGTTAAGCCTTTTATATGAAAATGTTTAATAAGAGATCTAAACTCAATTTTCTCCATTTTTGTAAACAAACAAATTTTTTTTCTTCAATGCACGAGAAACACACAACAACTCAACCAATCTGGCTGAAACTACACAGCATATCTAGACGGTAGTGATGCTGTATAAAAACAGACCGTTTACATAATAGTCACGCTATCTGTTGGATTTTCTAAGGACTTATTGATCCACCCTCGTACTATTCTCTGCCTGAAGAGTATAATGACGAACGTATGCACCATTTTGCTAGCTACTGTAAAAATCATATTTTATTCTTTTTCTTTAATATGACAATTTGTACGATCAATATAATCGCTGATTCATTGCGTTTCTTGGTTTCATCACTCCCTACATCTGCAGTATCACCAAATTGTTCACATTTTATTTAGCTTTTTATACTTATCGCCTAATAAGGTAAAATTGTATAAACTTAACTGTATTTTGTAGTCTTTAAATGAATGAATCCTTAATTTTAATAATTTCTTATGGCATTATTAAGTTTGTTATTCCATTTTCATGAAATTCCCATAATTGTATGGCACAATGCCAGTCTGGCAACTGTTCAAAGCTTTATATGGAATTTTCAGCCCCGCCCTAGTTACTATTTTACGATTATAAACTGGATGATGATTGCCAATAGATTGACAATTATTTTCTATGTCAATTACTAGCTTTTGATTAACCATACAACCCAGAAGATTCTGTTAAGCCAATAAGCAGATCAATAGGGTGTATCAATAAGTTCACCCCAATTGCTTCCAAAGCTTGACTAGAAATATTTATCCTCGGTTTAATTTCTGTTTCAATGTATAAAATTGATGATGACGGCAACTTATTTCTATATATTTTTATGCTCACTAGCTTGAGATTAGCCATACAACCCAAGTGGATGTGTGAAGTCAAAAACCAGGTGGAAAATGGGTTGTCTATATAACGACAGAAATTCGTGCCCAGAAATTTGATGATGAAGACAATTGCTTGTTAATGAATTCAATAAGTATATCAATATTTTGGTAACTGCCTTGTAGAAGAAATTCTAAGATTCGTCAATAATACACAGTTCCATATACTGGATCATATTGACAATTGTTTGTCAATAAATTTCTTATAAGTATATTTGCGGAACATGCATCGTTGGCTTAGCTTTTCCTAAGCTGTTGCCATGCAACATTTACAAAAGCGATAGCGATAGATATGTGTGTGAGTGTGTGAGTTTATGTGTGTTAAACCAACATCTGTTTTAATTGGAATTTGTACTGTGGCTTTTACAAAATGGTTACCAAATCCAACCAATAAATCCATAGCACTAAATACACACCCATTTCACTTGTTAAGTAATAATCTTCTCAGAGCCCGGTTTCTATTTACATTTGCCAATAAAATGAAAGATTTGTTTAATTTTTTATGTTCAATGAAGATAATTATTTAATTGATTGCATTACAAAAAATTGTTTTCACATAATTTCATCAATCTCCATTAATATGGTTTGTCTCCATTCCTCAAAACTCTCATAGTCTTGTCCAGGATCTGCCATTGCTATTGAATTTTTCAATTTCTCCAATTGAACCAGCATGGCTTCAACTTCGACACAAAGCTCTAGTACATGCTGGCGAATCATTTCAACAATTTCAGATCGATAGCCTTTTTTAATAGTTTTTGATTTTTTCTTGGATTTCATTTTTAATCAAAACTTGGTAGCTTTTAAAACGTTTAGCACATCCAAAAGTATCTGATGGAATGAATTACTTTTTTCTCAGTTATGTTGTAATCATCTTAATACTTAGTGTTGAAAAATATCGTGTTATTAAGTGTTAACAATATTAAAATAATATTCGTTCAAGGAACGAAACGAAACGGAACTTTCTCAATTTTGTTGCATATTTTTCTGCGTTTATGTTGGATTATATGGTATTCTATTATACATAGTTTATAGATAAATATATCTAGTAACGAAATAACCAGTATAAAAGAAGTTTAACTTGAATTATAAATTGTAAGAAGAAGATAGTAGTCTAACATCTAGAACTGCTAGCCAAAATTTGTCTACAACACTCAAAATAAAGTGGTACATCGACAGTCTGGCAACATTTAAAAGCTTGACTGGAAATTCCAAGTCACACCCTAATAACTATTATATAATATGGATTATGACGATGAATTTCTATGCCAATTTTATGGCTACTAGCTTGAGATTAGCCATACAAACCAGGATGATCTGATTAGTTCAAAACCAGATCATTAGCGTGTATCTGTATGGTCACGCCCTTTGTTTGCAAAGCTAAACTAAAAAATTTTCAGTTTCTTTCATTAACAGTATGATGATGATGGCAACTGATTGTCAACGAATTTCTATGTCTTTTTTTATGCTTACACAGAAATTTGATGATACAGTCAATTGTTTTTCAATGAATTATCTGTATAAGTATGTCAATATTTTTCCAACTGTCTTGTAGAAGTGACAACAGAGAAGAACAGAAATTTCAATGGTTGCCTTGCGACTTCTTTTTCTCTGCACCTGCAGCCAAACGCAGTGCGAATTCTTCCAATGCAACGCATGGAACCAAAAATGATGTACAGCCCTGATATAAATACTTGATAATGATGACAATTGCTTCTCAATGAATTTACTTATTATTTCTTACATAATTGCGGACTATGCATCTTTTGCTCAGCCATCCCTTAGCTGTTGCTATTCTTGGCATTTTTTTACAAATATATATATATAATATATGTGCGTGTGTGACTTCATCCAACATGTGATTGTGTTTAAATTGGAATTTGTTCCTTGACTTTTGCAAAACTTATACCAAATCCAAACCAATAAATCCATAGCACTAAATACCATCACACCTAAATAAATAAAAACTTCTCAGAACCTCGTTTCTTTTAAGAAATTCGTATAAAATGAAAAACAAATAAAAAAAATTGATTGTTTTATATTTCACGCTCAATGAAGATCATTTTTTATTGGATATTTATTAATTTGTTGTATTACAAAAAAATGTTTTCACTTCAATTCATGAATGTTCAATGTTATTTTACGGCGTGATTCTTGATCTCCCCAGGATATTGAAAGTTTCATATCTGTATGCCTCTCCATCATGGCGATAAGTCTTACACAAAGTTCTGTTATTTCCTGGCGATTGTAAGACCCAGATCCGGTGGAAGATGCTTGTAAACGTTTTGGCTTTTTGGTGGGTTTCATTATTATTCAATATGCGAATGCGTTCAAAACGTGTAGCGGCTTCAAAAAATTCTGATAGAATGAATTTGCTTTTATTCCAGTGTTGCAGAAATCATATTTTATGACAATAGTGTTAGAAAATATTTTATTTTAAGAACTACAAATACTTATTGTAGTATTATTCGATTAAAGAACGAATTGTTTCTTTTAAATTTTGTTGCATATTTTTCTGCGTTGCTGTTAGATCATATGGGATTTGAATATGCTCGGTGAAATGTGTTTACTTTATCTTTTATACAATATTTATTTTACAGATACATAATTCTTGTATCGAAACATTACCAGCAAAAGAAAATTTAAGATTTTATTCAGAAATTTAAATTATTCAGAAGAACTAACAATTATTTAATTGATTAGTTAAAGATGTTATAGTCAATAAAAACATGGTCAATTTATTGACATTAATGTCTGAAATTACTTATCATTTGCTACACTCAAAAGAATAATCTTATAACATGTTATTTAAAACTATAACTATATATTTTTATATACAATTCTCTATGTCTTGTAATTAAGTCTAGTGCGCAGTCGATTAAAGACTCTTTAATATTTCCAAAAATTAAAAATCCTTCAAATTGTGTTTTCTTAGATAAATAATCTCTAAATAAATTCACAAATCAAATGTTATCTCATTTTGCATGGAATTTATACCGATTTCTAGTTATTCAAATCTCTCTCCACTCAAGGTCAAGAATTAATTATTATTATTCTATGGAATATTCGTATATTTTATAAGGGTACACTCCTTAAATTAATTTTAAAAAATTGTATGGAAACTCAAGCTAGATTTGTGAAATTTTACTAAATGGGTTTAATATTTATTACCTAAGCATGTGAAACAAATAAAGTTAATTATATGTGCTAGGATTATCAAAACAAACTTTAATTTGAAGTTCAAAAGAGATTGTAGGAAGCAGGATTACAAGCTTAGCCAATACATATTAAGTTAAGATTAACAGCTGAATACATTTGTTGTGCACATGTTAACAGTTGTGTTAGGGCCAGGCAACGACCTACATACGTAGGATAGGAAATCATTGAAGCAAATTGTGACTGCACTTGCAAAACAGACACTCATCAAAAGAGTGACATGTCATCTCCACTTTATTCACTTGCTTATCAAATGCCTGCAAGATTAAAACAGACACTGAACAGACACAAGTTAGCTCGATCATCATATACTATGTACTATTTATTAACTCTCTTACTTATGTATATTCTTTCTCCTTTCTTTGGAACAATTTTAATTTATTAAAAGTAACAAATTCCTTAGAAAATCCTTTCTTTTCTCTGTTATAAAAATTTAAGCATTCCACTTAAAAAAAATCAGCATTAGAAAAGGGTGACACAAAACAGTGTCTTCCTCAAAAGAGAGATATTGATAAATATTTCATTTTCTATATTGATCGATTACAAAATTATTTGAAAATAACTTCATACATATAAGTATCTGTATCTAACCCACATAAAGGTACAAAATGCACCAATAAACAGTGTTGGCATTAATCAATTAATTGTTTGGACAATTAATTAGTTTGATTAATTTAAACAAGATTAATTTAATCTGATTGAATACTTCATCAAATTTTTTGATTGTGATTGTAAGCACTATTTTTTTAATTTGATTAAATTTAAACATCGATCAATGTTGTCAATTCTATGTAAAAGAAATAATGAAAAATAATGAGAAATAATGCATATGGCAACTTTACACAAGAAAATTCGTTATCAATAAGAATACAATGAGTGGTAGTTGAGTGTAGTTAAAAGTTAATCACAAGTTTTTGTTTAATTATTAAAAATCATAATTAAAAATTAATTAATTAATCATAAGTCACATATTTTTGATTATTATTTTTAATCATTAATCATCAATCGTTAATTAGATTAACTTTTCGCCAACACTGCCAATAAGTTATTAAATTTGACAAAAATCTTTAAAGATGTTTTACTGATTCTGTTTACTGAAAGCATTTTTGTTCCATATCTGTTTAAAAAATATTTTTGATTTTTTTTTTTGTTATTTTTTGCTGATTTCGTTGATTTTTGTTATATTTTAATGATTTTTGGTTTTGTTTTTTTATGTATTCACAGTATTGTAAACAATTTTAGTGTAGTGCCCCATATGCATGATCAGCATTGCGTGGGGACATCCAGAAAAGATGAGTTTCTTATTTTTTGTTATTTTAATTTTTAAAAGAAAAAGTTTATTTATCACAACATTCGTGATGGTTCGCATTTAGTAGATATATCCATTGGATAAAACGATTATTCAGGCTCACCATATAAACAATTTATTCAAACACACACATTTCACACAAGTAAGAAAACATCCCAACCTAAAGCACAGTTAGTAAACTAATCTAGTAAGTCTATATTGGAGCATTCCTATCAAGAAAAACTTGTTATTGCAGTATAAAAGAACAAATGACATCACATATAAGTATAAGGCCTTGATTACACATTAATCTCTTAAAAAATTAAGCATTTCCTCAATAATTATAATTATTATAACATTCCATAGTCCAAAACAAAGTCGAAATTCCAGAAAGTTTGGATACTGATTACTTTTAAACCACACAACGTATTTTGGTATGGTGCAATCCAAGAGGAATACAATAGTGGCGGAGAATCTGTTTTGGAAATGACCGGAGCCGTTATGGAAATAAGTGACCCCGATTCATCTGCCGAAGCAGCAAGGACTTCTACACTGAAACGCAAACTTACAATGGGTCCAGCATCTAAAAGAAAAAAACCAATTAAAACGAGCAACGTCGACATAGCTGCCCAGGCTTATATTAATGGAGGACTAAGTTTACAGAAAGCTGCCAATAAGTTTTATATATCCAAGACAGTACTTTGGCGTGGCATGTCTGAAGATCTAAACTATCAAAAGAATTGTGCTGGTAAAAGAGATTTCTCGTTGGCATTGGAACGTTTGAAAAGTGGTGATTCACTTCAGAAAATTAGTCAAGATCTTGAAATACCAATGTATACATTACGTTTTAATAAGAGACTTTTTTGTTTGAGGGTAGCCTGCAACAGGGGCGTATTGTGTCATCAATACTAAAGCCTGAGGCGGCAGCTAAAAACAGTCCGAATCACAAGCACCAACAGATTGGACAATTCACTTACGAAATCAAAAATCTCGAACGAAATCTTGAAATTTTAATTTTCGGGACACCCAACAGCATTTTCATATAAAAATACATCCAATTTGTTGTTTGGTGTCCCGAGAAATCCCGAGAATTTCACAAATCCTTCACTCTTCGTAACCTTCGCAATGTTTTTGCTAACACCTCGTACCCTACCATTATAACTGGTGATTTTAACGGATGGCACCGTACTTGGGGTTCTCTTGTCAACAATCGTAGAGGCAACACAATTGCAAAATTCATCAATCAATCCCCCTTAGTTCTACTGAACGATGGCCACACTTTAGCACACATAACATTTTTACCCACATGGTCCTAGCCTTGGTTACTCCTTCACTAGCCATGACCACATTATTGCACGTTGATACGCCACCGCTTTTTGCAGACAGAAATCTAACTTCCTACCTTTACCGTACACACCATCCACAAACCATGAAGCACAAATACAAGTATTTGTCAATATTAGCTATGACTGTGACATGAATAAACATTCCAATTCGAGAATTTCAGGATTTCTCAGAATACCCAATAACAAATTGGTTTTCACGAGAAACCCCTAGATAATAAAAACAATAGAGATGTACGATTTCGTGAGTGAATTGTCCAGTCTATTCATTTCAGTTTTTGTGATTAGTATTACTTCACCATTTTCCTGCTTCAAAATGAAATCTCTGACATTTATAAAACCGGTTTGGTTAAATTGTCCCTTATTTGAAGTTAAAAAAAAAAAAAAAAAAATCAACTGTAGCTTATTGTGTTCCCCAATAATCTGCATTTAAGGAATTCAACATTTCAATTGTTTTAAGTATAAATTTGCATTCTAAACATCTAAATTTAAAAAAATTAAATCTCTACAACTACAGAGAAATTGAAATCAATCGGCTTAAAAGCAGTCTTCGATTTCTGGCACATGACTGTATATAAACTTTAGTGAATGAGAATTTTTATTATATATATTTTATTGTTTTAAATTTAAATTAAATTTTTTTTTCTAATCTCTTTAAATGAAAATTTCCTTCATACCACAGAGCGATGATGTCCTCTTTTTGACAATTTGTAATAAGTAGTAGTAGCTGTTTTGTTTCATTTTAATACTATTAACTTCGTAACTTTTGTTTAATTTCTAACAAAATTTTGTTTAATTTTTTGCCAATTTGCATTTTTTCTAATATATATACATATTTTTTGTTTTGTTTTGTGTTTTGTTTGCGAAAAAACCGAACCGAATATCGAATCGAACGCGTGCGATGAATTTTCTAAACTAATTTTGTTAATCAGACGCCAAACGTAGCTAAGTAGTTGTCAACAACAAAAATAATGAAATAATATAATACAAAACACAATTCATAAAGGATGAGAACACCAACAGATGATTATGATGATGATGATGTATTATGGAAAAGGACGATGATGATGAAAGTCTACATGTTGTTGTTGTTGTTGGTTAGTGGGTGTATGTAGAACACACACACACAAAGTTGGCAAAATTATAATTTGCATAAATTGCATTTATTTAGGTTTAAAGACTTTATAGTAGGGGGTGGTTTAGAGGGTTGTATGTATACACATACATACATTGGTATACATTATTATGGGGTTGATATATATAGAGAAATTGTATGCGTGTGTGTGTGTGCGTGTGTGTGTGTATATGCCCATAGGTCACAACAAGTGATGGAGGGAGGAAGGCTAAATTAATTTTACATTTCCATTGAAATATAATTACAAATTCAAAGCGGATTTTGTTCGGTTTTTTGTTTGTGGTCAACGTTGCGTAATTTCAACTAATATAAACTCACACACTCGCACACACACACACACTTATTTACATATGTACACACATATACATTAAACCAGATATACCTTTGAATAGTTTTGTTTCGTTGACTCTAAAGGGCACACACACAATAAATGAACATAAAAAACTTGAAAAAATTCTGAACTCACTTGACATATTTTTGCGCGCGATTTTTTTTTTTGTTTGACGCGTTTTTCATGCGATTTTTGCGTGGCGCGAAATTTTTTTTTTACAAATTTTTGTGTGAGATTTTTTTTTTGGGAATTTTTGTTTTGTATGTTTTTTGTTTTTTTTTTGTTTTTGTCAGCCAACAAAACAAGTGCAAATTTGTTTGTGTACGAAACTGAAAATAAAACTTATGCGACTAAACCGAAAATTTTGAATGTGTTGCTGTTGACAAAGCATTTTCGAAACTGCCGCCAGACTAAAGGCCAAACGTAATGCAGCATTTGATGCGTGTTGTTTTTAATGCAACACAATAACAACAACAACAACAACAACAACAAAGATAACACACGCATTAACAACAACACAAAAAACCAATAAAAATTCACATAAAAAAAAGAAGTAATAATAATGTTGAAAATGCAATCAACAAGAAGCAAAGCAAAAAAAAAAAAAATACAAAATATACAATCAAGAAAAAAAAACAGGCAAGCTCATTATAAACGCAGCAGCAAAAAGCAATAAGTTTGTTCAAAAGCAAGTAAGCAGCAGCAGGAGAGTTGAGCAGCCAGCCAAAGTGGGTGAGTGCAATTTGTATATTGACCAGGCTGCCAGACATGGGTCGAAAACATGATGGGCGCATCACAGCCTTTTGTGGCAATGGTGACGTTTGGTAGGGGCTACGCACGTCATTTTGCTGCAATAATTAGCAGCCATTTTTATTATAAAAAATCACAAAAAATAAAAAATATTGCAACAAACAGCAAACAAAGCGCGTGTGCAAGAGTGAGTGCATGTCATTGAGTAAAAGAGATAGAGAAAAATTGAGAGAGAGAGATGAATTTTCTCTATTGAGAGAAAACAGGACAATACTTCAGTTTTTTTTTTTTATAAATATTCGATTATTTTGTTGGCAAATTTATTAATGCTTTTTTTATTATTTTTAATAAAATTTTATTGTTTTTTTTTTCATTTTTGTTTTTATTATTATTATGTATTATTATTATCTCTTTCTGTGCATTCTCTCTACCAATAAACTTCCCTTTCTCCTCTGCATCATCATTGTCATTAAAATAATCAACAAACGCCACAAATATGCCGCGTTTTTGAAATGTGCAACATGGAGCAGCAGGAGCCTGTTGTCAGCCATCAGCAGCATTAAGCCACCCTTCCAAGTATTAACCAAATCGTTAATGCCGCCCAATCTCACACACTTCAGTTTTCCGGCTGCTGTCGCCCATCACATTTTCATCAGTCGCCTTCCGGCAACAACTTTATTTTTTTTTTAATATCCTTTTTTTAGATGCTGCCTCTCTTATTTGAATTTTTTCATTTCATTGCATTTTATTTCATATTTTTTTTTATTTTATTTTTTTATTGTTAAAATATAATGAATTTTTTGTTGAAGCCGCCCAAAAATTACAGTCGTCGTCGCCTTCATCTCTTCTTTACCATATGTATATGCTTATGTAGATTTATTTTTTCTGTGTGGTATGTACATATTTGGATAATATAAAAAGTAGTACATAAAGGATAATTATTTTCAATGCATAAAAAGTTATATAAAATTATTGATCGTTTTTGATTAATTTTATGAATTTGTAATTAGTTGCTACTCCTAAAAATTAATGAATTTATAAATTAAGTGCAGATTTTGCACTATGAAATTTCAAACTTTCTAAGCTGCATCTATGTACGTTAACTTATTTTGAAGAAGCTACAAAATCTAACAAGGATCAACAAACGGCGAACGAAAATAACAATAATAGACGGAATATTTATCATTTTTAGACAATTTGATACCCTGAATCAATGATAGAATTCGTTATTTGAATGAAATTAGATCTGCGCTACACATAGCGTACATTGGGTTTACAATTTACAGGTATTCTGCTACAATTACAAACAGAGATAATGTGAATGTTATTATTATTAGTAGCCCGGGTTACAACTTATTTCGCTACATTGTTTACATTCTGCTTGTAACTAGTGTATATGATTACACTGGGCGATTTTATTAGCTAGCTAGTAGTTTGTAGACATGCTTTTTAAGATGGCAGACATATTTGTAAATTAGCTGTGCCCCCGATTTCGTACACGTGGTATTCGAAATATGTTTGTAATAGCGTGTATTTTAATATCTTTTTTCCTAATTAATAGATCTTTAATGTTGCCCCGCAGATAAAGAGAAAAACATGCGAAAATCAGCCAAAAAGTAGGCAACAGAGTTAAAAATATGAATATCTTTTGATTCTTTCGATTTCGACAAAATAAACGCCAAGCTTGCTACAATACACCAGTCAAAATCGCATTCAAATAGGTTAAGCCGTTTCTGAGATTAATGTGCACAGACACGAAAAGGCTTACGATTTTATATATAAATAGATGTATAGATTAATACAGAAATTTTATTGGTTTTTTTACTTTAAAGACAAATTTACTACTTTGTCCTAAATTTATTCTGATTTCACAGCCAGAAGCCCCAGAAGCCATGACTGAATTCTGTTCCCTACAATTCAAATTTCTGATATTTCTTTAAATTACCAAGCTGGTCTCATTTTTATGACGTGTGTGTGTGCGTGAAATATAAAAATCGATCATGTTGCTGACGGATAGTTCATAAGGGCTCATTCACACTTGACTAGTTGGCGAGCTAAAGCCAGCGAGTTAGCTAATTACAAGCTCTTTCGCCCAGTGTAATCATGTGGGCTTGTTGCGAGTAGAGTGTTAACGAAAAAAGTTGACATCTGTCCAACTTTACTCGCTACACTCTGTCTGTTAGTACACACACACATACTCTCATTATTTTCAAAGTGAATCACTATTGAGGCAGCTGTCAGTATTTCAGTTGCTTACAAAATGACTTGACAACTGAGCAAGTAGGATGTTTTGTATGTAATCGTTACAAGCGCTCTCACTAATTTGCTCATTCGTACACTCGTTATTTTTCTGCACGCCAACTAGCCAAGTGTAAATGAACCTTAAGGGACCCATCCAGACAATGTCTATACTTTTTCTAACTCTTGAGATAACGAATAGTTATTGAAGACTTGCAACCATTCTAGTTTCTATGCCAAAGAGTGTCTGGTTTTCTTTTTCATCTGCAGATATTGCTTGATTTGAACTTCTTGACTCATCTGTCAAAAAGTGTCAATTTTCATGGAAAAAAAATCTCAAAACTTTGGTAAGTTTGAGGATTGTCTTGCAAAATTAATACATATAAGTATTTAATTTTATAAAGAAATTTTTAATAATTCTATACTATTTCATGTGATTTCTAATTTAAATTATAGGTCGAAATACGAAGGCCCTATGAAAACTTTTGAGACTCAACTTGTAGATAGTGTTACTATCACAAATAGAGTAAACCATGATGTCTTTGAGAAATCTTTCTTTTCCCTGCACTTTTAGTTACAATAAAAGTTTTCAAGACAAAAAATATTTTCGTTACGAGTTTATTTCGAAAAATGTATCAACAATACTCTCTTATAAAGATCAGAAAAACCAAACAAATCCATCCAACCTTCCTTTCTTAGCATCACTATATACTCTCTGTTACAGTTGGAGTAACAATAGTTACAGTTTAAGTATCAAGAACACAATTTGAGTATCAAGAACACAGTTTTGGTATCAACAAAGAATGCAGTTGACTATCAAATATGAGCACAGTTTGAGTGACACTGTACTTTTATTGTAATTTTACTCATTATAAGTTTGTCATTTGATGTGGGTTTGTATAGGAGGTACCCTTCCTGGTAACCCTAGGATCATGAAATTAACATAGTTTATGGATATAAAACTTATAAATGTCCAAATTTCAGTTCGATACGTCAAAAAACAAAAAACTTTTTCTAATAAGAACTTTAATTTAAAAGGTGGTTTGTATGGGAGGTACCCCCCTAGTGGTCCGATTCGGCTGATTCCAACAAATGTTGGAAATGTTTTGTAAAAGGAAACCTATGTGCAAAATTTCAGCTCAAAAACTGAGGGACTAGTCTTGCAAGCAGACGAACATGGCTAATTTAACTCGTCTCATCGAGCTGATCACAAATATATATACATACTTTATGTGGTCTGCGATGTCTCCTTTTGTGTGTTACAAACTTCATGACAAACTTATAATACATACTATTCACTCCCGTGAAGAGTATAAAAGTACAAATAATATGCTGAATTAACTATTTTTTTTGAATAATTGGATTTAATTCCACGAATGCTTCATTCATTCCATTTCTCTATCCATCTACGAATCTTTATACATACAATATTGTATACAATATAATTTCAATGCAGCTAATTATATTTTTATATCCAATAATAAATCCTTTACAAATAATTAATAGACTTGCACATACATATGTACATAGTATGTATAGTACATACAAATAAAAAATAAATGCTCACTATGTATTTTGCTATGTACAATAAAATTTTGTATACTAAAGCAATTTACTATGCATATATAGAATTCAATCATTTTATGTACATTTGAGTTTGAGTTACGCACTTTAAATCTGGTTTGAGGTCGAGAAGTCAATTATATTTTGCAAAAATGCCAAAAGCCAACGAAAACATCAAGCCAATTTTATACCCATGTGCATATAATAGATCTACCATACATATTTATTAACTGTTTTTATAGTATATCACATATACAGTGTTGTACATATCCATATACCCAAGTGTATACTATATATGGTAATACTCGTACATACATGTATGTACATATCTATAATAGTACTGTATATTTTTGTATTTATGTAAGTAAGCTTACCTAGGCATAGTGTATTTATATTTTGTGTTGTCAACCAACGAAAATGTGAAATATAAAACTGTACGCATTTTTATTTTAATTTTTTTATTATCGACAAAAAATTATACATACATTGCATGTAATACCCTTCATAGAACAAGTTCAGTACATCAGATGTCTTTACTTTTCATAGTAATTAGACTAATTTTAGATTTAAAAAGTTCATATGTGATAAATCAAAATAACAATTAAGACCAAACACACATCTATGACTCCCATGGATGGCTTTAAACCTAATACTGGTTTTGAAGCAAGTAAGTCCCAGAAGGCACATATTTAGAAGTATACGGCTAGAGGACACAGTTTTTCAAGCTAAATCTATACAATAAAGCTATGCACAAGACATAAGAGAAGAAATGGCGTGTGCTACTGCAAATAAGATATCAATACATTCAGATTGGCACCAAAGCACTACAAGCACTGAACGCCTTCGACACCAATTCGAAGCTAGCTTGAGACTGCTTAACATTACTAAAAAGATTAGCAGCAAAATACTATGTTAATCATATGTGGATACCTGGACCAAGTGGATATCTTGTGTATGAAAAGGCAGAAGAACTCACCAGCAAAAGAACTGGGCCAGAACCATTTAGCGTGCTGCCTTGGAGTTCCACAATAATGAAATTCAAACAATGGCTTAATGGTAAATCGGTCTCAATATTGGTTAAACAGAAAAATATTTCATACCTTCCAGCTCTCGCAAAAGGACACAGAAATACTAGTCTCAGGCTTCTTAACAGGACATTGCAGAGTTATAAAACATGTACTTACATATTGCGGATAAGTAGAAACGACCAATATAGATTGTGTAATGAATAAGATATAATAATAAGACAGAGTATTTACGATCCCACTTTGAGGGCTTAATTTGGATCAGACTCTGACCTGATATTGCAGGTATACCTAAGAAAATCTTTATATTCTCGGATGAATACTAAAATTTCTGAGGAACTGTATTTTGAGGTTTGTCACAATAAGCCCATTTGATGCCGCAGAGAAAAGGTGAACAGAACCCGCCCTTCTCTTAATCTTATCTTAATCAGCATTTTATAATAACATTTATCATACCTATTTATCTATATGATACGTTACTTAGTAACGTATAGCACCGTGCGTTGGGGAATTTATAAAGAAATCATATATGTATGAGACGAATCTGTTGGGTCGTGTCTTCTTTCTTTTTAAGCTATTCAGCTGAAATGTAGAACAGACAAATGTATTGTTGGTCATTCATACATTTGTGTCCAAATCAAAATTCTCAGATGTCTGGTAGAGGTGGTCTTTGTATAAAATTCACTTTAATATCCTGTTTTTTGTTCTTGATCAAGCATATCATATGTATGTACAGCTTTCACAAAGTGGCCATTAATCTACTTGACAACAGCGAATCTGTACGGAGATTGAAAAGGAATCACATTTTTAAAATCTTATATGTTTTCGATTATAATGATGTCTATTTATAGTAAATCAACTCCTAGAATCCTTTAATAATTCATCATGTTATGTATTAGACCTCATTTCTTTATCAATAATATTGTACCCTACATTGACTGTTTTTTTCAGTTCAAACTCCAGTAGCAGTATCGGTCAATGTAATCCTCATGTTCATACATACATCATGTGCATACATGTAATATTCAGACAAACTCCAACATCCACATTACATACTCGTATGTATTCGTCAAAAAAATAAAATGAAAATGCAACAAAAAAATATATCACTAAAAAAAGTATTGTATTTTTCAGAGCTTTTTGTAATTTTCTATTTTTGCCATTCGCGATATTTTCCACATGCTCCTCCACACACAATCACAAGTCGCCCCAACTTCAATTTTTAATTGTGTTCATGAATTCGATGTACGAATTTTTTTTCTATTTTTTTTTTTACAATTTTTTATTTTTGTTTTGTTTTCATTAAAAATAACATGAATTAAGAGAAAGAGACAACATGATAGAAGCGCGTTGCAAAAAACAAAAACGCATTTTGCGCCCCCAAGTCACCCAGGCCCCAAATTTCCCATCTGTAGACAACAATAAAGCGGTGTTTTATTTTTTGGTTGAACATGGTTTGGTCGCATTCAAGCTACTTAATGAAGAAGTTTGAGGAATTGGTTTGGGTCTTTTGCAGTTTAAATTCTGTATTGTAGGCTTTTTTGATATGCGTATATTGTTATGTATGTATATAGACACCCTACTAGTATATAATAAATATTGTACATTATGTAGTACTTGTATAAGGTATATAAAGATACACGCATCGCATCGCAACGACAAGGACAGTATGCAAGTGTGAGGTATCAGGCAACAACAGAATATTGTGTACTGGGTATGAGTTGTGTTGTGGTCAGTGATATTTTTTTCAGGGTGACATTGGGTGTTGTAATTTTTACAATGGACTTTAGTTTGACGGGAAGGAGTTCAGCTGCTGTTTTCGCGGATTAAAAAAAATAAATAAATAAAATAGAAATAAAATTACATTTATACAATGAGCGTTCATGAGTTGTTGTAGGTCTCTTTTAATGTATGTATATACTTACTATGCGTATATATATGTGCTTTTATATTCCCTGTTCATATATTGTACATGCATTTTTATGTATACGCACAATTTAATGGATTTTTATATTTATTTATTTATTTTTTTAAAAATAAAAAATTAAAATCTCTTGTTTATTTAATGCGCTCATGCGCTTTTCACGCATGTCCCATGATCTTATAAAGTATGTACGGGCATTTTTGTAGCCAACTTGCACTGTACTTCACTGCACAGGACTAAGGATAAATACAATTTTGTATTGTATATTGAAAACCTTTTGTTCTTGTTGTTATTGAAGTCTGCCTTTTGACTCGAAGTCATGCCATCCATACACACTTGTATGCATCCATTCCTTTTTCAATGAAATAATTTAATTTAACATTCAATTAAATGTTGGCAAGTCCTTTTGTAAGTAGCAAAGTGCCTTCCTGTTTGATCTTTTTGTTTTCCTGCCCACTGCAGGGAACAGAAGCTTAGACAATTCTAAGTTTTGATCCATAAACAAACAAAATCCTGTTATTCCATTTGCGAAACAAATACTGACATGATCAAATGCGAGTCAATGTTGAAATACGATAAGAATACTGACCTACCACACCCCAAACCTACATTAGTCTAATCAATAATGTCTGTTTAACCACAGGATGGTCATGTATGGTCATGCGACATAGGTGTATGGTCATGTACACATGGTCAAAGAGGAAATAGCCACATGACGTGTTGCCACATATTTACCGTAGAGATGCTCAATAAATATAGATATTTAACCCTCGATATATTGAACCAATGCGATATAATTGAAACATCAGATGTAATAATCTTGAAACACTATCGACTACTTTACAGGGTTTGGTAATTAAGAAGCTGATGCTCTTGCGTGTTGTGGGAGCTTGTGCCATAGAAAGCATAGCGTAGTATGGAGTTTGGTCTTTTCTCATTGAATACAAATCTTATGATAGGGCCCATCCATTGTTGAATCAATCAAGACCAATATGGCTTGAACCAAAAATATAAAAAAGAATTTGACTTTGCTCAATCACTTAATCACCATCATATACAGTCAATCATCAAGTTCGATTTTTGGGATACCAACCCACGAACTATTTGGGGTTCAAATTGATAGTACCTCGGGTACGAAGTCTGACCAGAGGCTTTTTTCTGGTAGCACGGGTGGTCAGGAGCCCACGTAACCTGTTTCCGTCCTGGTCAGACCCACTATGGGAGTATCGTGGTGGCTGTGGTTGCACCCAAATGCGGGTAGAGTGTGAGCTCGACGTGGAGTTGCGTTATACAACCGGGTGCTGTGACCCACAGAGCAGCAGAGGCTTAGATAGGCCTTATTCCTAACCAAGGAATGAGACATACGACCAAAATAGGTATGGCTTGAGATAAGTACCTGCGGATATATATCCAACGGGACGTTGATTGACGTTTATCATTCCCTGTGCTTGGCACCGTGATATTAAGTCTCTACGACAGGTGTTCACGTTAAACAAATCGACTTTCATCATATCAGAATAAATATCGATATATAATATCGGAATAAATAACGATATATACTTTTAAATTAACATCCCTAGTTCCAACAGTATACATTAAATATTTAAGCATGCTTGACAATACATGTCTATAAAATGGATTGGCAATGTTGGTTGGTTGGTTTCCGTGGCTGCCTCGTATAGTCCACTACGAGCCACAATTAGCACTAGAGTGCCGTTTTGATACCACTTTCTCGCCGAACGCAATCAGTATTACTAAATCCAACCTGTCGAATTTATGTATTTGAGTAAATCACCCAGGCATGTGACTGAACAGTGCGAGAGATTGTCTATGAAGTATTTGCCCAGAAACTTATTTCTAGTCTTTGCCAAGGTTGGGCATTGACATAGAAAGTGGGTGAGTGACTCCTCTTCCTCTTTGTTTCCGCAGCTCCTACAATGGCATCTAAACGGAATACCCAGTCTCTCCGCGTGCATCCCTACACACCAGTGACCGGTAAAAGCCGCTGTGAGCCTTGCGGTATCCGTGCGTCTTCTGTTAATGAGTCTATAAGACCTATTTTTGTTGTAACAAGGCCAGGTAGCACGTGCCGCTCTGCAAGATTCAAGATCTTTCCACCGTCTGTTAGCCAGCTGGCGGAAAAACAGGAAGTTACTCCTCTTGATCGAAAATATCGATATTTGTTTTCGATTTATTGCAACATACAGAGTTTCAGAACTAATATCGATACATAGTTTTAAATTAATAACCCTAATTTACCGCCATCTACTTATGGCTATTGGTGTATTTAATAAGCTATTCACTCGAACATAAGCAGCCGTTCGCATAGCACTTTCGCTTAAAAGAAAAGCTGTTTTTGAAATTTAAAATTTGTGAAAAATACATGATTTAGAACAAAATGAATGAACACATAGTTCAACCAGCTCCCTTTTTCATTCCTACTATGTGTTATATTAAAATTTTAATAACAAATTTGCAATATCAAATAACTACAATTATTTGCTTCGATCCACACAGAAAATTCCCAGCCCTAGTTAACTTCTGCTTAACCATTTTTGTTTTTTTTTTGAAATTTGAAAATTTGCCTTTTGTTTTTGTAGAATTTTAAAGCTGCTTACAGAAAAAGAAGCTAAATTTTTTGGTGTGAATAGGTTATTATTATTTTTGGTTATTCACAGGAGCGTACAACTTTGGCATATCTAAAGATAACTTTTTTCTAGTTTCGAACTGCAAAACACACACATATGATTGCTATTCAAAGTAAAGCTTCACGGTTTAATTCACGCCAGAGTGATCGATTAAGACAATAATCACATATAGATGGCGTTGCCTTTACACAATCAGAGTTGCTTTAAATTGAATTTCCAAATAATGGTAATTGTTTGCAAATTCAATAAAATCTGTTAATTTTCCATGAAAAATGAATGTAAATACGAAAATGCACAATGTATTTTGTTTGCATTTATGTGAAGTATATTCAATTAAGTAATGCTGCACAACACCGGTTGTGATGCTACAATATGCTTATTTACTGTGAATTGCAATTCTGAATTACAAAACAAGTTTTGTTACTTGGTCATAGCATTTTTGGATATTATTTTTCATTTTACAATAAAAGTTTGAGAATACATTTTGTGTAACTGATTTTTGGTAAATTGTAATTACAACTTTTTATTATATAATATTACATTATTCTATTCTATGTATGTATAAATTTTTAGGCAAAATGATGAATCCTATCATATCAATGGGTGGTGCATTATACTTAGTCCAAACAAATTTGGCTGATCATATCAATCGGTATAATTTTATGGTATCGACGTGCATCTATCGTGAGAACTATTATGCATCTATCTTCTACCGTAATGAAAATAATAAGGCACGACACTTGATCAAAATTCTTCGACTTATCCTGGAAAATAGAAACCTTGTACGCATAGAAGCTATTGGCATGATAATGTTCTTAAATAAGACCATAAATGTTATGGACTTTTTACAAAATATTAATATGCACACCCATCTTCATGTGTCTGCAGCAGAACAAGTATTGTTCTTAAAAATAAAAAATATTGTCACTGATTTATTAGAATCTTTTCAAGAATGGTTAACAATGTGATTCTTAATGAATCAATAATGAAAATGTTAATTGAAATTTTATAAAAAAAAAATAAATTTTTTCACATTCCACCTTTGCATCCTAAGAGTTTGTTTTGCGTCATACTAGGATTATGTTTAATTCTTTCTTAAGTTGCTATTCATAGCTGCAGTTGCTTTGTTGAATTCAGTGATACGCTCCAAAAATGTTTGCATGCGTTCCAATTGATGTTCCATAGTTGTAATAGAATTTTGTGAGTTATTCTCATTCTCTGTTGTTGATGGAGTATTTGGTTCCATAAGAGAACTCCGCAAGCGTTCTAATGCATTTTCAACACAAAGTAATCTATTATCCGTATTCTCCCTGATACATTCGTCAAGTATTTCTTTATAATCGGGATCATTATTATCCATCTTAGTGAATTTATTTGTATTTCTTTTGAATGTCAATGTTTATTTAAATTGATTTGATTAAAAAGAGAAAGGTTAAACAAACATGCTCTGTTTTAGAATCAAATGAGTCGAGTCTAAGCTCTAAACTTCAAATTTTCAGCATTCAAAGTTCCCAAGAACAGGGACTTTCATCTAGTCATGCTGACTAAGAAAAAGAGTGTTTATTCTTTGATTATATTACATAGTGTAAAATAATCTTTCAAACCCCCGCTTAACCAAGTTACTAAACGCAACCACAAGCATTTTTTATGTTAAATAAATTTATAATTAACCCATATTAATGAATACAAAATTATGAAATCTTTATCTCAAAGAGATGCCTACTCTAAAGAAATACATAAAGCAATTCCGGAGTAGGCATACTGACCAAAGGATGAGGAGGGAAGTTTAGTGGAGACGGCACAAACGTAGTCACGGACGGAGGCTATAAGTCCGAAGGGATTCCTCCCTACCTCACAAAACATAATAAAAGAATATGAATTCATTATTAAGTGTCGTTTCCGCCCATTCTTTTGGAAGAGAGTTGGTAGCATCTTAGTCCGCCTTGAATGGAGATGATAAGTCGGCGGCTTTATTAATAAGCCATTTCTTCAGTGTTAGTCCTTCCTGACCAGTGTGCAATATGTCAGCAGGTAAGGAACATAAAACCATGGAACATGTTCCATGAGCGCATATCATCAATTGTGTTTTTTGATTTGTAAACATGTTCCAACCATTGGTGGCCGATTTCCAAAGTAACTGCAATTTTGTAAAAGTTTTCCATCAATTTAAAAGCGTGGGACATGACCTTTAAAGCATCTGTAAATACTAAAACCATGGTGATCTTAAAATATATAGTAATGAATTATTAAATATAAATCAATTATAGAAAAAAACTATAACTTTCTGTGAAAAAATAGAGCTGGAAATTTTGTTGAACATGACCCCTCGGTTACATTGATCATTTATCAAATTTGCCACTTTATGGGATCTCCGATGCACAGTTCTATGGTGTGCAAACATCCTGACAAAGTGATTATATCTGCATATTTACAATATATTGTCGAATTTCCATAACTCGAATCACATTAAGGTACAAAAGTTATTGAAAAACAAACATTTTCAATTACTTTAAACACCGAGGCTTATTATATCCTTTAGGCCAGGTCAGTCCAACACGAGACCAAAAGCGGCGCGATGCGGCTAAGCAGGGCAAATAGAAATTTCTTTGTCCCGCTGCTTAGATTTTTTTGGCTCGTCGCTCAAGTACACTGCTCGTCAACTTGTCGGAGAGGGGAAAATTCTAAAAATGTTCCTGCGCCCCAACTCATCACGGATTCTTCCAATGCGGCCCAGGGACCAAAAAAGGTTGGATAGCGCTTCTTTAGGCAAACTAGGCACGTTCCTAGGGGCGCAAGGTTACAAATGAGCGCGAGCAGAAATTTCTAAACTAAAAAGAAATTATATAAGTACCTTGTATATATTTACAACAAATCATATTTTTTGTATATGTAGTTGTAGAGCTTCCGAAGCACGCCCCGTCTACTTGATTCCTCCTACGTTGCCCGATTCCATAATAGAAATTGGTAAAGTAGAATTGTGCTCGTCGTGACTAATGTGTGGGGTGAAGCTGTGGTGCGGGTCGGTATCTAAAATTATATAAAATTGTTTAAAAATTAATACTGCAATCTTACTATGATGAACATACATTCTAAATGCCAGCAATAACAGTTATTGAGTTGCTAAAATTGTAGAACAAATTCAATTTCTTATTAGAATTAATTACAAGCATAAATAGTTATGTTATTACTGAGTATTTTGGACGTTCCAGGAGAAAGTGCTATAGACCAATTTCAGCGTTCCAACGAGGGAAGCGACCAGATGAAATTGATTTGATGCGGTTACCATTTTCTGATCTTTCTATAGATTAAAAAGATCTGAATGTAAATGCTAATGGAACTAATTGTTACCATAGGCCTCCACCAACTTCTTTCAATTTTTTTGTAACAACCACATGTTTTGCAAAACCTTTATCAATTGTCAATTATCGAATGTTTTTTTGTTATATTTACACTTAAATCTGGATATCTTCAATAAAGCTGCAATGATAAGGTAAAGATAAAAACAGCTTATTCTTCGATAAAGATAAACGTCAGTAACACAATTCTATAATCGTTTACTCCTGTTGATACCCAAAGGATCGTAGGATAATAAATAAATACATACAATAATAAATAATTGTGATTGCATGTATATGTTAGTAGTATCTACTGTATCGCAACTACGTTTTTCAAGTATCGCTTTCTACTATTAGTAATTACGGTTGCTTGGTAGCTACTTTTTCGGTTGTTTGGCAGGTACATTTTCTTCTTCGCAAACCATTCTGAAATATTTAATAAATTTTTTGTTCATTGTGGATGTGCATGTGCTGCAGTGTGTGTTTTTTTCTTAACCTAACGAAACGGAAGTTTAAATGTTGTGAAATAATAATGGAAATCAAACCGCAAAACTGGTGAATCAACAAAGACGACTAACAAGACCAAAACGCATAAGGGAATGTGCATCACTTAATTTTTAATTTAACACCACGTTATTGGTTAAAAAAGACTGTTGTTGAAATGAAATGAATGAATGAATTAAAAAAAACCAAAAACAACATGAAGTAAAAAAGTCAAGATTGTAATGTAAATAACTCATTAAAATTTTAACTGAAAAATATGCCCATTAAAAATTGGCAAACATGAAATAATGAAAGCACAGCAGTTTGATACCAACCGAGCGAATCAAACAAACTACACACACACACATATATTCACATACTTGAATCATGTAAAAAAATTGTTCTGTTAAAAATAATACAAAACTCAATTGAGGAACCTCAAACTCCCAATATAAAAAGGCACAATTGCATGAAGTACAAATGAACCCGACCCTCGATTCTCTCAAGTGCAAGAGCATCAATACTAGTAGTAGCAGTAGCATCATAAGCAGGAGCTCCAAAACCAGGAGTGGTGGCCTTCATTAGGCTCTTTTTCTGACCATACTACATAAGGTGAATTGCACTGAAATGATGCAAACTGCACTGCACTTTACTGAGATGGAATGCATTGAGACTGCTTCAAGGGGTTTGTGCTGAATACTATTATGTTGAGGTGGTGGGCGTTTAATGGGTGTGGACGATTGGAGTCAATTTATGTATATATAGATGCATCTGAAAGCAGCAGCTACCCTTGGGTGCACTTAATGCACAATACATCTGTCCGGATGTCTGTCTTTTGGTCGTTCGTTTGGTGGTTGATGTTGCATTTTTGGCAATTTTTTTTTTTGTTTTTTTCTTCTTCATTGTTTGGCTACCAAAGTGTTTACAGGTTGCCTGACTGCCTGACAAGTAACGTTCATTGAGTTGCCTTGGATGGATAGATGGATGGATGAATGCTGGTATATACAATATATATATCCTGTGTGTGTCACCCATTCCCCTCTCTGCCATAGATTGCATCCATTTCCATTCAATCTACAAAAATAAAAGCTATAAAAAATCGATAGCAAACAAATTTTAAATATGTTGCTGCATCCATGTCCATGTCATTCTGTGTTGTTGTGTGTGTGTGGATGTGAGTTCGTTCTTATCATGTTCAGAGCAGCCATTCGTTTATTACAGAACTGTTGTTGTAGTAAGTACAGATGCATTCAAGCCTCTTTCTGCTGTTCTTTACCATGCATACAATACATGAACTCACGGTTATGTACACACACAATTTGGACAACAACACACACCAACATGGAACATGGACATGGACAAAAGAAATACTACAATATACTATAGATGGATGCTTAAAAAGAATTTTTAATGCATTTTTTTCAATTTATGCAATTTAATTCAATATTTGCCACATACTCAGATAGATAGATAGATGGATTGATATGTAGTATGTACATAGAAGAATGAGTATGAGATATCATCACTAGATTCAACTGTAAAAGGAACTTTGTTAGAGGATTCGTACTTAAATAATCAAGTCAAGTCATCAAGTGCATAAGTTATTAAAAAAAATTGGAAAAAGAAAAGGATAAAAAAGTATTTCAAAATTTTAACTCTCCCTATTGGAATTTGAATAAATATATGTACATGCTTATATCTATAATAACTTATACAACAGATTCCTTTTGAAATGCTAGAGACCAGGGGTCAGCCGCTTAGAAGGGTCCAGCAGCACTGCTATAGGACGGAATTTAGAAGAAATCAGAAGTTTATGTAAATTTTTGGTGTACAAAATTGCTAAAATATCAAACTCGCAAATTGTCTAATCATTCAAATTCTTTAATTCCAATTTCGAAGATCTTGGATCATTACTAGACACTTGGTTGGTTCCAGCAGATCGGCTGTATATGGAAATCTAGAAGAGATTGAAAATTAATGCAATTTCTTCAAACATTTCGTCATCTGAATTCTTCTTTTCTAATTTCTAAGTAGGTACTTTGTTAATCCTTCTCAAAGAAAGAAGGAACGTTTAGACTGTTGAAAATATTTTAACATATGACTTTTTCTTTACAGATCCATCACCACTATTGAATTTTTACTCTGAATATTTGGTAAATAAATTCAGGAACTTCTGAGACAACTTTCTAAACATACTCGACTGCCAGTTCTTTGATTGAAACATGTGAGTCAAATGTTTTAATATTTTTTAATTTATTACAAATTATATTAATGGTATTAAGCTAAACACTGCTTTCAAAATCACAGTGATTCTAAACTGTGATTGAGTCACAGTCATTTGAAGGGAGAGACAGTTTACTTTAAACTGTTAGTGGTAATCACAGTTTAAGGAGCAACTAAATCAAAGTGAGTCACAATCAATCAAGTAAACTGTGTCTCAATCACCGTTTAGAATCACTCTGTCACTGTTTAGCTCATCTCTAGTAGTAATTAACGAAAAAACAAGGGTCTCCCAATATATTCATAGATCAAGACATAGGGTATCTTAATATAGTAGTAATTTGTCTACAATAGTCTCATTAGCATTCGGCAGCAGATTCTGTTAGAATATTTATTAGGTGATTTTCTCAGAGGAAGGGAGTTCACTTTATACTACAGGCCTCTACATAAGCAGAAGGGCGGGCGGACTGGTCAATCATTACGAAGCAGTCGACATAAGTTTCTTATATGAACAAGAGTTCTGGCTAGTATTGAAAAAACTGGGTGTTCGGTCAAGTCGAGATGAGTTTCTTATATGAACAAGAGCTCTGGCTAGTGGGTCAACTTGTTGAGAATGTTTATCCATATAGTAACGACTAGTTGACCTGGGCAGACGCTTCCTTGCTTTCTTCATGCAAAGCCAGAAATATCGTGTTAAATAGTCTTTGGTTTAATCTAATTTTTGATTAATATCTTTTGATTCTGTCGGTCGATTTTGATAAAATAAACGCTATATGTTACTCACAGTAAAGCATGTTATTTTTCAGTAATTCGATTTTGAATCCAATGAGTGGCTATTACGTGATGCGTGCACAAACACTTTCAGTCTAAGACTTTATTATTTGTACAGATTTCGTTTTTCGAACATTTTTCTTTTACTTGCAGTATGTGCAGTTCTTTGTGGATATCTTTATTCCTGATATACCACGAAGCACTTGAGATTGTTCTAAAGATCTTGTATTGAGCTCTTTGTCTCGCTCTTGCTGTACCCTACAATTCGGAATCATATGTCTAAATTGGTTTAATAACAGAGTTATACACTCATACCTTGTACTCACAGCTCAGAACAGATTTAGAGTCTTTTAGCCAGTGGACACTTTGTGTCCGTAGTTTCTCATGTATGTCTTTGTAGCTTCGAAGTATTTCCGCCAGGTGTTATGTTTGCCTAGAAAAATAACCTCCTGAGTTTAAGGAAATGTAGCGACGTTCAATGTTTTTGGAGAACAAGTCCTACGATTACCCAGGTCTTCAGCAGTTTTACCTGTGTAACAAGAGTGGCTGATATAATAAACTGAATTGATTTCATGAATAATATTGTATAAGATTTAAACATAGTAAGGTACCCACGCAAAGGGATTGTTTAAATTTGTGATACCTCTACCTTTAGCCATCATATAAAGATATTTAATTCAAAGATTATACGATGAGATATAGAAATAAAAAAATTTACTTCAATTAAACATAATAAAATACGCTATTAAACATAAAACCACGAAACTGCAACGACGACGACAACGTGAACGATGCATTCGGACAAATGTTGATGACGGTTGGATGATACGTCAGTAGAATTATAATTAATATTGATAAATGGCTGCATTTTGGAGTGCACTTCATTTAACAAATATCCTCATTGCATGTTATAGAGGAGGCAGCTCAGCATCATCATTGACTGCCTGCCTTTGCCTAGCCAACTCAATGGTTGGCTAGCTAAACTTCACCTACCCAACTCCCATTGAACATTAAAGTCTGTATGTGTAATTTATATGCTCCATACTGATGATGAGGTTGATGTTGATGATGATGGCTTACGTTGATGCTCATTCGGGAAATCATTCATCAGTACGCGCAAAGTTGACAGCCACCAACAATTGGACAAATACAAAGTCCGGACATGAGAATGGACAGATGAAATGAAGAGTTGCAGACAGTATTATACATTTAATATGTGTATGTATGTATGTGAATAAATTCCGAGACAGCTAGATAAATCGTTAACGTACCATACGTCGTAGATACTTTACATTGACAAAACGAAAATTTCTATAAAGCATTAAAGTCTTAAATTATCAGAAGCTCAGTTTGAATTGTTTGACAGACTCTTAAGTCAGAGTGTTACCAATTGCATATAATGCATTCAACATTTAGGCTTACATAATCAAATAAGAATTGGGGAAAAAAATGTATTTACTTTACTTTTTACTTTTGGTATGGAACCTTGGGGTAATTTTAATATTCGAAGTAGCTTTTGTTTTGATCCTCCCTTCATATCCTTTTATTAAAAGCAGTTTGCCTTTAGCGACGACTCTCCTATTCATTTCATTTAACCACGTCTGTAGATTTTTGTCTTTTGTTTAATAAATAAAAACATTTTTAATTAATATGCTTCAATATGTCGAGTGGCTACTCGTCTTTTTTTCTTCTCTTTGGTGCGACCTTTAAATGCAGCATGCAGCTTGATGTGCAGCATTTCACCGGCTGCTACTGCTTACTTCTACTGCTCCTGTAAAACGTCATGAAGCACTTGATGAAAAGCTCGAACATTCTATACAAAAAAAAAAAGAAAACAATAATAAAAAATACCAACCCCATTTTTCATATGTTGAATATGCAGGCAGTACAGTCATAGGTGGATATGTCTAGCTTCAAAGATACTTTGTGATTATTCATTTTTCGAAATGCATTTTGGTTTATGATGACAGAAAATGTTGGCTCGGAATGTCAGATTCTGTGAAAGAGAAAATAGAAATAATTAGGATTTTTTTTTAAGGCATATTGTATTATATACATATTTGCATTATTACCTCAGAATTTGTATAGATGTGTACACCTCTAATGAATATGTAACTGAGTAGATCGTATTATGAAACTTGTGACTTGAAATCTTCATAGAAAGAATGCATTGGCATACTAAAATGTGCTTTTCCATTCATTTAGCGTGATCATATCAACATGATAATGCGTTTATTGAAAGCCATAAGGTAGAGCTATAGAACTGACCATCAAACCTAAATATAAATAAAATGTTAGGGGGTGGTTGGGCACAAAAGTTTCTGGGTCTGGACAACAATATTTAAGCATACTATCAAAATATCTTGGATCTTTATTGCACTGAATTTTATAGTAAAATAGTACTATTCAATTCCAATAGAGACATGTCAAGCTTGGATGCTAAAAAACTGAGTTCAATGCACTTCTAAAATTGGTCAATTCAATTAAGAACATATAAATTGAGACAAAATAAATGTTTTGTTAAAATTTCACACTTCAAAATTTACGGAAAATTCTATTTTAGTGGGTGTGCTATTTAAGTGGTGAAATTTTTTAAAGTTTGGTTCTTTTTGTTTACTTGATTCTCGCAAAAAATCATGTAAATTCAACTCAAGTTCCTATTAAATATTAGAGTTAGATGAAATATAAAATTACAAATGAACTGAAATAAATAGAAATAGAATGTAATACGTGTACTCATCACGCTGCTCCGGTTTCCATCCAACCTTCCTTTCTTAGCATCTCTCTGTTACAATTTGAGTATCAACCAAGAACACAGTTTGGGTATCAACATAGAACACAGTTTGACTATCAAATATGAGCACACTTTGAGTGGCACTGTATTTTTATTGTTCTTTTACTCATTGTAAGTTTGTCATTTAATGTGGGGTTGTATGGGAGGTACCCTTATTGGTAATCCTAGGATCATGCAATTTACATGGTTGATGGATATAGATCAGAATCCTATATTGTCCAGTTCGATTTGTTAAAAAACAAAAAACTTTTTCTAATAAGAACATTAATTTAAAGGGAGGTTTGTATGGGAGTTACCCTCTCTAGTGGTCCGATTCGGCTGATTCCGACAAGTGTTCAGCGTAAAAGGAAACCTATGTGCAAAATTTCAGCTCTCTAGCTCAAAAACTGAGGGACTAATTTTGCTAACAGACGGACAGTCGGACATGGCTAAATCAACTCGTCTCATCAAGCTGATCACAAATATATGCACATACGTTATGTGGTCTGCGATGTCTCTTTCTGTGTATTACAAACTTCATGACAAACTTATAATACTATTCACTCCCGTGAAGAGTAAGTATAACAAGGCCTTGCTTACCTATTAAATATTTATTTATTAAAAATAGGGAATTCGGCTTACTACGCTATGCTCCCCACGTGATGTTAGTGCCTGATGCTAGTGCGTTCTCTTTTTAATTGTAGTACATTGCGCATTGGAAAATCAGACGATTTAAGTATTAATATTGACATAATTGTCGGATATGTTTGTCATAGACGACTTGATTGATTTTAAAATATGTCTCTTAGCTTTACATGCAAAATTTTATCCACCAATTTCTCGATCCGAAAAGTAAAAAAAGAATTATTAAAATTGGTTCAGTATAGGTTGCGTGAAAGCGTAACATACATAATAGTATAGAGTATAGTTACAAGATATAGATAATAAAGATTACAAATCAATATTAATTTATGGAGAGCACTGGCTACTATGGCATTTAATATACTTATTTAGCTACATTTAATACAAAATTCAAAAAAAAAAAAAAATATTATATAGAGTGTGCTATTCAAATGGTGCGGTGTGTATACACAAATGCGTACATTATATAGTATATACCATACACGAAGTAACTAAAATAAATTTCATTTCATTGAAAAAAAAATCTATTTTTGTCCAACCAAAGTAATTTCTGTTCATTTATGTAGCCGTTTGAGCTACTTTAATATAAGCATCCCATATTGTCTAGTGGTTAGGATACCCGGCTCTCACCCGGGAGGCCCGGGTTCAATTCCCGGTATGGGAAAGATGTATTAATTTTTTTATTTTGTCTTAATTTTTCCTTTATAATAAATAGTTTATATTATTGTATTATTTTTTTTTTTTTTTTTGTTTGCTAATAAATTTTAGTAAATTTCGGTCTTCATCTTCAGTAAAGCAATAAGTGACTTTCATATGGCATACATCATTTTAAAGATTTTCAAGCCCATAATTTGTAATATCTATACAAAGTAAGATGCACATAAAAGCAGTCAATAAGTGATACAAGTTTTAGTTTAAAGGCATAAAATTGTAGCTTGTAGGTAATTTATAGGCAGACAATTAAGCAGAACAGAACCGAACAGAACAGAACCGAACAGAAACAGTAGCAGTCAAGTGAAATATTTTCTACCCATAATTCTTTCCTTTAACGATTTTTCTTCGTATATTTTAAAATGAAATTTCAATTGAAACTTGTTTTGCATGCAGTGTTTGTTGCCGAATACATGCAATATGAGTTTAATTTGTTGCCCACATAACTGAGACCATCAATTTGTGCCTATTGCTAATTTTTCGCCATATCTTGTCTTTTTCTCTATACACCTTTTCTCATTATCTCTGTGAACGCATCTAACAAATTATCTACAGAGTCATAATCTTAATGAATGTTGTGAGGAAGCCAACTATTGCAGGCCAGAAGTTGTAGTACATAATATATAGTTGTGCCATTGCAACAGAACCCATCAAGTTGCAAGCAACCAACAGCGCTTTTTGACTACTGATGCTGGTCCAAGTTTAGTTTCTTCGATGATCGTAGAAACACAACTAAACAAAATTCATATTTCCATAAATTTAAATGATAATGGTGCAAACATACATTGGCAGTTACTTTGTTGCTAATTGTAGAGTAAGAATATATTCAATGTAAAGAACCATCATTCTTCAATGGTCTGGTCTCCACTTGAAATCCTCTTGGTTTGTAGTAATTGAATTGCAAAAACTTCACGCAGTTTAAGTGCTGCTGGTTGGTTGATAGGTTGTGGTAAAGAAGGCAGGCATGCAGGCAGTAAGTTCCACTGGCAACTTGTTTTTGAGTCAGTCAGTGTTGCTAACAAGTTGTCATTTATCATTTACTGGGAAAACGAGATATTTTTTCATTTTTTCTGTTGTAATTTTGTTTTTGGGATATTGGACACAAAACAACAGCGAATAGTTGGTTAGTAGCAGCAAACATAGGTCTTCTGGGGTATGCGCCTATCTTCTTGTGGTGTTGTGTGCTGTCTTTCGATTTCTTAACGAAAATTAATTTTAATTACCAATATGTTTGTTGGTTATAGACTGTCAGCAAGCGATATCATTGTCGTCATCGTCATGGTCTTTCCCAGCTGCTAGGCCTCTGGTGATCAATAAAGAGGAAAAAATGAAGTAATACTTCCGTTTCTAATCAATTCAATAGTTTTTAAAATATCCTAAATAGGTTAATATCTTAAATCTTATGGGAAAGAAATGCCACAAGTGTTTTCTTTTCAATTTTAAGATTTTTTATTGGATGCATAGAAATTTTCATAATAATAATGCTAAATTAACCCATATTTTAGATGGAACAGTTATCAACAAGCAATCATGAATATTTTAACAAATTATCTATTTTTTTAGTCGATTCCGTGACAGATTTCAGTTCAATATTTCAAAGAGAAGGGTAGCAGCATCTGATGTCACATAAGCCAAGTATAGTTTGGCTTACTAGAAGTTGTTGATCAATATAAACTACACTCCCTCGGACACACGTATATAACTCTTTCAATCGTGTAATAAAAAGGAACAAAGTGCTTAAGGCCCCTTCCTGGGGTAAGGAGATGGAGATTCTTAACAGCACTTATAAAGTAATAGGACGTTCTGTTTGCTGCTCCTGTTTGGACTCCTTTCCTCAGTGATACATAATGGGGACACCTGCAAGTTAGTCAAAATAATTCCCTTAGAACAGTGATCGGTTGCTTGCAGATGGCCAGTATTGACCTTCTCCACCGGGAAGCAAAAGCATTATCGGTTCGCCAACATAATAAATTGCTTTCTAAACAGTCTTTGTTGGCTGCACATATGAGTACACATCCCAAATTCAGCTCTATTACGGGCGTCATTCCCCCCTGACATATCCGTAGGGACATTAGGCAGGCATAGCCTTTTTGTTTTGTCGAGTCATGATGACTTACATCGGAGAGCAGTTGAAAATGCTTTGTAGTCACACCAGAACAATGTTGTCTTAGGAGGCCGTCCTTCATCTGTTGATGATAGTGAATTGAGACTTCGTCGTAGCACTCGGACCACCTTAGCTCAGTTAAGGTCGGGTTGGTTTCTTCTTTCTTCTGCAGTGCTATAGGGAACTCATAGGTCTCTCAGTTTTTCTCAGAACACTTTTCACATTTTTAACTGTTCTAATAAACCGACACAATTGACTCCTATTGACTTATGGCTTCGACCGATAGAGGTTGCTCCCGTTTTAGAGCTTGATAAATACAACTGTACCATGTAACATAAAAGTCGAAGTAATCGCTAAAAAATATGCATACACCTAGGTAGCGAAGCTTTCTTCTTGCACAGACGGAGACATGAACATGACTTCTTGGCTATCAACTTTCTTTATTATGAAGTTTTTTTTAAACAAAACAACTCTGTTGAAGATAGGTGTTGACGATTCCTTTGGACTGTTTACAGGTCCTTATGCGAAATTATAAAGGCACTTAAATGTGGCTGAGACGCTAATTCTTAAATATTGGAAAAACTTAATGCAAAAATGGCAAAAGACAAATAGAACTCAAATTTATGGTGTCCTACAACAATGTGTGTTGGCAATGAATGTGACTTGCCTGGAAACTTAGTTTTCTTGTCTGCTGCTTCTTTGTCTATCTGCTTCTTTGTCTATCTGCTTCTCTGTCTATCTATCTGTGTATCTGTTATTCTGTGTTTTATTTTTTAGTCTGTATAATGTTAATACAAAAAAAAACCAGTGCCCTGATTTGCATGTCTTTTCTCCTGCTGGGCGTTGGAGTTTCGTTTCGCTTTGCTTTGTTCCTTCCACTTCCAATCTTCTACTTCTGTGTTTTTGTGCTAAACAACTCGTTGAACATGTAAAATGTGGAACTAAAAAAAAAAGATGCAGACAAGTCATTAAGAAAAGAAGCAAATGTTATTTAAAGTCGAATTTGTGGTACAAAAAAGATTGTTCTTTATCTTTTGTAAGATCTTTGTGTTTTCTTTGTTTTTCTTATTTTTTTCCATTACGTCGTTGTTGTATCTCTTTGTTTAGTGAGCAAGTTGTGTGAGTTAAATATGATATACCCAACCTATTTGTGTTTTTGTCTGTCTTGGAAAAGAGAACCAACCATCCTTGTAACTAAAAGTTTTAAAAGTTTATTTATGATTTATAGTCGAATTACATGTTTGCAGAGTAAATGTCAAATAAAACTTTATGATAAGGAGCCGATTTATATCTCCAAATGAGAACACAACTGTATACTTTAGTTTAGAATGAGCTAATCAAAAAGAGTTGTAGTCTGGAAAACCAAAATCAATAGACAATCCACAAAGCATTTCAACATGTTTAAATTTACAAGTAAATGTTAAATCTTTGAGTGCAAACTAGAGCATTGCACACGACTCGGCACTAAGTAGGTCCACACTAAAACTGTGCACACCATGACACAGAGTCATGTGTGTTCTTAAAACGTATCAAACCGAGACATGTGAGTTCTCTGCAGTATGCTTGGTGGTAATAGTCCGTAGTTCAATAGTAATTCCTCCTTTTCTTATTACCTGTTGGCTAGTGAAATCACTAGTCGCAGGTTATATAGACGCGAACCATTAAGTGCACATTTCCATAGTAAGTTAGCATTACTAGTGGCTAGTGAATTAAATAGTCTTAGGAAATGCAGGCAGTAGCCATTGCTTATGACACGACTGGAGAACGGTAATGCAGGCGGTGGCAGTGAACGGTGACATGTCTGGTGAATGTGGGCGGTCGCTGTCTTCAGTAATTGTTTTGTGCGTGTGATTTTAGTGAGAGAAAATGGGACAGCAATAGTGTGGACAGTATCAACACTACGCACATTGTGAGCACTTTAAAACACATCATACCGATTCATGCTCTCATGCAAATCGTGTGTTGTGCTATGACTCGGTGCAACACTATCATGAAAAGGCACTGTGGTCTGGTGTCTTCGGCTATGACTTGGTACTCATTGATACACAACACCACACGAGTTTATTTCATCGTGTTCTAGAGCAGGCAGTTCGACATTTGATAGTGTGCGTGTAGAACACGTTTCTTTTGAGAGAGAGAAAGGATAATTTTTCGTTTAGTTGTGACTCGTACAGACACTATACGAAAATGTCTAAGGAATCCATTCAAAAGAACACCCATTGCTCTATATTGAAAGGTATTCAAAGTTTTTAGGTCTGGAAATAAAAATCATTTAATAAAGTTGCTAAAAGAAACTATTATTCTTCAAAAAAAATCTATCTCTAACTAAATGGAAGACTATATGTATTTACAACTTTTGACATCACAAATTGCTTTTTGTTATTTTTAATTCCTCATGGGCATTTTTTCCATTGCTTTGTATCCTTTACGCTTGTCAAAGTGTAAGTTTTACTCCTTTTGTTTTCTTTATTTTTCTTTTGCATCTCAAACTATTAAAGAATTTTGTTAATCTGCACTGGTGAACTACAAAAAACTTGATATACTTCCTCCACACCCAATAAATGAATGATTGAAAAAGACCTGTACAACTAACTTGGTTTTCAAAAACCAGAAACCACACACACACACACACACTCCTAAAGCCAACTTCATTCTTGCTTGCCTTCGTCGCTGATAATGATGATGATGACGATGACTGTGATGATGATGTTGTTGGTTTTATTTGGTTGGTTGGTTTGTGTGTCTTTGAACCAAAATCACTTGCGCTTTTACGCCACCCTGTCTCGGATTTAATACTTGGACAAGCAGGCAGCAGGCAAACCAACAAATATAGATAGACAGACAGTCATGAAGGCGGACAGAGGGATACATAGAACCATCAAAAACAACAAAAATCCACCGGCACGACGACAATGACTAAAAACCGGGTTATAAAAAACCGTGGAACAAAAATTCCAAACAAAAAAACGTATAGTAACCGCGCAACCACAATCATCATCATCATCATAAAAAAGGCTAAAAGAGAACTTAAAAGATACAGAGATACAGTGAGAGAGAGCAATAGAAGTATCGCATCACAGACAAAACTAAACACGAACTGAATGTAAATTTCAGGCAGCCGAGGCATGCGTCATTAAACCGCTTTTGTTTGTATAATTTTTTTTTTCATTCTTTTTAACTGACTCTCTGTGAATTGTGTCCACTTCGCATTGTGGCCAAGCGCATCTGGTCTGATCTTTCAGCTGAAGAGAGTGTGTATTGTGCGGGAGGGCAGTTTATCGTTGCCAATGACTGACTGACTGACTGACTCACGGACCGGCAGAGTGACCAACAATCAGGGCAGAGTGACATGCGTGAGTCAGAGTCGTCTTCACCACAGATAAAACTTTACCTTACTTCACCATCACACCAAGTGAAGCGTTTACGCCTACGCAGGCGCTCATTTAAAACAATCAACAACCAGACGAAACTGAACTTAACTGGAAGCTAAGCCCAGCCAAATGGACACAATGCAGCGCAATGCCAAATCGTTAAGCGGTAGCCGGTAACATTCGCATGTGCTTAGTCATTAGTCCCCGTTGCTGCTCTGAGGGGGCAACGAGAGATGCAAAAAAAATGATGAAGAAAAACAAAAACAAAATATGAAAATGAAAAAAAAAAAAACCGATACCTTGGGGGTCGCTTCAATGGTTGGCGAGTAGTATTGGAGGGGAAGTGATATTATGACGTTGTGTACTGAGAAAATAATTTTGTGTATAATTTTTTGTAGATTTCAATTTTCAGCATGCTTTTTTTTGCTTCTTTATAGGGTATGTTTAGAAGGGTTGAACATATTGATAAAGTTAGGAAACTTGTAACATGAATAATATAAAGAAAGCAATCCAAGTATAGTAATTTTTCACCATGACACTGCCTCCCGGTGGCTCCAAAATCATAACGTAATATGATTGAAAACAAAAAAACTTACTCGCACCACAAGTGAACTTGTGTATCAGTGCACTATTGAACTTTTGGACTCGAGATGCCGATTTCAGATTTGCCGTGTCAACAATTGACAATATTCATTAATTTCTCTATTTTCATTTAAAATTAATTCGAATACACAATTAAAGACTGATACACAAGAGTGCCTGCAACACTTGAAATTATGTCTTGAGTTACCGGTGTTACAGCACACATGTGTACCAGCCTTTAAAGTTCGCAGCAGATTATTGGAAACATCTGATGGCGGAAATTGTAATGTAAATTTATTGTTGCCTTGTTGGATCCATCACACGGTGGAAAATAATACAAAAGTTTACAAAAACAAACTCAAAAGGAACTTGATGGTCGGCTCAACACTAACCTGTTACTGCTGTATTAAATAGTTTAACTGAAGTTGTCAAAGCTCTGGAAGAAATTGAAGAATCCTGTTTAGCCGCAAAATCTAAGTATGAAGCTGGTCATTTAATACAAGGGGTGATGGATTTTCAATTTATCCTCAACTTAACCATTTGGAATAATATACTTCGAGAGATTAATAGAGTGAACCTTAAAATACAAAAAGAGGATATTATCATTTCGCGTTCTGTGGCGATAATGAAAGGGGTTGTGAAGATCTTGCAAGAAATGAGAAAAAGCCAATAGAGCATTGTGCCAAAGAAGCTACACCTGTATCAAGAAAGTTAGAAATCGAGCAAGTTCTTAAAAACAAACGAATTTCCAAAGAGAAAAAGCAACAAACAAATCAAGAACGCTAAATCCGATTAGTCTGAAATAGAATGCTGAAGGAAGCACAACATGCTCTGGCTTTCTTTCTCTAATTCCCTGCCAGTAATTTGTAATATCCCAGAAATTAAATGCACATAGTGCAGCCAATCTGGAATGCAAATTGCTAGAAATTCAGATTCATTAGTTAAATTCTAAATAACCTATGCAGATAGTGCAGGCCCCGGAATTTAATTTCTTATTCTTTTCCAAAGAGTAGAAAGCGCAAAGAGTTTACATGAAAATTTATCTTTCCTTAGGGGCCACGCATTTTTAAATATATCTAGTGAGGATTTACAAAAAAAATGGAGCCGATCTAGCTGAAAAATATTCGAAAGACTTGAATCCAGTTGTTTTTTGCCTGGAACTTGCCGTTTTCAAAGAGCTAGTTTTGTGTCATTGTCACTATAAAATGACTATGTATGTTTTTTAATCAAGTTTTGTTTGAAAATATTAAATGCGAAACATTTTACTATTTTACGCATGTTGCAAAAATACTGCTGCACATTTCTGACTTTCATTACATTCAAATTGTATACCATATAAACAGGAAAGCTTTTAAATGAGCATTAAGCATCAGACATAGTACTACAATAGTAATAGAAGGTAATGCCCAATTTCATTTTATTATGTGCTTGTAGTTTGAGGGTCCGTAAAATTTAAGGATAGGAAAAGTTTCATTTAGTAATAACTTTGATTGAACACCTTGTATGTTTCTACAGTTTTTTTAATTGTAGAACTCTTGCAACTTATTATTATTATCTGTACCTGTTTATATAAAATTTTAGTTCATGAAATTAGTTAGTAAAGACACAAATTCATATCCATTTAACTACATAATAATGAAAAATAAAAGTAAAATCTAAATTGAAATATTTTGTATAACTAAAAACATACACATAGTGTAATATTTTAATTTAATGAATTTTCGTTCTTACCGTCTTAAATAAATACACCCTATTAAGTGCGTGTGCCAGTGTGTAAACTCTCCATTGATTAGGAATACCAATTTACATCACCCCATTTACTCCTGTAATTTAAAATATGTTTTAATAGGGACACAGAAATGATAGATTGAAATAATTTAGAAATTTTATATAGTCCTTTTAAATGGACAACCATATGATACCTTCACAGTGTTCACTTCAATCCGATGATACATATATTTGTGTTTGTTTTAATAAACGCATATGTATTACGTAAACCTTATTTCCTTGATTCATTTTGAACTTATTTTTAATTACATATACCTTTAATGAATTCTTTATTGATTGGTCGATTCTCGTTATTTGAATCGTTACTCGAAATGTTATGATAAAATTATTGTTAACAGTGTGCACAAATATTTAACATTTTTTTATTAGAAACATTTTAATTTATCAGCTCAGCTCCACGACAGCAGCTAATAAAAATATAATAAGTTATTATCAGAAGGCTTTCCTTAGCAGAACAAAATGCTGTTAACATCCATTAACAGCCGTGTTAGGCTTCAACAGCAAGTTAGCACAATTAATCTAATAACGAGAATCGACCGGTAAATTTTCGTATGATTAATCTTAATGAGTTGCTCTAAGACGATAAAATAAGTACCCATTGATCCTAAGAAAAGAAATAAAGAAATCAATTTTTAGATCCAATTCGACTTAGATTAGTATTTTTCAATAAAAAAATTTATGATAACTTATCAGCTTTTACATAAGTTGCAATGCAGATTCCTTTATATTGTCTTTATTAGGCGACATGTTTCTGTTGTTACGTATGATTAATCTTATTAAGTTGCCATAGAATGATGAAAAGAATCCATTGATTGATCCTAAGAAAAGAAATAAAGATTAAAACATAATTTTCTCTAATTGATACAGAAATTATTATTAAAATATCTTTTCAGTTGAAACTCTTATATGATATTAGACCTTTCCTTAATGAATCCTTTATTGGTAGTGCATACTTGTCTTTACGTATGATAAATCTTATTTAGTTGTCATAAGAATATTAAGATTTCAATTGTTTCTAAGAAAAAAAGAAGAGATTAAAACAGAATTTTCTTTAATTGATTTAAAAATTATTATTATCAAAGTATAGATCAAAAATGAATAAGGACTACTAGTACTTTGTGCCCATTAAACATTTTAATTTTTATTGCACTTGCAACACAGACAATTTTCCATAAATAATAAAAAAATCATGGGATAGAGGTTTTTGATTTGGCACTTGATCAGTTTGTGTCTTGTATTGTGCTGTATTATGGAATGTTACATATTCTCAGTCCGTTAGGAATCTCTTTTTCAATTCAATTCAATTTATTGCATGTTACTAATAATATGTACATTTTTTTATGCTTATGATATCTGAAAGTACAGAGTTAAGGCTTTCGCTACCTTCACAACTAAATTATATGCATATAAACGGGTACTATAAGCTTAGTTTTTATAATAATTAGTTAATAATATCGAACTACTGTGGGGAAAAACTTATCAAAAGCCCACCTAGAATGTTTTTGAAAACTAAAAACTTAAATCTTATAATGTCTAATAATATCGTTTATATGTGGATAAGTAGAGTATCTACATCTATCATTGAAGAAGTGGTTGAACCAGACTAGCTTGTCAACTACTTTTTCAACATTGGCTTGCCTATGAAAGTCGGTGGTGGAGTGGTGCCATGGTAGGCCGAAAATCATTTTAAGTAAGTTGTTTTGCACAACCTGTAATTTGTATAAATGGCTTCGAGCAATATCCGCCCAAACTGGGGCCCCATAGAAAATTATAGCTTGGAAAACTGATCTGAAGAGGTACATTTTGTTCTCAATATTCAAGCGAGAGTTTCTGTTTATGAAGGGGTATGAAGACGTTTACTTATTAATGATATAAGCTATGTGGTCCTTAAAAATGATCTAGGACAGCTCCTAGGTATCTTACGTTTTGTTCCCAGGGGATATCAGTGATTTAAATAGTTTTGTCCGGATTGATCATTATCTTCCATTTATTAATGTAAACATGAAGGGTTTCAAAAGCAACCTGCAACTTAGTACAGATGTCGGATGCTAACAGCCTAGAGCACTTTAAATCCGATAATTTTTGAATTGTTAACCTCTTCTGTTATAGTAATACGTAATGCTGCGTTGCTCAACTCGGCTATGTTAAGATTTTATCGATCACTGTGAAATCACACCAGACTTACCTCACTGACTTACAACTGTCGTACTTAAAAAATGATTACCGATATGATTGGCCGTGACTTTATTACCTGCCTACCTCTAAGTAGGACGTAATATGGTAAGACAATTTTCTCATATCAAGCGCTCCTCCTAGTTTCTACCTTAGTGGCTCTACTTACAAATGTTTTCTTCTTTTTCCGAGTTTTCTATTTGCCCAACATTATCGGCATTTATTTTACTTGACAAACTTTCCAGTTTTATGTTGTAGGACTTTGCTATCAGAGCAAGCACTCCTCTCTTTTACATTCAGCCTCAAATATCGCCATTGTCTGATATTTTGAAAGAAACTTGGAAACCTTCACACAGATACAGATCATTTCATTTTGTCTGAACAGATACTGTGAGAATCTTATTTAGTAATTGTTATAAGACAATAAATTTATCCATTGATCCTAGACAATAATAAAGAAATGTTACAAGATTTAAGTGGAATTTCAACTGTTAGAATTCATTATTATGGAAATTAATTATATCAATGGTTTTATTAAATTGAAGTTATTAACTTACCGACCAAAACTTATCACAGTAGGGTGTATTTTTGTGTCATTTCAGCTGGAACTTTTGTTAACATTTTATTGCATTTTTCTTTTTTATCTGTTGTGTATTGTACTATTTTGTTGTTTTTGTGATGGTGTTTTATTTTTTAATTTTGCGGGTGTTTGTATGTGTGAAGGAGATCCATAAAAACTTTACTTCACTCCATGCATGCAGACAAGACAACACATGTGTATGAGTGTGGGTATGCTGTCGTTATTGTTGTTGTTGGTAACTGCAAGTAATATCCTTGAACGAGATCATCAATCTTCTTTTGTTGTTGTTCGGTATTGTCGTTGTTATTGTTGGCTTTGTTGTTGTTGGTTGCTTTTGCCTTTTGCCCGCAGTCATTGTGCGGAGCAATCGCATTTCGTTTGTTGTTGGCAATTTTTTATTTTATTTTGCATTTGTCTGTTGTATCAATGTGTACTAGTGTGTGTGTGTGTGACTGTGCAGCCGCGCCTTTATTTCATTTATTTCTTTTGTTCAGATACACACGACAAAACGAACTCAACATGAAACGAGCGCGTTAACTTAAACTCCCCCAATAACAACAACAACACCATCATCATCATCTCCACCATTCTCATCATCATCATCATCATCAGTGAGAGCAACAAAAACAACTTCAACAGCAACAACACCAACAATGAAAGCCAGGAACAAGACCAACGACAACAACCACAGCAGCAGCAGCAGCAGAAGTAATAAAATAACTAAAAAGCGCATAACCTCCTTTGTTGTTGTTTTTGCTTAAAGTTGTTTCTTTTTTTTCTACTCTCCTACTACATCTTTTTCTTTTTGGTTTTATTATTCAGTTTTAAGAGTTTTTTTTATATTGTGCGCCTTTTTATTGCATATTTTTTCATTTATTTATACACATATTTGTTGTTGTTGATTCATTTTCTTAGTCTTCTTTCTTTTTTGTGTGAGTTTCACTTTTTTAGTTCATTTCCATTTATTTTATTTACAATTTTGACTTGAACACAATTATTTGTTGTTGTTGTTCCTTTTTTGTTGTTATTTGCTTTGCTCATAGTTTTTGATGTTGTCGTTGACGTTTCGTTGTTATTGTATTTCCTTTAGTGCTCTTCATGCTCATCGCTTCATCGCAATGACCTCGAACTTGTGCACTATGTAAATTTATCTGTGTGTGTGTGTGTGCTGAGTGTCGCCACTTTTCTGCTTCTTGATTCTTTTTGCTTACTTTTTTTTTTCTCCGCATTTCACATCTTCTATGCTCCTTTTTTCAATGTTGAAGACTTTGGCTTTTGCTGTTGCTATTTTTTATTATTATTTCTTCCTTTTCTTTGTGCAATATTTGTTTATTTTTATGCGCATTGGTAAAGTGCTAATTTAGTGTTTTCTTTTTCTGTTCTTCCTTTTAGTTTCACACAATATTCTTTCTTCATCTTCACTTCACTTTGCTTTGCTTCACTTTTGTTTGTTTTTTTTGGTTATTTTTTGATAACTGTGAAAGTTCTTTACTACTGAATGAGCCGGTTAAAACTTATTTATTTTGTAAATAAAATTGTGCCAATTTTTTCAAGAAATTTAGACCTTGGAAAAATGAAAGAATGGAGCAATAAGAAAAGTGATTTATTTGTACTACGTCGAATTAGACTCTGCTGCGTTTATGCAAAACGTAACAACATAAACGTAACAACATAAACCAGGAAGCAATGGAATGGATAATTAGAATGATGCTTTTGTCAAGTGATCAGTCTGGCTTAGAGAGCCAAAGTGCAATGACTTTGTGCGTGCGGGTGAGTATCAAAAAGTATTGATCGATAATCAAATATGGAGATTTTTTTATTTTTTTTTTCAATAAATAAACAGTGTCGTTACAGTGAAATAGAGAAAATGTTTGTACATCAAGTGATAACGATTACAAGGCAAATGAAATTAAAAAGGAAACAATTAGAATTAACATGATTTCTACAAATCAAAGCAATTATAAATTTTGAAATTTTTGTGTCTTAAAAATTGAGTCATTAATTTGCCAAATCAATTCATATAACACAAATTTATCGCATGCGATAAATTTAAGTGCTTCTTATTATTACTACTCTGTGCCCCATACAAATGTCTATATGAATTTGACTGTCGCTGGAGCAGAGCCAAAAAATCAATAAAACAGCAAAAAAAAAAAAGTGCAACAACAACAACTACATTAGCAACAACACAACACATCCAATTGCATACAACACGAAGCCGATAAATATAACCGAGCGCCACATTGAAGTAAAACTAATATTTGAGAGAGAGAGAGTGAGAGAGCGCCAAAGCATCAAAGAGCTCACCTAAACTTATTGCGGTGAGTACCAAACCTAATACCAATGCAACAGCATCAGTGTTTTAAATACTATGTGCTCTCTCTTGCTCACTAATACTAAGCTAAACGCCCCCAACTGCATTTCATATGATGCACTCACACACAAATTTGCTCTCCACTTTGATTTTGATTGTTACACTGTGTGCAAAAAGTTTACATACTTTTTGCAAAATGTTTCACTATTGCAAATATTTAAAAGTATGCGTAAAATTTATAAATGCAGTGTTTAGTTTGTTTGGCTGTGCTGCGTTGGTTTATTCGGTTCAGTTGGTTTAGCCGCCGCGTCGTTGCTGCTGCAATTGACAGTAGACGTTGACTGAACTACTTGCGTCGCTGTCGCGTCACTCATCACTTCTGCATTTTCTTTTTCTCCTTTTTTGCAAATCTAAATTTTCAAGTTCGTCTCGTGTTCACTGTAGTAGATCTTTCTTTCTTTTTTTCGTTTTGCATTTTCTCTTAACTGAAATTGAAAAACAACAAAAATAATAATAACAATACTCAAAATACTTCAAAACGTTGTTACTTCCTTTTGCTGCCACTGATGTTACTCCTCTTTTACCATCTCCTTCTGTTCTCCTCTTAGTACTCAATCATCAAACAACAAAAGTTCCGTATGCAGGTAATTTGTACTTTGTTTCAATTTTTACGTTCAACCTGAGTTATTTTTGTTTTTTTTTTTTATTTATCGTCGTAGACTGCAGCATGACAAAAATAAAAGACAAAATAATAATATAGCAACAACAAGACGAAGACGTAGAGGAAGCAGAAACGTGTATAGAATACATGACAAAAAATAATAATAAATTTCGTATTGAAAACGAAACCGGATTTTTAGAAGTTTGTCTCGCGTGAGTTTTTACTTTATTTTTTATTATTTCTCCTTTTTGCATATTCATTTGTTCTTTTTCCAATTTTTATTTTGCTTTCTTTTAATTGAGTTCCATTTTTTACACATGATTGAGTTTCGGGAATGTCGAAATCTTCTTCCTCTTTGTGAGAGACATTTTTATGTCTTTCCTTTTGTGTTGATGTTCTTAGTATTGTGATCTTCTTCTCTTATATCATTTATTGATATTTTAATATTTTATTTCAATAAATATTAAGTTCACGTAATTTTATTCTTCTTTTTTTTTTAAGATTTATTTATGGAAATCAAAAGCAAATATTTAATTAACGAAAAATATGGTAAATATATTTACTTATTTACTTTTTATTGATGTAAATATTAAATTATGCAATTAATTTCGTATGCAGATTATGTAAACATTATTTTTGTGTACAAAAAACAACATTTAATTGAATTTTAATTTTCGATTTGTTTTTCAATACACTTTAGAACATTTATTGAAATGGGTATTTATGACATTTGTCTGTTGTTTGTTACCTCCAGTAGTAGATAGAAACATGCATCGGACATTGATATGATACAGCGGAGCAATGGGAATCTCTGTGGCGTCCGTTCTTCGTTCCTCCATCTGATTCATTGGGTGTCATCAAACAACACAATTTGTATAGTTCCCACTGTCACTGATGGCGGACTAAGACATTTGATGATCCTGGGTGGTAGAACTAAATGAGACATTCCCAGTCGGTTCAGAAATGTTGTGCATTCTGTGTTATCATGTTTCTAGTAAAACCACCACAGAAACTGATAATTTAAATTTGTTTCGTTGTGTTTTGTTGTGGCTTTATCTAGTTTCACAGTTTACATTGACATCCATCAAGACGCGACACACCAATGACGACTCCACGTGTGTCAACCTAGACAACAAATTGAAAATAAAGGAAATGTTAAACTTTCTCGACCTTGAAGGGGAAAGTAATATTCTAATGAAGATGTGGTTGATACGCATATCCATATGTGTGTGTATGATTATAATGATGGTGAAGATGGAGCAACATTTAGAACTACACACATGACACGTGGGTATGAGCGTGTGTGTTGAGCTACCATTTATCTGGTATATAATATGTCTGGTATATAATAGTCACTGTTTTGTTCTCACTTTCATTTGTCAGGTTTATGATCACATACTATAGTTGATTCTTTTGCCAGTTTTCACCTTTCAGACGCATTGCATTGAAAATTATTAGAATGCCTTTGTTTTTTTCTTGAAAAAAAAAAAAAAAAATCTATTACTCATACACAACGAAATTTTATCTAGTTGCTTTCTTAGAATTCCAGTGCTGACAATTTGCGAAAAAATGAAGCCATTTCATTCAGCTTTTTTTATATATTTATCACCGGATATAAAAGAATTTTACATATGCATTAATGGATAATACTTTACTTTTGAATATATCAAATTTTAATAATGATATATATAAATTTTTCAATAAGATCCTCGTTTGGTTTCCACTATTTTATAAGCCGGGAATATATTTCATCTGTTGACATGAATGATGGTATGGGGATATATGCTTCATTATGAGTTTGTCTACAGATTTTTCATACTTATATTAAAACACAATTCGATGGAGTTCTATTGCATGGGGTTCACTGAAAGACTGCGCGTCATCTGCTCTGGAAAACATCATTTAAGAACGAGTTGTATGTTTCAAACTTTTTAAATTTTACAATTGCATTTTTCAATCAATCATATTCAAATCCCATATGATCACAACACAACAACGCAAAAAGCGAATCATTGTTAGCACTAAACAACTAAGAATTTTCCAACACTTTTGAGATTAAAAACAATTTTTCCAGCACTGGAAAAAAAGCAATTCATTTTGCATTCAGAAAGTTTTTGTGGACAAGTACGGAAGCATCGCATCTCATCTCAACTCACAGCAAAGGCGTATACTAAACAAGATGGCAATCCCAGAATTTCAATTTGGAATGCATCTTCAATATATTCAAACCATGATAAAGATTAAGGAAGCAAAACTTAAAATAGCGGCGGATATAAAGAAAGCGGAGGCAAAGAAGCAGTCGTCGCTTGAAAAAAAAAAGAATTGAGGAAAAACTTGAAATTATTCAGAACAAATAATATTTTATATATTATAATAATAATAATTATGAAAATGTTGGTGTTGGTGAAAATTATGGAAAAGAAGTCTTAAGATGATGTCCGGGAACAAAAATGTTTTATTTTTTTTTTTTGCTTTTATGTTTTAAATACATTTTTTTCATGCATTACAAATAAAATAAATGTTCAAATAACAAACGATCTTCAATCGTGCTAAATAAACAGAAAACATAAATTCTTTTATTTCATTAATAATCATACGTACAATGTTTGTTGGGTGCCACTTTTTGGATTTTAATGAAAATGTGATACAATTTGCGCTAGAAAACAAATGGTGACGCGGCGGCGTCAGTAAGCTTAACACATACACACACATATATACCCATATATACATACATATACATACATATGTGCGCATATATGGTATAATACATCCGATGACCATTGCCAAAAGGTTGAGCAAGCAACAAGAATAATTATAAAAAGCATACTTTAGATATTCATTAAGAAGCAACTGTCCTTTTATTTTAGGTTATGTTAGGGTGATAGCCTGGACCGACGCCATTAAAAAAGGCTCGATGTGATGCTACCGAGTGTAAGGCGTTGGTGGATGGTGATGGAAAGCCTTTATTTTCCTTCACCGAGTGCACCAAATGACGAGAGTTTGGCATTATGGGACGGGACAGCCCATACAGTACCTTTTGTTAGTTGGACTAATCGAAGCTGAGAATTTCTTGTGAAATTTAGCAACAATTCGTATGTATAAGCATTAGTCGTATTTTCAGACTTAGGACAAGCAATTGTCGCATCCAGTATGGGGAAAAGTGACATAAAGCTACAATAATTTTGGCAATTTAATGCAATTAGAATAAAGAAAGCTAAAGGAATTGTTTGCATTTACAGATTCTTTTGGAAAATTCTTAATTATTGTAGAATGAATAATTTTTTGCTCATATCTGCAACACTGCAATGCAAGCTTTTGTTGAACAAATTTTATATCAGCAGTTGGGAAATATTCCAGTGGCGTTTATGTAAATTGTGAAGCGTATTTGTTTCCACATAATGTATAGTGAGTAGTGATCATAAAGAAAACGATTGAGAATGAAAGTGTAAATAACACAAAGCATTGACTGATCTCTCTTGCCAATTTCTACTACAAACACGGCACACATTGGAATATAGCTAACTTCATTATTAAGTTTGTCTTATTCTTGAAAAAAGAAAATTCCATGTATCTACACCAGTGTTTCTCAAAGTGTAGGTCGCAACCACCCAGGGGTCGCTTAGGGTCGAGAAGCCTAAGTATTAAAGACATTTTTAATAAGGAAATATTTAAGAATATTTATTATTAACAAATTAAACAAAAATATAAATATCTACGAGTCATATTAATGTGAAGTGTGCGCTTGTTTTGCATTAACTAATTTCTCCAATCGCGGAACCGTTTTTGTTACATTTACAATTAAATCGTTTTCTAAATTTAGCCGATTTCTCTGTTTGCTTTTAATTTGGGTCATTGATGAAAACTTCAACTCGCACAAGTAGGATGTTGCAAATGGAATCAAACACTTCAAAGCTTCTGTTGTTATTTCTGGGTGTTCTGGGTATTCTGACTTTATTTTTAACCAAAAGGTATCCAAATTGACAGACTTGAATGCCAAGTGCAACATTCCATCGGCAAATAATTCCAGCAGTTTTTCTTTAAAGTTGGTTGTCAAACTTGCCTCATCTAAAGCTGGATTTTTATCCACCTTTGTCCAGTATTTTCTGATAGCTCTTGCATCGAGAAATATTGACATAATTCATCTTTAAAACTCTGCAACACCATTTCCATACTTTGATGTTTACCTCAGACCCCACTTCCTCAATAAAAGGCTGAATTGATGAAATTGAATCGAAGTTGCTGTAAAACCACGGATTTAGTCCCTATCGGTAATGACATTTTTATCCCGTCCTTCAAAGCATTTCAATGGTTAAATAAGTCAGAAAGAAATATCCATAGATACATCAAACTGCAAGGATACAAAAGTACTATCTTTTATTTTTTCTATAACTTGAACACGGACGTCAGTCACCATATCACTTATCCTGTGTTGAATACTACTGTTAGAAAGAGGTAGACTTTTGAGCTTTTCAATCCCTTGTTTGCCAAACATAATTTCTGCTATATCTAAAGCCGCTGGTAAAATTAAATTTTCGGCGATAGAATGAGATTTTCCTGCTTTCGCCACACGAAAAGCTACTCGATAAGTAGCTAGTAACGTTGATGCAAATAACTATGCGTTGGAGACTCCATGAAGTATTAAGTGGAAGTGATCAGCGTGACTAGGAAGACTATGTTAGTCCGCCTGCATATCCATTTTCATGCAAATTAGTCTCTGAGCTTCTCAGTTAAAATTTGGACAAAGTCATAAACGTAAAGGTACAAGTAATAGTATTATTCTACTTTAATTATTCTAAAATTTCTACATATATTAATTTACAGTGTCCAAACTAGAAAAAATAATTAATAAAGGACCATTTACACAAAGTATCCATCTGGCAAATAATTCATACAGCTGCCTTATAATCTGTAGTATAAAATATATTATACCTGTAGTACCAACATTAAAATATTTTCTTGTTCCTTTCTAGATTCTAAAAATACATACATACATATTTCATTAATGGAACTGGACTGAAAGAGGTGCAAACCAGGATCTAAGGATGGAAAAGAACTGTGAAAGTGAGTTGAATTAAAAAAGATTTTTTTTTTTTTGTTCTATTTTTTATTTGATTCTGTAGCTGAAAGAGGTATCATGAGGATTTGGAATAAAGAAAAAGGTCATTTCTGATAATTTGTAATTTAGTGCAACTGTCCAAGATATGCTTGTTGACCCATTTAGAAGATATGTGGGTGATAACCGCTTTGCCAATTCGTAGTCGTATAAAGATAACACATAATTTTTTATCTAGTTGAAAGGTTTCTCCAGGTGTGAATTAAGAACTATATACCTGTGGTGAAAAGCCAGTCAGTCTTCATGTTGACGAGATTGCAGGATGTTTATGATTGCTCTACGCATCTCGTTGGAAGGAATTGTGGTTATTAAGGTTGACATCGATACTAGGTTAGCTGCTGCGTCGTCCTTTTCATGTCAAGCAATACCTTTATGACTGGGTTTCGAGAATATCTTTATGTATAGGATCTTGATACAAACGCTAATTGTTTGGTTCCGATTACTAATGTTTTTGATAGCATCGACCGTTGAGAGGCTGTCAGTGCAAATAACACTCTGCATTAAGGATGGCAACTGCTTCGGCTGAAAAGAGTGAACAGTATACTGAGAGCCATCCTCCTGTAAGAAGTAATTCGTCTTGGTCAACGTAAGCGAAGGCTGTGACATGTTCAGTTTTTGTCCCATCCGTATAGTACAATCATTTCCAATTTTTAAGCTTTTAACTCTTCGGTAAAAAGTGTCCGTCAGACTTCACTACATTTTATGATTATGTTTTATTTATTTATTTATTTTTTTATATTTATTTCTGCGTTAAAATGTCGCCACGTTTTTAACATTTGAATTGTGAAAACCAGTATATATTAAATAAATTAAAATTGTCAACGAGGTTACTCATGTCTTGGGAAGGCCGGGAAGACGTCTGGTGCACCCAAAGCATTGCCTGCTCCATTGCAGCAAAGACCAAAAATGCAGCCTTTTGAGCATCTGGATTGGAGTTGTCTTATTCTGCAAGACTTGCACTCTCTTTCGCTGAGATTTAGCAGCAATTCACTGTATCTGGATGCCATATCTCCTTATAGGGGCATTGATTTGGGCATAGACTGTACGCTTATGTCCGAGTGAAAGAGTGAAGTTTTTCCGTTAAGCAGCCAGTGAAGCCTGTTTAGTTTATTTCGGCAGCTAAGTAGCGCCCACGTGATGTACTGACCAAAAGTAAGGATGAGGGCTAGGTCCCTGCAGAGATATACAGCCGTTGGGTTGATGTTCATCTCATCAGCAAAAGGGACTGGCTTATCTGCTGACAATAGAGAGAATAGTATTGGACCCAGAACGCCTTGGGGAACCCCAGCCAGGAGAGTTAAAAACCTGCTCGAATCTATAAACACAGCGTTACAATTCTCCTTTGAGTCAAACGCTTGGAGGATATGGTGTGTTACTCGGTATAGGTGTTCGGTAGTGCTATGGGCTGCTCGGAAACTGAATTGGTGATTGCGGAGTTGTTTTGACTTCTATGTTGCAGCTCTTAATATATCCTCTAATCTTTTGAAACTCATATTGAACTTAGTATGAGTACAATAGATCTAGAGTAAATTAAGTTCTTAAATTCTTGTCAAGAGGTCAAAGAACTTTTTAGTACAAAATTTTATCATTTATCTTTATTTATGCTTTTACTAAACAAAAAATTGTCCACCTCAAAGTTTTTCTAACTGAGCAAACAATAGGCGGTACAAAGTAGTATGTTTTCCCTTAAGTTTATCTGATTATTATACTTATAATCGCTGAAAAACGTTTACTTTGTGGTTTCAGTAGAGAAACCCCAAATGGATAAATATAGGGGAATGTGCAACCCAAGTTTGCGTTAATTATTTTCGCGTTCTTTGACTTAAGCTTCTGCTGCTTGCTTTCTTTCTTGTTTGCATTTCTTTTTTATTTTCATTTCTCATTCACATACTGCAAAGGTATATACCATACAATATATTCTTCTCTGGTCTTCTCCCGCATTCTCTCTCTTTATATAATACTTTTCTTTTCATGTATTTCATACCTGTTTTAATTTTCCTTCTTCCATTGCCTTTGTGCATTTTTAATGTTGACACCTTTGAAAGGCGCTTTTGGCGTTTTTCCTCCTTCATTTTTTATTTTTCTTCTTTGTCATTTTTCTTATTATTTTCCTTTCTATATTTTTTTTTTTTTTTTTTGTAGAATAATAACCTGCAGCCACATTTTCTCATAATTTTTATTTACTTTACTTTTCTGTTGTATACTAAAAAGAACTGTTGAGAAAAAAATATTAAAGAAAACTCTTGGAGAGGAGGAAAAGGGTGAATATGTTGTATGCTTCAAAGAAGAAAAGGCGACATTTTTCTTAAGTTTTCTTTTCGATGTCTGAAGATTTTACCTTAAGATGTTGTGATGCTGTATGGCATTTTAAAGGAGTAAGAGATTTGCCAGTTTAATACACTTGAATGCTTTGATGAAGTGTTTTACAAATGGGGAAGAAAAAAAGAGTAATAAAAATCATAATAATAAGTTTGACTGAGGTGGAAAAGTTTAAATTGAATTTACTTAAATGAGAATACAATGATTTTTGGTAAATTGGTAGAAAACAAACTAATCCAAGGCAACAGATTAGTAATGGCACAGGAGAGTCAGAAGCAATGACCAGTTTCAAAATTTGGTAGAGGAATGTGAAGCTAAAATGTGTCAAATGCTTACTATAGCTCGATATGATTACTCTATCTGGTAACGCTAAGGACCTAATCGATCTACATGTTGCTATTAAAGTCTTACACGAATCCATTCGCAAGCTACCATTTCCAAATTTAACAAATCATCTCAATTGGTGTAGAAACGAATGGTATGTATTTGTAAGTGGTGTGCACTTGGTTCATTCGATTTCGCAAATACAAATGACCAAATGAAAAAAAAAACCAAACAAATACAATGAAATACCTTGTTCTGTGTTGGCACCCACTTTGGCTGAAGAACTTTGCATGTGCGCAGCGAGAAAACCATCAGCTGAAAAACGATTTCGAAGCATTCGAATGTTTTCCATTCATTTCATTTACTTTGAAATTTGTTTCATTACCATTTGTTTGGCATTTCAAATAAAACATTTGGTTTGTCTGAGCAAGTATTTGTTATTTACAAATGTCGGCACCAAACTCCATTTACTCTATTTGGTCGACCGAATACTTGAAACTTGCTTCGCTCATAACGAAACAAATTCCTTGGTTGTTGTTTCAAAAGTATTCCTGCAAGACTCTAGCTACTAGCTATGTACAATATAAACACATTTCATTTCATCTTATGGTTTTTATTTAATTTTTTGGTTTTAATCCAGATCTGCCCTACTTCAACAAAACAGATGTTAAATACATATTCCCAACTCACTACCACCTCCTACTTTCAATCTATAGGATGCATTTGTAGGTAGCTTCTAATCATCTTCTTCATCCGAAACTGTGGACAAGTGTTGGGCTTCCACATTGTGCAACTCGAATTTAATATTAGTTTTTTGTATATTCAACGTTACCACAATGCAGTAGATCAACGTTTGAAGTTGCTTCGTTCTAAGTAAATAAGCAGCTCCCATGTTCGGTGGAAAAATTGGCTTATCCCATTCTTGGCAATCGAACAGAAAATAGCCACCGTCATGTGTCGCTGAATAACCAAAAGCAAGGAACCGTTTCTGGCAAACTACAATACCATTCTGGTAGCGTGTAAAGAAGAAATTCAATGCCTCGGATAGATTGAGTAGTGCACAAGGAGGCTCACTATAAAGTCGTCCACATGCCACCTGTTCATGATGAACCAAAAACTTTATGTTCTCGAAATAACATTGCTCATTTAGATCCTTCATGGTAAGATTGTGATCCCAACGTTCATTCTTTTCGATACATTCTCGATAGTATTTGTCACCATTAACCACAATCGCATCAAGCAATTTGCCATTCCAATCTGCGAAACGTTTATAGTAACTTGCCACACAGCATGCCATAATACAGCAAGCTAAATATTGACGTCCTTGGACTACCTTATCGAACCAAGGTGCCTTGGGATGTAAGCCAGCCCATAGAGACCATAAGGTTTCTGGCAACTCAACTTCATAGCTGTGCCACTTGCCATTGATCATACGTTGACGTCTATATTCTTCAACCCTCATTTGATGCAAGCGACGACTCCAAATAGGAAGACTACCATGATCCATTAACCATGTTATACTCTCCACCGGTATACCTGAATCGGGTTGTATTGAATTCAATTGGGTTAGTAGTTTCATAACGCTTGAATCCATTTTTAAATGGGATTCTTTGTAAGATTTTCTATTTTGTTTTGAAATGTTCTATTCAATTCTGTTTTATTGCTCTTAGTGCATTTTGGATTATTGGTGGGGTTTTTTTTTAGTAGTGGATGCCTGTTCTAGCGGAATTGTGTACTTAACATATTTTTGTTGAATAATTTTGATGGTGAAATCGGAATATATTTTTGTAATTATTTGGATTTGACTATTAAAAATTTGATGACAGTGTTCTCTGAAGCGATGATAAATCTACAAAATTTGATGATTTTTTACAAAGGCCAAAAATACAATATATGTATGTATTATTGAAGTTGAGAATTATAATTATTAATGGTCGTGATCTTCGGAGGTCTAATATATTAATATATTGATCTTTAGCATGCTAATTTAACACTACAAACTAGGCACCTTTTGTTTCATTCGAGAATATTTTTTGTATCTCGTGTGTATTGATTTGTTTGTTACGAACCATGGTGCATCTAGAATTTGACGGAGGGTTCTGGATTGGAATCTTTGCATTGTTGTATTACGTACGTCCACACAGGCTTCAACATATTTTTATAAAGTAGTATCGTGTTTTCTGTACTCAGTTTTGACCTTCTTCGTAGCAACCAGAATTTTTTTTAGCCTTAGCTCAAGTTGAATTCGTTTTTTTTTTAACCCTTTCTTTCCATGTGAGCCTTCTGTCTAAGTGCATTCCAATATGTGTGACGTTCCAATTTCGTTAGCCACAGTTCGATACTGTCAACTTGTTGTTGGACTGCCTCATCGCTAGCTACTTGTGACGAAAAGATGATGGCGGTATCATCTGCATAGGTGGCAACTAACAAGTGGTCCACCATTGGCATCGGCTAGGTACACCTCATTCGGGACCACGTCCAGGTAATAGTATCTCATAACCATACGCCTACGTTCTAAAGCCTTAAGTCCGTCACCTATAGCTTGACGAGACCATCGTTAGACATTATTTCGCAGGCCTTAGCCTTTTGCATTTGGTTTATACTCCATTCACGGCTCTACTACCACTTTTTTGGCGCTCTTCTTTTCTCAATTCTTGGAGTATGCAAGAGGCTACATTTGTACATAGAAGTGACCGGTCACTATCATCAAGTATTGTAGAACGGAGCATGGAGAAGTTTTTTGATTTTGTATAGTAGCTCAGTATGTCAGACACGATCAAAATCTTGTTTAAAGTCGAGAAACACAGCTGAACAAAATTTATTTTCCTCTAGTGCTTCTGTGTTGAATTTCACTTGTCGGTGAAATTGCTCCGAGAAATTGTGTGGAGAAAAGATCACTTATAACGAGGAGTACAAAGAATTTGTGGAAAAGTGATCCAAAATGAAAAGTTTGCGAATTGAGTTTATTACCATAACTTACTTTTGTAAAAACTTGTGCTCCTATTGTCTGATCAGAAAGGCAACTTAATACCATTATCAATATTTCTCTTATTGAGAGTGTTTCATATCTCAACTTATTTGGATAAGATCCTTTCAGAAGTCACTTCAATGAAAATTGGAAATCTTTGCAAAACACATTAATTTTATAAATGTTTGACTAAATTATAGTCATTATTTCATGGTGTTATCCTTTGTACCTGTTATTATGAAAATTCGCATTCACAAACTAAGTTGTCACTACTAAAAGAGATGACACCTGAAAGGACTCTTTAAGTTTCATACTTCAGAGTATAATAATTAAGATGCCAACCAGAAATAAACTGATTATCTCTTTGCAAAAAATACAAAATGCATAATTCCAAGGAAATGCGCAAAACAGAAGCAAGTTTGAGTATCTTAGCGATACAATTCAACAACTTTAAATGTTTTGAATATAAGCAGCAACAATTGTTGTCTGTTATTGTTGCTGCTGTTTGGGGCTGCTTCATGTTTGAAATGTTTATTGCATTGTTCTCATGTTGATGTGTGTGGCTTTTGTTATGGGATGTTGCCTCCTCCTCCGATTAAATTGCAAGTAGCTGAAAATGGTAGACTGAACTCAACTGAAATTAAGTATAACAGCAAAATATAGGTTACACCTTGAATCGCGTCATGTTAAATTTCGAACAAAGAAAAGAAAAACCGTTGCGTGAATTGTGAATTGTGATATCCAAAGTCAAACTCATTTAAGCCTAGTCAAGTCGAGTTGCATTGAGCTCAAAGTTGAATTAAGACAACAATTTCATCAAAGCAAATAATGACGCATGGCACGAGGAGTGATATACAGATACAAACCAGACCAAAACAGATGGATGGATAGACAGACAGACAAAGCAACTGACTGCCTTTAATATGGAAAGACAGATCAGACAGACAGACAGACATGACAAAAGCCAAGTGTTGAGCCAAGAAGTGGCACTTAACATGCATTTCTGCCACAGACAAGCAACAATCGAGCCAGATTCTAAGGAATGCAATGGAAAACACAATGCACACTGCAAATGAAACCTTCTTCTTTTTCCTCGCCTTCAACGCAAAATTAATGGACTGTAATTATGTGTTGCATTCATCCATCCATTCAAAACCAAACAACCAACCAACCAGCCAGCCAGAAGTTAAAGTAATAGGGAGACAGTCAAAGTCAAAGAGTCAAGTTGTACAAGCACAGCCTACCCTACCCTACTCTATTCTATTCTATCTACTGGTACCTTCATAGAGGCCTTCAGAGACATGTGTATATGTAAGTACATACAAGTGTTCTACACTTCATATTCTCATTTTTATTTTTTTTATTTATTTTTGTACCCTTCACAATTCCGAGGATTGTTGTTATTGAAATTTTGTCCTGCCCTGATGGCCTAAGGTTTCTATTAACATCAGATTTTCAAGAAAATATCTTTCTTGGTACTCAATTTGGTTTTAACTTTATGTACAATAAATTTTTGTTTCGAGATTTTGTTATAAGAAATTCTTATGAAATGAATTTCACCGGTTATTAAAATAAATATTAAATAATAATAAATTATTATGGGCGTTTATCTCATGGCCTAAGGCTTGCAAAATAGAAATTTCCTGAAGCCCAGGGGGCCAAATGTTAATTGCAGTTCGTTGTTTAGAAGGCAGCTAACCTTACATGCCCTTCCCCAATAGATGCATAAAAGGGTATTACTTTGCATATAAAACCTAAATTAATTTTTTTCTTTTTTCCATTCATATATACATATATATTTTTTTGTGTCGCTTTCATGGAAATTACCCTTCACTTGGCGGTTCACGTTGTTGTTTATAGAAAATTAAAGCTTTTTAAAAAATTTGCTTGTGCAAAATTTACGATGTGTTTACGATGTTTTAAATTATTGGTTACACTAATGTGATATAGTAACGCAATCATCTGAAGTACATACCATCAAATGGTTGCAGGAAATGTGGGGAAAAGGCAATCGTTATAATATTATATATTGTATATTTTCAAGTAAAATACTTACAGACAAACAAGAACAAGAAATAAGAAATTTTATATTATTATGTATTGAAAACAAAAATAATGAATTATTATATTTAAATTAATTAATGAACTTTCATTCCCTGAAACATCAGAGATTCCATCAAAATATTTAGTGTAATCCATGCCTAGAGAAAATTAAGTTTATTATTTACTGAAAAAGATAAAATATAATTGTATTAAAATAAGGAAAGTGTTGCATCTGATAAGATACACACAATTGACTTGTTAGTTCTCACAAAAGGTTTGAATAGACTAGTACTAGTACTTGTAGTAAGTTTTGCTATATTTATAACAGGTTTTCATTTTTTGCATCTCATTAAAAAACACTAAAAAGGAAACCTTCTTTTAAGATCCTGTCTCAAGCTCAATGCTGTATAAGTCGTGACGATGATGATGACTGCTTCCGTTTATTAACGTAAAGCATTGAAAGTTGTCATTAACCTAATTGAGGTTGGAACTGTTTCTCTTCTTTGCTATATAGTTTGTTTTTTTATTTTAATTTTTGTAAAAAAAAGGGTCTTATAATTTTAAAATTACATATTGTTTACTTGTATAATTTTTGTACACTTCACACATGAGGGTTATACTATGTATTATCATCTTAGTCTGATGTTTGTAACGCTTAGAGCGGTATATCAAAGACACAATAAAGAGTTATTTTCTTGACTGTTTGTCTGCATGTAGGCACACCTATTTCAAGTGGAAATTAGAGTTTTAATAATTAGTCACTGATATCAGCATCATAATAGAAATAAGTAGCTTAATTTTAATAATCCAATTACTGAAAGATATAATCTCCATATAAATTTGAGAAAGTCCAAACTCTACGAGGAAATACTAAGTTCATTATTATACGAGTAAAAGATCGAACACCTTGCGCTTGTCTAGAAAGGAATATATTTTTATTCAAGAACTCATGACTTCACAAATAAATGTACATAATAAAATGGAAATAAGTCGCCCAGTTTTTTTATATAATCTCTGTCAGACATAATCACCATATAAATCTGAGAAAGTCCCAACTCTATGAGGAAACGTTAAATTATTTAATAACTTGGGCTTAGGTCTGTCCAGAAAGGAATATATTTTTATAAAAGAATTCATGTCTTTACAAATGGTAGAAGTCTTTGAAAATATATACAATATTTCAATTATTGAAAGAGCCTATGGAAAAGCGAAAGGTAATATTATATGACATATGCATAATTACATATAATCAGATGATGATACTATTGAAAACATCTATACTCGTATAAGGAAATGTGAAGTGTATGTAAGATAGGATGAGACCAAAGTTTATGTTTTTTCATGATTTTTTAATTTATGAAAAGGTTACAATTGCAACTGGGTGTAATTGAAAGTTGTATGCGTGAAAGGAAACATGAAATTTAGCTCATTAAAATCATATAAAGGAGGAGCTCTCAAACTCAAAGAGGGACAAGCAACACTGAGATGTTGGAAAAGTATAAGCAAATGATAAAACCCATAATAATGAATGACATGCGCAAATATAAATTATGAGAAAATAATTTAAAAAAATGAAACAAGCAAAAGGATGAGTCAATCCTCTTTGGTTCCATTAAAATATGGATATCGGAATAAAATGATAAAATATTCTAAACTTTTTTAACAAAAAATGCAGAATTGGAAGGATAATTTCATAAATCAAAATAAATACACAAAAATATTGTAATTTTTTAAAAAAAATTAATCTGAAAACAACTGGAAATAAATTAAGCAAAAAACCTGTCAAGTGATATTGATCAACTGTGATTACTTGACTGAAGACTCAACTAAGACGGGACGACAAATTCTTACTATTGCCTGGATTGGGATTTCGTATATTTTAACACTTCACCAATATACAATACTTAGCAAATGATGAACGCATAAGCAAGCGAAGGAGAAATGAATTGCGTCTAGCGAGGATTCGCTGCACTAAGTCACAGCGGTGTCATCAAAGTAAACCACTGCCGCCGACAACGTTAATAAATGCAGGTGCCAATGTCTGCCACAATAGCAACTTTTGAGACTCATTTCTTTTCAATGCGCTAAGCATTAAGCTTAACATTTGCGGCAAAGTCTTTAATCGGGCGGCACAAGATCTGAGAAAATCGATAGTGTACGCCGCCGGACAGTTCAGCTAAACCAAAGTTTAGCTTTGAATGGACTCCACCTATTTGTTGCAAAATCAAAGCTAAAATATCGGACACATCCACATCCGCTTTCTCTCTTTCTTTATTGCTAATTGATGCATTGATTTAGCTTAGATATCTTCTGATCAGATTGGTGGTAGTTGTTGGTGTAGGTTGCTTTGTTGTGCTATGCTTTTCTCCACTATAGTAAATATAGTAATCATCTTTTGAGCTCAATTTTTTGTATCTAAATATATAATGTCATTATTTATTTATAGCTAAAAATGTTCTATTCAATGATGCTCTAATTTTTGTTGTTGTCATTGGTTATAAATAAATATTAAAACAGCTTTATGTATCTGTGATGAGAAATTGAGTCAAAATATTAGATAAACAGTTTGTTTTTTCTCCAGAAATTCGTTTGGTATTATGCTACTATTAGTTAAGCAGTCGTGGCCGAGCGGTTAAGGCGTCTGACTAGAAATCAGATTCCCTCTGGGAGCGTAGGTTCGAATCCTACCGACTGCGAATATTTTTTACACTTTTAGAAATGTTTTATGCGAAATTACAACAATTACGGTTAAAAATCCTAGAAACTGAGAAAATAATCAAAATTTTAAGTTATTTTTATGTCAACAATATTGTGGAACAAAAGATCTATCAAAATTCAAACAAATCTCCATAAAAATTATTAGCTTTCGGACATTTATTTCAATTACTAGTTTACACGGGCCTGATTAGATTAGAATAGGTGTTGTGTTAGCATCACTATGAGGCCTCACTTACTCCTTCTATTAAGTCAATATAGTCTTCTTTATATCCAATATACTCGTAGAATTTCCGCTTCTAATCTGCTCTATCCATCAATTAAATTATCGGTGAATACTGCCTATTATAATACCGTGCCTTTTACAATGTTTATACATTTTTTATTCACTTTATTCTATTGTGAAATGTATTATTATTTCAGTCAATTGTTTGTGGATTATCCAGGTTTTTCGGTAAAAAGCGAAAAGAAATTTTAAGATGACCTTTTGTTTATAGCAGGGCTGTCCAATCTTTTTGGTTTCCTTGACCGCATTGGTAGAATCCGTGATGAGTTGGGCTGCAGTAGCCAACAAGTTGGCAAACAAAAAAAAAGCTTCCCCAGCGTACTTCTGCTGCGAGCAAAAAGGCTTCCCCATGTATTTGACAAAAAAAAAAGCACTGAACAACGGGCTACATTGACCAGGATTGGGCTAGACCGCCATGCTAGAAACCAGGGCAGGCCAACCCGAGGCCTAAGTGAAGTCGGAATATGGACAAAATGACAACAGAAAAAAAGCAGGCACCTACGGCCCTACTAACTGTGTATTCTTTCGTGAATCATAAAGCTTGAACAGCCTTGGTTAATAGTCTACTTTTCCCCAAAGAAAGGAAGGAAATATCCACTATAGTACAAATCAAACTGTAAAGTACTGATTGGTTACATAATTTTGGAAGTAGAGTATTGGAAAACCGTATATAAACCGATCATTAAACCTGAAATTATGAAAAATCAACAATGCAACAGAAAAGTTTCTCTAACTATTTGGAAATCATTATTTTGTTTATGTTTTTGTAAGGGAAATATTCTAGGAATCGATGATTTTGTTGAAAATCCTAGTTTAATAATTTATAAACTAAGAGATTAGATTGCTTAGAAACAAACGGATCACATTCACATATTCTACTTGATGGGGGTCTTTGACTGACCCTAGTGTGCCAAATTCATACTTTTGTATATAACAAAAGAAATGAGATCACACTCTCTGAATCATCAACATACTTTAACTGTATTACTTGTATTGTAAAAAAAAACCCAAACTAAATTTAACTTATAATTGAAATAAATACTACTTGAAGAATTGCATTCCATTGGAAACGCGCAAATCCAACAATACCAATACCAACACCAAACAACCACAACAACAATAACAATATATGTATGTACGATATAATGCAATAACATTAATTTTGTTAGACCATAAATCAAATCGAATGCGACCGATGAATGCAGTCAACAAATGAAGTAGTTAAAAACGCGCGAACTCAAAACGGACTTGGATTTGATTTCAGACGGTTTGGTTCGGTTCGGTTTGGCTTCTCCTTCTCTACGACGACTGTCTGACTTAGTTTAAGAGTCCATGATGTTATATATTGTATTGTATTGCATTGCATTGCATTGTGGAAAAAAAGGTTGTTGTAATTGTAGAGTAATTGTTGTTGTTGTTGGTTGGTTGGTTAGTTGGTGTTGTTGTTGAACACCATCAATCATGAGTAGAATTCAATTCACGCCTCATAGGAATTTTTGTCCATTCAAGTTGAAGTCATACAAAATGTGAAAAGGCACAGACAAAAGAAGGAAAAAGCCAATAATAGCAACAACAATGCGTGAAACGCGTGAAAAATGCATCAAAGCCAATAAGAGACTAAACAACAACACCAACAACTACAACAAGTGTCGATTGTACAACAACTTGGTAGCTATGATATTTATGATGTCTTTCTGTCTTCTGCCCTGCCTGGACTGCCTGCATGGCCAACAAAATGCCAAACAAGAACGACATAGTCTTGGCCAACATCATTGACATCATCGCCATTAACGCCAGTCAACAAGAGCCATTCAGTGAGCTAGCTAGCAAGTGAACCAACAACAATCCACAGTCATCCACTAGATGAGAGAGCCAGCAAATGTTGTCAGTGTCATAGGCGTCTTCGTTGTTGTTGTCGTCGTCATCATCATTGTCGGCGATAATTAGCGCGCAATTGTCGCTAACGCATCTATTTTCAACCACTTGTCCGTCACCACCTGTCCGACGACAAACTTGTGTCCAGGTATTGTTGTCGTTGTTGTTGCTGTTCTTGTTGTTATTGATGGCGTTGGCTGGCATGCCGCGCGCAAACATTGAACAAAAACGTGACATGCAGCATAAATGCAATCAATGCGCTTCTTTGTCGCTACCAAGTTGAGCTAAAACCAAAAAGCTAAGCTAAGCTGTACTCAACTGAACTTACCTGAGCGCTACTGGGACGGATCTATACAAACACAGTACGCTTGCCACAGTATGGGTGTGAGGTATCTATGCGCTTAGTCAAGCCATTGGCTTGATCGTTCGTTGTTATTCATGCGCAATTCTCCAGCAGACGCCTTAGTGTCGCGATGCCGCTAAGGTGATTGCAAACGCGCCCAAAAGTGTTATTTGCGTTCCCCCCTCCCTCAAGTAATGAGTTCGTCATTTATTGTTATTGGATTCAGGCGGCAATAGTCTTATGAAATCCGGCTTTTGATGAAGGCTTATGAATGCTAAAATATTGAAAGATTTAGTAGATCCTCATTGAAGAGCATGGAAAAGAACGAGTATCTTGGAGTAAGTTTGTTCTCTCAAACTTTACACATTCCAAACTGCTTTGTTTCATTAAAGAAGTGAAATCTTAGACTCAGACTTTGAATACAAAAGAATAATACAAATATAACATAGGGTTATCAGGCATTATAGAACCTCTTAGGTTAGGTTAAGTTTGATAATACAGGCAGTGACGATGCCGCGAATTCATCTAGAAGCCTTAAGGCTCATTGTGATGCCTGATAAATTTTGAAAGGGTATGGTGATTGTGAGGGGTAATCCACTACTGTCCTGGTCAGCGGTGATGGCCCCTTTATGGGAGTATCGTGGTGCCTGTGGTAGGCCTTGTTCCTAACCAAGGAATGAGTCATACGATCAAAATTAGTATGGCTTGAAATTGGTACCTGCGAATATACATATATCCAAGGGGTCGTTGATTGACGTTTATCGGTACCTGTGCTCTGCACCGTGATATTAAGTCTCTACGACATGTGTTCACGTTAAACAAATTGACTGTTATGTCCAAAGTTAGTCCCAGAGATCACCCTCTTTCTCTAAAATCAACCTGAGGAGTCCACGTACAGAGCCAGGTCCCTCAAAGGCCATTTTGCAAAACTAACCAACTCTTTGAAGAACGATTTCCCGAGAAAACGGGTTCGTCTACCAATAAGAACAGGGCAATCACAGAGAATGTGTTTGATGCTCTCCGGTTCCTCATCATCTTCACAGCTACGGCAGAAGTCATGATGTGGAACCTGCATCCTGTGAGCCATCACGATGGTGCAGTTCCCCAAAATAACTCACGTCAGCGTCCGAATCCTTTTCTTGTTGAAGTGTAGGAGCTCAGTGGTTCTCTTTGGTTGGTCATTTGCCCACTTCCCGCCTGCAAGATCCCTGGTTTTCGCTTCCAGTCCTGAGAGATAATACTTCTTAAGGTTATATAAAACAAAGATATTCAAAAATATTTTTATAACTTTTACGAAGCGCCAAAGTAATAGTATTGAAATCAATCAATCAATCAATACGGTGCTTAAAATTACTTCAACTGAAGCTACAGTTCCTTAAGTCAGCTTTCACTATGCATTGCCAGAAGGGTTTCTCGAGCTATAAAGGTTTCACCACATTTCATATGGACCATTCCGTAAGGTGTGGTGCATATAACCTGCTATAAAAGTCTGTGTTTGATGATACTGTCCAATCGATAAACATTATTTATAAATAATAATAAGAGATAAACATCTGAGAACTAAGCAAAAATAAGTCTACAAGATGCTACAAATTAATTCAGAGCAATTTGTTATCCCATAAAAGAAAGGTAATCATTAATCAATATCTATTCTGTTCTCTGTTTATTTCAGATACTTGAAGGAGGCCTCTAATGATCTCACCAAAGCTTGCCAACATTTCACTTAAGTTCATTTTAATACATCGAAAAATGATGGACAAATTCGCATGAGCGCGGGACTACATCATGTTTGAAAGGCGGATCGAAGGAAATGGATATATCTAAGCATCTCGCGATTCTTATCATGCCAATATATAATAAGTATAAAGTGTTTAAAAATGAATCCAGAACTTTCCTATACAAATTCGTAAGCTTGTATTAAATTTGATAATATAAATACTTATTACTCCATTACTTTCAGCTTTTGGATACTACTGTAGATGTATTAAATTCCATTAGTTATGGCACTATCATTAGTCATGGAGATATCACGCAAAGCACATTGCGTTCCAAATTCTGATTTATCTCAGTTTTGCAGGAAATCTCTTTGGCCAAATGTCCGATAAATGTCAGCTAAGCAAACAAATAGACATTGATTAGAATATGATAGAAGACCGACCGTTTGTGGACATAAAACTTCTGTCATGCCAAAACTAGTAAATGATGTCAAAAGCAAGTGAAGCCGAAGCCGCAGCCACAACACTATGAAGAAGGAAATCAAACTGAAACGAAACGAAAACGAACCGAAGCACACCAAAGAAGGTGTTAAGTGTCAGTTATGGCCACTGACAAGTGTCAGTGATAAGACCAACGACCACACGAAACGATCAAAGAAAACATGATGATGATGATGAAAAATGTGCAGAATAGAAATAAGAGAGAGAGATAGACAGTGAGTATACGCATATACAAACGACATAGACATACAATATTCAATCAAAAGTTGTACTTCAATTCAATGAAACAGAACAAGGGACAACTGGTGGTGGAAGATTTGAAGGCGCATGCGTAGCTGACAAGTAAAGACCAAACCTGATGATGGTGATGGAAATGGAGATGGTGCAGTTGTTGGTAAGTTGGCAAGTGTTTAAGACACGTTTGCGTGATATAAAACAATTGAATGTTTAATAACAATGTTGGCTCACTGACGACTGACGGCAACAAGTTGTAGGAATTTCAAGCGCTTAATGTTTTACATAATTGTAGACTAATGAATGCGAATGTGTGAATGTATGCTTTAAGTACATATGTGTGTTGTAATGATGTGTGTATCTAAAGTAGCTGGGAGGCCTCTATTATTATTAACACGCCACAAAAGAAGCGCCACCAACGTCGTCGTTTTGTTTTTATTCATTTGCGCTTGCCTTTTTAATTCTTGCTTGCTGGATTGGTGGCGGCGGTTATGGGATGGGGAGGACGAGTGTCTTTTGGAAGGCGTAATTAGCCACTCAGTACGTCCTTCAATGCACAACGTTAGTCAGGTCATATAGCACAAGAAGGTACTACAATGTCAACGGCGCCTTTGGCTCTAAAGTACATTTGCTTTAGCTGCTGATCTCTTTGAGTTTATATTTTTGCATTTATTTTTACTAAATTCACATTGACACGTGTCACTTTTCCACCATGACTACCAGTAGCATCAGCACCTCTTTTTTTACTCCCTTAAAATTTCTATAAAATCCATTCATGCGTTTTCATTTTGTCAACCTGGTTCGGTTCGGTATGGTATGGTATGGTTTGACTTGAATTTCACTTGGCGTGTTAACTCAAGTGTTGCACTCTCCACGCGCGCATACGCTTCGTTGCATCTTGCAGTTGCAACAGCAACAACCAGCAACAAATAGGCCTCATCTTACTAAACTAAGCTTTGTCACCAATGCTGATGGTGCTGGTGGTGCTCTTTTCCTTTTACATGTTTTTCATATGAGTAGACCTCGTGCCTCATGTGTTGTCTGCCTGCTGCTTGCCTTCTTTATTGTTCTGTGTTTGTTCTTTTTTTCGTTTGTATTTGTGTATGTTATATTGTGTGCCTTGCTCTCTTTTCTTTAAAGTTTCCAGTTTGTTGCATTTTTCGTTCGTTCTGCACTTTTGATAATTAAAAGGCGCATGAGTGCATTTGTTATAACATCCCACTCATCTTTCTTTGATGCATGCCTACCTTCCTCTTGCGCCTATGCTTTGCATTCCAATTCCACAATACAAACAGGCTTCTTTAGCTTTTAAGCTTTAAGGTGGTTGCTCATTTGACATTTGAGATTTCTCTTTGTGGCCTGGTGGCCTGACGCCACTCTTGGTTTGACATGCTACAAGGATTGGTGAGATTTGTATTTTTTTATAATCAAGATATACTAATTCTATTGAAAAAGAAAATGAATACAAACAATTTTCTTAAATTCCTTCACAGTTCAGTTATTGCGGAAAGGAATTTATAAAGCTGCCGACCCTAGCTAGGAAAGCATTTGCTTAATCTTCATATGGTCTTGAACACTTTTATAGATTATCATCAAACACTGATAGAGGTTTGTTGACAAAATATTAAAAGAAAACTAGACCTCACGACGAAGACCAGTTTGGAAGATTTTAATTCCAAAAGAGCTGGGAAAATTGGTAGTCATTAACTGAGGATTTTTATTGGCATTTTAAGTAGTCACAATAGACTTAATTACCACCTAAATAAGCAGACTCTAACTGAAGATTCTGCATGGAAAGTGAGGATTTCAAGATCAAATTATCAAATAGAATGATGAACACAAATTCGCAAAATATTGAAAAACACATTCTCTTGTGGATCTTTTCATGATATATGAATTGTTATAGGATATAGCTTTGATAGATGGCTGGACCTCTGAACGAAGTCTCATTTATCAACTTGAATACTGTATGGGTATGGTCTTATTAGTTATATGTAACTCAGGAACAGTGCAATGAGTGAATAAACAGTAGGTCAGGTATCTTAATCTTGCATCTTTTTTGAATCTTATTTTCAAATAGATTTTCATATTATACATAGTATAGAAAATAATAGGTTTAAATAGAATAGAAAAGAGAGTTGACCAGAGTAGAAAGCGGTAAAATGTTAGTAGATTAGAACCCTAAACTGAGTGTGAGTGTACACATTCTTGTGACATGCTAATTTCATGAATTTTATCTTAATTAATTTTTAATCCATTCATTTTTTTCCACAGATTTGATTTTGTTAGAATAAAATTGATCGCTTCCTACTTTCCAAACCAGCAAAAACTGAAACAACTCTTATCCAAAACTATATCTCTTCATGGATTGCTACAAAGCCAGTAGTCTTCAGTCAAGTTGCACATTTTAATGACTTCGAAGTACCAATCTTAAACCACCATCATCCTTATTTACTTATTGTACAATATATGTACACATGAGAACACACTCAGCCAGAAAGCTCATACCATGTTGTTGGAACTTGCGTGAAAATGCTGAATTTAGTGCATTTTCAATGTTGCATGTCAACAACAAAACGAATTGGTTCTTGGATCGGATCAGATCAGTTAAGTTGAGCTCAGTTCAGTTGAGTTGTGTTTTATGTTCCATCAGCAGCAGAGCGTGTGCCACAAATGCAAGCGAAATGATTTTCATGTAACAGTGACATTAATAAAATGTGCGTCGTCTGGAGTAGTAGAGTACGTATCTTTCTTTCTTCTGTGTTGACTATTTGAGTTCGTGTCGTCATGTTATAGTATGTTGTTGTCGTCGTCGTCGTCGTCTCTCATCTCATCATCATCATGTGTGAAAGACACCAAAGACACCATACCATTTTGGTATGGTATGATGAAGATAAATGTGCTGCAAAGTGCGTCTTTCAAAAGTTCGTTTGTCTGATCTTTCGATCATTGGACAACAGTTTTATACTTCATACTATATGGTTTGCAATAGTAGTAATTTTGCTGTCATTACTTATGCTGTTGTTATTGTGATTTGTTTGTTTGTTTGTTTTATTTTAAAGGCATAGTTAACCTTGAATTTGTTGTTGATATTGCTGTTGGTTTTGGATATCAAAGATATCAATTTATAATGCAAAGCAATGCCTGATTTTGATTTTATTTTATTTTGATTTTTGTGGACAATTTTTTTTTTTTTTTGTTTCGTCCGAAAGTTGAATGTTAAGTAGTTTCATCTGCATGCATATTCCTCCGTTGGAAACAATGAAATTCGATATATGGTTGATATTTTTTCTTTTTGGTTTTTTGTCAAAAAAGGGGCAGCAACAGGTTTCACGTGAAATTGTCTGTCCTTTTTGCATATTGGGTTTTTTTTTTGTAGCTATCCACAATGCGACATGCTGTCTGTGCTACAAACAATTTTGGTTTTAAAACCCACCTGATGTCATGAACTTGCCAATTGATTTTGGTGAAAATTTATTTGGAGTAGCAAAAGAAATAAAAAAAAATTAAAAACATCACTAGATAAAATACAATAGTATTCTTTCACTGCTCAAATGCGATTGGTTTCTTATTCCTCTTCATAAATGGTATAAGAAATTGGTTATTGGTTTTCAATTATATGTTAAAATCTTTCTATTTTATGATATTTTATTCAATTAACAAAGATTACAAATCTAAGATTAACTTAAGGAAATTGCTGGGCACTATGACCTTCGGCTCAATTACAAAACATTATTAATCCAATTTTATGGGTGCGATAGCAACTAAACTTTTTTTTAAAGGAATTATCGGGTCTGTCTCCATCAACAAAAAATGTTGACTTTTTATCATTTATTACCTTTTTTTTTGTAATGCGTACAAGGAGGCGAAAATATTCCAAAGAAGCTTATGACCCGTGTCAATAAAAAACCCCCTATCGCCTCAAATCCCGTTTAATCCCTACGGCACCGCCAAAACATTCCTTCGTAGGGAGGGATAGTATGCTAATTTAAGCAGACGCCATTGTTCTCTCGTACATGCCAGCGCCCCTCATTATGTTGCCAATTTCTGTAGAGAAGAATGCCCAGTCGTCCACAGATGTTATTCTGCGCCTTACAATCTCCTGTGAGCTGCAAGGAGATCTGAGGCGTATAGTTTCTTCCTTGCTCCACTTCGAAACGGTTTCACTCATGAACAAGGTGCACCCATGGCCAGTTGCAAACAACGCTTAAGCCAATCTGTAATACTTATTTAGGATGAGTGGTATATGCTCCGTAGCTCTGACATACTCCACCTGTGCTGGTGGTATTCAGGTATCTGGTCTTAATCTCCTCCATGTCTGCCACCTGAAAAGTACTTGTTATTATAGACTGGAATAGGATTTTTGATCAATTAAGTGTGTCCGAGGATAGGATGGGATAGACAGAGGAGAGTTCACCCAGAAGCCGTTGCTAACCATTTCAATTTCAGGTCCCCAGAAGGAAAAGTATAACTTTTGGCAAGAAAACTTAATTACAAGTTTTTTTTAAATATTTTTCTTATTGAAATTGGGTGGTGGAGAGGATGTAGAAGAGTCGAACTCCTCCAATTTTTTTATTCAATAGTTCACTTATTTATACAAAGACGTAACCAAATTTTCAGGTTGATATCTCCACTGGAAGTATTTTTGGTCGCTGGCTCCATACAAGTCCAACCATTGTGCATTGTGATGCCTGTTGTGGATTGCTCTTAGCTTCCGGCAAGGAAAACCTTGCCTACCACCGGCTTGGTAAGAAAACTTGATGTGCTGGATGAGATTTCGTTGTACTTTGTGCTAGTATGTCTCCCCATTTCTTCCTTGACATTTGGCATCAGAAGATCTCTGTGAATATTATACATTACGTACTATGTATGTAACCAGAGAGCGCAAGTAGTAATTTACCTTAACGAAATATTTTGATAACGCTGAAGAATTTCATTACATAGTTGGATGCCGTATGACCAAACATCTTAAGAATTACTTTATAGAATCTCCTATAAAGTTGTAAGAACTTAAATGTGTTGAGAAAAATCTCTTTTAAATTGAAGAAAGTATTGTTGTATTGATATTTTGTTCTTAGTCGCGATGGGATCCTGGGACCCATGTTATTGTATATTTTTATTATTATTTAATCACATAATTTTTCTTATAATAAAATTATTTATTTATTATGATATTACCATTAATTTTATATTTTTATAGATAAAATCATTTCATTTCCAAAAGAAGCTTCATAGAAATGGCAAATGGTTAATTTAAAAAAAAAAAAAACTTCCTATAATATTGAATAGATTACCAATACATCAATGGGTATGTTAAGAAAAAATACAATATTATCGAAGTCTAATCAAAACTTAATTAAAATTTGTCTTTAACAACCTTCAGTACTACCTACAAATAAAAAGTTTAATATGGTGGACAACTATATTCATGATAATAAGAGCAAATAATAACGGTAAGTCTAAAATACGTAATATATATATATGTAATTGAATATAAATTTGTATAGAATTTATAGCATCTTAATGAATCAGAACAATTTTTTCTTTATCATTTTTCCATTAAGACTCACATTTAAAAGAAAAGATTCGTATTCGAGAGCTTCAAAGTCTTCACCAAATAAGAATTCTTCAATCTGACGAAGTTCACATTTTACTGAATTGCATTTTCAAGAACAATGTTATCGATTGTTCTTCGTTCATCTTGAAGATTAAGATTTTTGTTTTGTTCTTTTTCGTTACATTTCTTATACTACAGACAAATCTTCTTTCAATCTTGTTGTCAATCGTCATTGAATCGGTCAAGCGTTTGCAGCAATGACCTCAGTCAATGAAGCGCAGACGTGCGAGTTCGCAAATCATTCCTTTTTCTTCTACTATTGAGCATTGTTTTGAAAGCAAAAAATAAAATACAAAAAATACAAAAGAATGATTGATCTTCCATTGGAAGATACAGAGTATTTCAAGACTGCTTCTACTCAGTCAATTGAACTGAATAACTAAGTAACTGATTAACTAACTAACTGACTGACTGAATGAATGGGTAAATAAGTGAGTAAATTTTCTTATCTTTGTCTGCATTGAATAGAACTTGAGCTACTACTACTACTACTACATACTATTGAATTTGACTGACAGATTATCGCCTGCGATCGATTGATTGGTTTGCAGTTAAGAATTTACATTTACATTTGAAACTTGACGAAGTTCCAGTTATTGATGAATCTGTAAACGATCCGTTCGTTTTCAGCTTTCAACTGTTCTATGTAGTTCAATTAAAAACGTTAAATGTATTTTACCATACTACATTAATTTATGCGCATCTGGATCTATCTGCTGGAATATACGATAGACATAGTAACTCAAAGCTTTACTCTGAAGCTCAATTCAAGAGGTTCAAAGTCATTGACGTTCCAATCATACAGAGACAAGCAATGCCGCCGTGCATTCAACCCAACTGAACTGAACTGAAGTAAGCTTTAGCGTAACTAATGAATATGTTAAGCGTGGTAATGGTAGCGAGTGTTGGGCTGGGCCGGTTAAAGGCTAGAATAACCAGGCAGACATATGGACAGACAAGTGGGAGATGAGGTAGATACGAGGTTGGATAGATTGTAAGCGTAAATGAGTGAATGTATTATAGAATCGGAGATTCATCTTTTGTATGGTTGTTGTTGGGTGGCAATGATTTGCACATCTTTTACAGCAGTCACCGCCTGCTGTTGTCTGTTGGACAGCCTTTTTTGCTTCTCCTCCTGCTGCTTTTTACTCCTCATTGTTATGCCAAATGCTTCACGCGCGCCTCATGTTAATTATAAATACATACAACAACAAAAATTAAAATAAAAAATTAAACAAAATGCGGCGTATCGTATATATATACTTACTATAAAAAGTGTTTTTCTGTGAGTTTGAAATAAAAAACTCATTTAATGATTTTGTTATTAATATGCAATTTATTATTATGTGCAACCACAAAGATAAAAATACTCATTTTATTCAGTACAGTTGTATGTTATTTTTGTTGTGTTTGCATTATTTTTCATATATCATTATTATTTTTTCTTCCTTTTTAAAAATAAATCATTAATGATTAATACATAAATTTCGATAATTTTTATTATTTTTATATTGCATTTGTTTCTTTTTTCTCGTTCATTTGTTGTGCATTTTTAATTTAATTTTGCATTAAAAAATATAACAACACAATAAAATATTGTACAATAATAAAAATAATATTTATAATAATAATTAATTATTTATAAAATGAATTGATGCGAACGAACATTTTTGGAATGCAAAATTAGTGTGGTTTTGTCTGGTTTCTCATTGTTTAAAATTAAAACCAGAAAGAAGGCTATCATTGGCTATGCCAAAGATGTAATACTCTACACGCTCCTCCGTGTTGCATCCAACCTTCCTTTCTTAGCATCACATCAGTTTGAGTGGCAATTTTATTGTACATTTATTCTTTATAAGTTTGCCATTTAATTTGGGTTTGTGTGGGAGGTACCCCTTCTGGTAACCCTTGGATAATGAAGATTACACGGTCGATGGAACCTTATAGTGTCCCAATTTCAGTTCGATATGTTAAAAAACAAAATACTTTTTCTAATAAGAAAATTCAATTAAATAGGGGTTTGTATGGGAGGTACCCCTCCTGGTAATCCTAGGATGATGAAATTTACAAGACTGATGGATATGGCCCAGAAACTTATAATGTCCAATTCAGTTCGATACGTAAAAAAATAAAAGACTTTCTAATAAGAACTTTAAATTAAATGGGGTTTTGTATGGGAACCAAGTTCCACTGATCGTTCTGATAAAGTACCTTCTCCATGATGAGTACAAATATTTATACTCTTCACGGGAGTGAATAGTATTATAAGTTTGTCATGACGTCTGTAACACACAGAACGAGACATCGCAGACCACATAAAGTATATATTTATATATATATTTAGCCAAGTCCGTCTGTCCGTCTGTTTGTCTGTATGTATGCAAACTAGTCCCTCAGTTTTTGAGCTAGAGAGCTGAAACATACGCTGCACATTTGTCGGAATCAGCCGAATCGGACCACTTGGGGGTACCTCCCATACAAACCCCCATTTAAATTGAAGTTCTTATTAGGAAAAGTTTTTTGTTCCATGACTTATCGAACTGAAATTTGGACACAATAAGTTTCTGATCCATATTCATCAACCATGTAAATTTCATGATCCTAGGGTTACCAGGAGGGGTACCTCCCATACAAACCCAAATTAAATGAGTAAAAGTACAATAAAAGTGACACTTTGTTGATACTCAAACTATAACAGAGAGAATATAGTGATGCTAAGAAAGGAAGGTTGGAAGCAACCCGGAGGAGTGTGAAGAGTATTATTGGTTTTATATTAGCATTCGCGAAAATTCATGCTAGTGTATTAGTGATGGTGCGAATATTTGTATTCGCATACGCGAATGTCTTCTGATATTCGTTACATCAATAGTACATAATTTGTAAGCTTTATTCTAATTAATTATGCTTCAGGTTTTTATTTTTATGAACCTATAATTCAAACCCTTTTTCATATTTCTCCTCATAAAATGTTTTTTAAATTTTTTTTAAACTTATATGAGTTTGCACTGTGAACCCTACTTACATCAATTGTAAAAAATATAATAGATATTGATAAAACACAAATAGATAAAAGGATATTCATGTTTAATCACATAAAAAATATTATCTTTTTCCTAATTTTAATAAGTTTTACAATTAATAGGATTTCGCATACAAAAGCCGTTAATTAAAAATACACGTATTTTTATAATTACATTTTACAACACAAGTGCAGTGTATTGCCACTTTAGAGTGATGTTTGCAACGTGTAGTTGATTAGACACCCCACAAATATAGTATACCATGATAGACATCGCTATGGTCATGTCTGATCTTCTTTTATCGTTTTACTACATACAGATTATTTGAGATAGTAGAAACAGCAAATTGATTTTAAATTCATGATTGTAGTTTATTTCTTGTTGTTCATCCGTCCGGGTATTTACATAGTTCCACACATACTTTACTTTAACAAGACTAGTGTATATTGTTTTAAAAAGTTTACATTTTTATAGCTTCCGATAGTTACAACTATGTGCCAATCCCATATGAAGTGTATGTTAGCTTTGATGAGACTAAAATTAGCTTCTTTTTATATATTTGTTTTTTTTTTTTTTTTAATCTATCAACACATTACACAAAAAATAGAATTAATAAATTTTGCATAAATTAAATACATAAATTGAAATATAAATAGTAATTAACATAGTCAAATAGTTGCATCCTTCCATTGTGGAAGTGAGCTTCCCTCCTCGCAGTAAAGAAGATACCATTTACTTATACTCACAATACAAATTTATAATAGATAATAATTGGAAAATTGAACATAATCATGAGGAGAACAAGATACAATGTGTCAGAGTGACAATATACAAAAACACCAACTGCAAAAAGTATAAAACTATAAGAAGAAATTAAATAAAATTGCAATAACTAATTGGGGGGCAATTACTTTATGAAATTACTTTTGCCACTTTACTTTTTTATTTACAATATTTCTTTAAATGCATTTTTATTGCATTTTTTCTCACCAGGAGGCATCTCTATGTAGTATCTCTCTCTCAATATTTATGTAGATTTAAAATAAATATGTGAAGAAGTGCGTTGTGCATTTCAAAAATAAATGACAACGACGACGAAACACTTAAGGCGGAAAAAGTCGCCCTCTTTAAAATCGTAAATGAATATGAAAAAATCTAAAACTATGGTATACAGTAGTCGTTGTCTTTGTGACCAAAGATTACTTATTCTCCAAATGATGATCTTCATGCAGCAGGAGTTGGTGGCAAAAGACATATGCTGCTGCAACAAGAAGATGAAAATGAGGATGAGGAAGAAGGTGTGTGTGTAGGTTGGTTGCACATTTGCACAATGTTGTTGCTGCTGCAAAAAAACGGCAAAAATCACTTTACTTGTGTGCTACTGGCAACAATAATAAACATCATCACAGTCACCATCATCGCCATCTTCATCATCATTATCATTATCATTGAGAATTTCTCCTTTTTCTTGTGTTTTTTCTTATTCTAAAAGTTGCAATAAAAATAAAAATAGCAAAAAATGACACAACTGTACTTTAGTTGTTTTGTACTTGTTGTGTTGTGTTGTGTTGTGTTGTTGGTGTTGGTTTTATCTTTTTCATGACCATGCGACATATTCAACTCGTTACTTGTTCGTTTGTTCGTTTTTTTGCTCATTCGTTTCGATCGTTCAGTTGAGGAGGATGCTGCACAATTTCCCTTTGCTTCGCCTTTCCATTGGAAATGCTAGCATCAGTAGTACAAAGTAAATGTATCCTAACCAAAAGTTGCTTTGAATTGCTTGCGTGCCCAAGTCTTCAATTTTCTGCACAATACCCAAACATATCCCATCCCCCTTTCTTCACTCCACTACTCCACCACATTTGAATCACCTCTTTACTACAATACTTGTGGTGGTTTAGTTGTTGGTGCCAAGAAGTTAACTCTCAAGTTCTTGGCACGTTTTTGTTATATTTACCCAATTCTTAAATCGCGAACTCTTGAAATTCAAAAAAGCGCAGAAATTGAGTGTGGAGAACTGGTTATGTACTTGATGACACTGGTTTCATTTTTCTTCATTGCCCTTTTCCACCTCTCGTTTCATCATCATTTGTCTGCTCTACCTTCATCTTAAATCTGTTGACTTGTCGTTGTTGTTGTTGTTGTTGAATCTTCAAGTGTTAATGTGTTTAAGTAGTTGAATTCTTTATGAGTTTTAATTGGAGTGACTTTTTCTATTGATGACGATGACGATGACGTCGAGATGTTTTGTACCATATGTATATTTGATAATAAACGATGTATGTAGAAATACTTATAGTTGTTGGTCATATCAATTCAATAATCCTTAAACTGGAAAATACTTTGTATGTTTTAATTATATTCAAGTAGTCAACTTTGTAAGTTTATTGAATTTCTAAGTGGAATGAAGTTGATTCTCATAACCATCTAATGCATTACGCTAAAGTAATTTGACTAAAATGTGAAAATAGAAATATGTAATGGTAAGTGGTGAGATAATATCATTATGATGATGATGATGGATCGTTAAAAGATACATATTTCTAATACATACATTTCTCTCTTAATGTTTTACAGAATAAATTGATCTGGTTTTCGGTTGACTTAAAACATGTAAATGCTATAAGATTAATCCACTAATTGATTGATTGATTGAATCACCAAACGAATGCCAATAAAAGTAATTATAGACAAGACGAGACGATTAATGAATAACTTTCGAAGGAATACAAAGTGAGTAATAATGAATTATTTGTTTTAACACAAAATATTTCTATGATTTATTCAAAATAATGGTAGAGTCCTTTGGATTCGATGTATGATTTGAAAAAGAATTACGATCTATTTCTTTGATTAACTTAACTTGAAGATGGTATTATGTATCTCTCAGATGGGTGGGCCATCTATTGGTCTGATTTTGGTTTAGTTTTTAAATGGACAAAACTTAATATTTCTCAACGAATATTTTCGCTTTATGGGTAGAGTGATTCATCCGATTAAGTATGTATTTGACACCGAATAACCTTTAACAATTTTTACGCTTCGCTGAGTGGCCTTTAAATGAGTTCATTTTCATCTCGGTGGCTATGTAAATTGCAGAATTTGGGGAATGGAAAAATCCACTCGTCATCATACAGAAGCCAATGCATCCAGATCGAGTGAGTGGTCCTTTCTTTTTCGAAAATGCACTATTGGGACATGATAACTGAGTTTTTGTGACAGGCATTGGAAGACTTCGATCTCGTTGAGCTATGGTTTCAATTAGACGGCTCAACTTTCCATAACGCCGTGCGTAGCACTTTTGTCCATTTAATGACTAAACCAAAAACGGACCACCCTTGGATTTAAAATAGTTAGTCTGTATAAAATTCATTTTTTACTATTTTTTTCTATTCATTATGTAGATGAAACCTATGACATACTTATTTTGTTATGTTTTAAAAATTGAATTTGTTTTTCCTGGATGGAGGCATAGAAACATCCTTTAAAACTGGCGATTCTTAGAGAATCTGAACTGGTGTTTCAATATCTTGTCACAGAATCTGCACTTCTCAGTGGTTGCTCAACTTGGAGGGTATTCAGTTGCGATCAGCAAATTATTCCAGTTTAGGAAAAGATGTTTTCTATGTGGAGCAGAGAGTCTTCTGAGTTTATGAAACATTTTACGTGATTCTGTGCTTTGCAGTTATTCCACTATCTTGTAGTATGATTGTCCTCCCATTTTCTTATAGAATATTTTAACTACACTTTGGTTTATTTACAGACAGGGTCCATACTTGCCCAGGCAATTAACTTTTCGACAACCCCAAAATTTCCCAGCCTTAGGATCTACTTCAAAAGATAAAATTAACATCTCCTCCAAAGTTCTTGGACCAAAAGGCAGTCAAAAAACTGTATTGCAATTGGTTAATCAACTTTTCTCAATGATTAAAAATTTCAACTGTCTACCTATAACGGTTCATGAGATAGACCTCTCTGACGGACAGACGGACGGACGGACAGCGTAAGCTTAGTAATAGGGACCCGTAAGCACCCTTTAGGTACGGAACCCCAAAAAAAAACCAACTTAGCAAGTCATCAAAGAACGTAAGTGATATAGATCATAGGTTTCCAAACTTATTTCGACCACCGCCACTTTGAGTGTTATCGCCCATTTTTGGAACCTATATTATAGATGAGAATGGATTGAATAAGATAGATTAGGAAAGGCATGCTGCTCATGAAAGAGGTAAGTTTCCCAAAAGCCTTACGGCCCCTTTTTATGCCTGTTTTGGACATCGCATTCGATCTTTATTGATAGCCTGGGTTACATCCTGCATCACTCTCAGGATCCTCACACATACTTGGCCCTCTTACCACGATAAGGTGGCAATTTAGCCAGTGGTTGCAATCCTGATCTTTTGATCACTTCTAGACGGTGAGATATTGCTAGACCCCACCAAGTAGTTGTATTGCCTTATTCTCCTCCATGAATGTCTGAGTTTACTGACCCCTAGCTTGAATTCTGAACATCATACGCCTATATATTAATATAAAATGTAATTCTCACACTTGGGCTCAACCTCTTTCTCTATTGTTGTTTATCGTCACATTTTCTGCTAAATTTGAAAAACATAATTTTACAATTGTACTTACATTTTAACAATTTATATTCTAACATTCCTGCCTTGTGTGTCTCTTTTCCCTACTCGTTCTCGTACTATAGCCTTCTTTTCTGCCGGAATCCTTTGGCAATAAATTTCAACAAAACAAATGCAAACAAATGTAATACTCGATAATAACAGCAAATTTTAATCTTTGCCACATGAATCATCCACAGAGAGTTGCGCCCATTTCATGAAATTGAATAGAAGTGGAAGAAATTCAGTTTCAATTTTCCAAGAAATATAACCTAATAGCAGCAGCAGTAGTAGCAACAGCGACTCATGCATGTGCATAACTTTTAAGAACACACGCAAAACTTCTAATCCAACTCTGAAGATTTACAATTAGAAATGTTTGCTCTTGCTGCTGTGGCGGTTGCTCCGTGTCCAGCTCCAGCATGTGCTCCCCTTGATTTGGTATTCACGATTTTCTGTAACTGAGCGGACAAAAAAAAAAAACAGTATCCCCCCATACTAAGCAATACTAATTCAAATAAACTGGGCGTCATATTTCAAAATGTCCCATTCTGTTCTCCGAGACTTTTATACTAAGAATATTGTGGCACGCATGCGTGAATGCTGTTTTCGTGCGACGAGTGCATATGCTAGTTAGTTGTGTAAGTTTACTTGGTTGGTGGTTGGTGTTGGCCAACATTGTACAATACTAAGTAATACCCATTGAGGCAATGGATATTTGTATATATTAATGTACCCGCAGCGTTTCCAACGACTTGAACAATTAATTTTCTACTACGAAACCACATCACAGTCTCTTTTCTTCCTCTTAAAAGTTTAAGTCATTCCAGTAGCTCTGGCCTGTTGCTTCAATCGATTTGACCAACGGCAGCAGGATGCATGCAAATATTTTTGGTTGACCAGAATGAGACAAGCCATTGAAGGTCTGGCAGAGTAGGAACGGCATCTATGTGGATGTGGTTCTTCGTTGTCTCTCTATCTTTGTCGGTGATTTATTTTCGCTTTTAGTGTCTTTTATTTTATGATTTATTTAGCAGTTAGTCTATGTCGTTCTCATCGCCATCGTCGTCTTAGATTCTTCTTCTTAACTTATGGTACTTACCTTGCGTGCCTGTCTTGATATTGCTCTAGATATCCGGGCGATTTCCTCCAAAGACAACGAATATCGTTGATCAAAATTAAGTGATTTTAATGATGAAATTTATTGGACAGATTTATTTATCTATAGTTTGCTAAAATCTTAAACCTTGAGGTCTTTTTTGTTTGGTATTAGTTTATTTCCTTAGAAATTTTCTGACGACGACGGCTATCCACATCCGTTCATAAATCCCAAACAATTCAAATTATGTCACACGCCAAGACTTATGCGAATGTCTAAATCGATTGAACGATCGAACAAACATTGATCGTGTAGATAAAAGTATAACAAGTGTCACTCATGGAAATTTATATGCAAAGCGTGACTAAATTTTTGAGTTAATCGATCAAGTAAACTATCTACCAACTGGTCAAAACCGAGACTTTGGGCCCGTCGATCAAGCGAGCGAGCGAGCGATGACTACACGTGGCGTTGGTCCAAAAAAAAATTGGCCACCATCAAGAAAGACAATAAAAAAATCTTAAGAACGACAACTGCATATTGATGATATTGATGGTAATAATGATGATGACCAAGACAACATTGGTGATAGCGGCAATTTCAGCCGAAATGTGCATGCAAATGCAGCTTACAATATTCTTCAACACACCTTTTCATTCCGTCATCCATCAATTGTCTAGCCAACATATTATTGTATTGTAATATGGGGTCAATGTCAATATTGTTTTTATCGAGACACTTACAGTCGCCAAGTCGCCAACGAACTTTATACGAGGTTGTCTCTGTTTTCGTCATCGCCACCGCCGCCGTCGCCCATCACCACTATAGTCTATGATTGGAATTCGAAATTTTGCGTGGAACGAGCGTCCAAAAGCATATATAAAAGCGTATACCGTCAATCAATTGAACAGTTAACAATTTAATACACTAAACGCTGAAGATGGTTAAAGTCGGCTTAATACTAATCCTTGCCTGCGTGCTTTTTGTGTCCGTTTGTCGTGCTGATGTACGTGACGCTTTGCGTCGTCGTCCTATTTCGCGAAGTGCTGCACGTTCTCAACGTCAGCAGCTCAATCCAACACCTTATCCCGCTTCTGGTTATCAGCCGGAACGTCAATTTCCACTACCTGCCAGTAATGAAGATGATGAACTTGCTCAACCACAAGTGGCACCAAATACTGCTGACACTAGTATTGAGCAAGTAGCATCACGCCCTGATGCAGTCTATGGAGCTCCAGCACGTTTCCGTCAGTCGTTAGAAGCCCGTCCACAAGTGCCACAATTTCAGCAACAACAAACCTATGCCGCACCGCCACAATTAAGCTACGGTGCACCTGAAGCTGCGTTAGCAGAACCGGCACGTCTTAGGGCTGGTCAGCCAGCGCGTTTAAGTGCTGATCCCGAGGAAAGGGAGGAGGATATTGACAATGGTGCTGAAGAAGTCGAAGTATCTCCACAGGATGCTCAACCCAAAGCGGTCGCTCCGCCTGCCCAAGCCACAGTTACATATTTTCCAGCTGGTGCTTTTAGCTTTGTACAACCAAATGCCATCAAATTGCCTGCTCAGACAGCAGCAGTAGGTGTACCTGCTCAATACCAGACAGCAGCGGCAGGAGTGCCTACTCAATACCAGACAGCAGCGGTAGGAGTACCTGCTCAATACCAGACAGCAGCGGTAGGAGTGCCTGCTCAACTTCAGACAAGATCAGCTGCAGTACCAGTGCAACTTCCTTCTGCAGTACCAGCGGCTCCTGCTCAACTTCAATCTGCAGCATTAGCGGTACCTGCTCAACTTCAGACTGCAGCTGCCTCCCCAGTTGTTGCTTCACCAGCTCCATCGGCAGTTGTGCCTTCCCCAGCTGCAGCACCAGTTGTTGCTACCCCAGGCGCGTACACTCAGCCTCAGGTGTATGTTCAGCCCCAAGCTTACACTCAACCTCAGTTATATGCTCCACAAGCTTACACCGCTCCAGCATCATCCTCAGCTTTCTACCAGCCACAGTTTGCAGCATATACTGCCGCACCAGCTCCATACTCTGCTTACACTGCAGCACCAGCTCCATACTCTGCTTTCACTGCAGCACCAGCTCCATACTCTGCTTATACTGCCGCACCAGCTCCTTACTCCGCCTTTACTGCTGCCCCAGCGCAGTATGCTGCTGCTTGGTAGATTGGACCTTCAGTGCATGACTTAGTCTAAATTTGCTTTGTTGTTCTTGTATCATTGTTATTGGTTATTTCTATTCTATTTAAGTTGAGGTATCCATCTTCATCGAATTTATTAAATTTTTAATTGTGATAATACTCGTACTATTGTTATGTATTTTGTATTCTTCTGTATTCTGTTGCGATCTCAAATTTGTAGATTTTTTAAAGCAAGGAAAGCTTAATCCTTTGGTTATTAACATGGATTTGAAAGGTGTTCACCATTGTATATTATTTATATAGTAGGTACTTATACCTAACACTAGAGTGTATTCATGTTTATAATCACTACTATAATCACTAGTGATGTGCGATATGCATGGCATAAAGAAACCCCACAATGTATATTATGTATGATTAGAGTGGCGAAAGAATCACTTTGGCAGGGTCTCTTATTACTATTAAACTAGTCTATTAAATTTTGAGCTTTCAGGCGCGTCTTATTGTCGTACATAGATAATATGTCGGAACTAGAGCTCTTCGATTACAGGAAGAGATAGTCCCATACAAAATTCTTTTCAAACTCATGATTGTTATTTTATCATGTGCATAATAGCAAAACTGGTAGCACAACTGGGAATTGTTTGTTAATTCATATTCATATATCTTCTTCTCCTATCTTCTTATACATATATCATATATAAAAAACCGAGAACGGCTGAACCAATTTTAATGTTGTATGATTTTTTGGATTCGTCTCCGACCCGAATAGAAGAATATCTATTGAAACATTGGATGGGACCAGCTGTTGTTGATAAATTGGTGGATAAAATTTGCATATAAACCCTAGAGACCTATTTTAAAATCAATTAAGTTGTCTCTGTCAAATCAGATAATTATTTCAATATTCATATTTAATTCATCTGATTTTTCTAAAGTATCTCAAATATTCTATTGCGATTGTGATTTTCAAACGGTAAGTTACCTTCGAAGATGTTCACTTTGAGAGGTTATTACATTTGCTGGTCAGAAGATCTAATCTTTCACAACGAAGCCGTAATGAAATTAGATTTCGAAACATTGCAAATCAATCTACTGCAGATGAACAAAAAATCGGTACAAAGTTCGCCGGGTTTTGCTAATGTAATATAATTTTATTATTTTTTTATTCTTCATCTGATGGAATTCAATTTCATCAGTCACAAAGCAGTTATTGGTTTTGCAGACTATTTAATTTATTACCTTTAAGTCGGTGGTCTTTCACCATATTGTCTAGTTTCATCCGGGAATTTGGAGTAATTATTCTTATTTTTATTTGGTACGGAATCAAACATTTTTTTTTTCATCTTTTAGTCAGTCAAAGCATTGAAATTTCGAAGATGTTATACATATATTTTAGTTTACGAATTTTAAATTTTCCTTAAATGGTTTTATTTTTTACATAAAATTTCGTTTTAATTTGATTTCGGAATTCCGATACTATAAATTTTATTTTTTCACCTTTTAGTCAGTAGTATGGTACGAGTATAAGTGTAACAGAGTTGTGGAATTTCGGCTTACAATTTTTTTTTTTTGGTTTAAAATTTAAATTTAACATTTATTATTTTTATCTTCTAGTCGTTGGAAGCATTGTAAATTTTAAAGATAATTTATTTTTAGTTATGAATTTTTAATTTTTCTTTCGCAATTTTAGTTTTTTTTTTTTTTTTATTTGATTTTTGAACAATGTAAATGCTATACACTTTATTTTTCAACTTTTAGTCAGTAGTTATACTCACGTATTGCACATTCAATGTCAAATAAGTACGAGTATATTAGTGTTATAAATACAATATAAACAATTGATTATTTATATTTCCGGAATTTTAATTAAATCTTTTTGTTTTTAATATTGAATTTTAAATAGGTGATTCTAAACTGTGATCACAGTCGTTTGAAGGGAGGGACGGAATGAAAGTGAGTCACAATCCAGTAACACCCAGAGTAACAAGCAGAGTCACAGCTTCACATTCTGTTAGTTCTCATACAAACAGCTGTATTTGATTTTTGGACGGTTAACAGACTCAGTAACAGTAACACCATTCTGTTCAAGCCTTGCGTCTATAATGAATGCCTCCTCTAAATCCAGTAATTTGCAATATCCTAGGAACCAAATGCAAATAGTGCAGCCATCTGGAGGCTAGAATATTCGGATTCAACCAGTCTGAAGGCAATTAAATTAGGCAAACAAACCTATGCATATAGTGCAGTCCCCGGAATTAACTAATTAATTTATAGTTATAATACTGATCAGCTCGATGAGACGAGTTGATTTAGCCATGTCTGTCTGTATGCATGCAAACTAGTCCAAAAGATAAATAATGGTCGAAGTATTCTTCCCCCTTTGTGAAACGTGTAAAGGCTTTGGGTAAGATCTTGCATTAATCTTAAGTCATTCCATATATAATTATTGTCTTTCAAAATCATAATAAACCTTCATTAATTGTCACATTAAACCTTTAATGATTTTGTTGATGACAATTAGCATGAAATTAATTATGATGATGATGATGGCATGCAGTGTAAATTAAGCGATTCATTTACTACTAACAGCTTTTTTTTTACAGAAAACTTAACATAAATATAGGCACACCCCTTACAAGGAACTCAAAACCTTATTAACATAACAAATGAACGGATCTCACTCATCATTTTCCTTGTCATTCTCGCTAATACAAAGAGCAATTAGTGGATCCATAGGCACGCGACATTAATGCATTGGATTTATGCAGATCTAAGAGAAAAAAAAAGGAATAATAATCATTAGTTGGATCTGGAAAAAATGGAATGGGGTAAGTCATTAGTTTGTTTTACAATGTTTCTATTGAGTCATTCTGAAGTTGTGCCAAGCAAACTGGATTTCTATCTTTCTTTAGTTCCCGTTTGATTACATTGTTTATTAATGTAAGATTATGCATTGCGTACCATGAACTTTTTAACAGACAATTCCAAAAGTATTGATAACAAACATATCACATAAAATATTATTTTCTAAAGAAGATCTCTCATATCGAGCTCAGTAAACTAAACTTATTGCAATTGGTAGTAGATATGAGTTGATGAGCTTCAGATCTTTATTGACCACTAATTGTTTATCAAGTCATTTTACGTAGCATCTTAATTTCCCAACACATTCGGCGCAGTAAAGGTTTGCTCCAGGGAGCACATTTGACCATGTGGTTAGGATTGTGGGTGACGGTCTTTTTCGCCGTCTGCTCGTGTTGACGGTCTTTTTCGCCGTGTGTGGTGCTGTTCACGAGCCAATGTTTGTGAAAAATTTCAATTTCTGCGAGCAGATCAATCGTGCATGTTCGTCGTATATAACCAGCTTAATAGAAAAGCGTTTACATTTACTTATTATGAAATATTCTAACAAATTATCTTATAACTTAATTATAGATTACCATAAATTTGTATTTCTAAAGACAGAGAATTTTCTGAAATAAGAGGTGTTATTTTGAATAGCCCGCTATTTCGGTAGATGTCACTTTTGAAGCTGTCATTTTTTGACATTTGATAAGTAAAAACTACGCCATTAATAAAAATGAAACGATACACGCTTCAACAACGCATTGAAATTATTAAAATTCACTATAAAAATTGTGAAAATTTTGCAGAGACGGTTCGTAAAACTAAAACATTTTTGGGTCGTCGTGAAGCACCTTGTCGTACAGCAATACAGTAATTGGTGGAAAAATTCGATCTGTTGAGACAAGTTAGTGATGTGAAGAATAAAACCCGTGCACGTCGCTTAAGAACAACTGAGAATATTGCTGCTGTAGCCTAAAGTGTTGAAGAAAACCCAGGATTGTCCATTCCTCATCGTTCTTTGGAATTGAGCATTTCACAAACGTTATTCCACCGTATTTTGCATAAAGGTTTGGGTCTTAAGGCTTATAAAGTTCAGTTAACACAAGAACTCAAGCCGTCCGATCATCAATAACGTCGTGTCTTTGTTGATTGGGTGCTTCAAATGCATAGAAATGATCCGGAATTCCATCGAAAAATCATCTTGACTGATGAGGCCCATTTCCACCTCGGTGGCTACGTGAACAAGGAAAATTGTCGCATCTGGGGCTCGGAAAACCTAAGAGTTATTGTTGAAAAGCCTCTCCATCCTCAACGTGTGACTGTTTGGTGCGGTTTATGGTCCGACGGGGTCATTGGAACTTACTCTTTCGAAAATGGGGCTAGAGCAACAGTTACAGTGAATGGAATGCGCTATTGAGAGGTGATTAATGATATTTTATGGCTGGAATTGGATGGTATTGATCTGGACAACGATTACTTCCTCTTTATAAAGAAATAAACATCCGATCATTTATCTCAAAAAATTCCGTTTTTCTTTGAATATCAAAATAACACCTCTTATTGGAAAACCATGCATCTTAAGTCCTCCTATTGAGAACACCTGGAAATTACTTATTTATGCCATTTTTAGCAAAGAAACCATAACCATTATTACAATCATAAGATTTGTTAAGAATTTATAGACATTGATTCTTCAAATATTTGTTTGTTTTGAGATACTCTCACAAGATATGTTAGTTTAATCTTCTAGTGAAAACAATCATTTTGTACATATGATTGAGAATTTCTAAAACGTTTGACATATTCACAAGCACACTAAACACCACAAGCGATTCACTAGACTCACTAACTCACTGACAAAATAAGTAGAAGGATTTCCAAATGTGTTTAGTGATTCAAAGCTATAGCTAGCAGCATACCCATAATAATATGTGATCTTACCAGATAAGCAACAAGCGGCGGTGCACACATGATGTGTTGGTAACGGCAAACATTTCATTCGCTATTCAAGATTGGCTTAACCAATGAAACATGTCAAAGAAGACACAAACGACGCACGAATCTCTTAAGCTAAGCTGCTTTGGTCTGGTCTTTGCTTTTCTATGCTTCACTTGCTCAATTGCTTGTACACTTGGCTTGGCTCTCCTCTCTTCTTTACTTTGGTTTAATCATTTTTCATAGATAAACGTCAGTGTGGTGACTGCTCATGGCGTTGCTGATGCTGATTGCAGAAATCTTGCTGAAATAGACAGCGGCGACTAAGATACTCCAAGTTTGGCCATGGATGACGAGGAGGAGGAGGAGATGAAGAAGATATTTCAGTCATAGACAAGACTTGCAGTTTTGATAGTGATGGTTGGTGCTGCAGCTGATGGTGGTGGTGGTGTAGTGTGGTATAGTATCTTTGATGGCTAGCGACATCAGCAGCGGGAGCAACTACAATTGTTGAGGTGATTAAAGCGATTTGTTGTACTAGCATTCATTACTGTTGTTATTGTTGCTGGCTATGGCACATTTGAATGATTGTCAGAGATGAGTGCGTATGATTACAATTTGCTACAAGTATCTAGATACATATGATTATGAATAAATGACGATGACATTGATTAATGTCGAGGTTTATCATCTCATACTCTCATAGTAAGTATAAAGATGAATATTTTTGTTAAATTTTAACTTAAATTTTTCATATTGAAAATTAATTTTTTCAATCAAATTTTTCTCCCATAAAGAAAACAATTCAGTTTTCCTTCACTTCATTCATTCATTCACTTGGATGGATAACCAAACTTCTCTGATATATGTGCATGCATATGGTATATACAATCCATTTTTACTAAAACATTTTTTTGTTATTTTTCCATTTTCATCATTTATCGCATTCAAGAGCTTTGCTTATTTTTCATTTGCTGATGTTGTTCCTTCAGTATCTCCTCTTTCCCTCCTTTCTAATGTTCAGGGAAGGAGAGTATGTATGCATGTGTGTGTGTGTGTGTGTGTATAGTGTATGTGTGTAGGTGGTGTATCTGTGTTTGCTTACTTTAGTTGTAAAAATATTATTTAAAGAAAATTAAAGTTTTTCCCTTTACCAATCAAGCAACCACTAGTCCCCCCAGTCAGTTTCTAGTCACCGTGAGCCACTCCATTTTTCTCACTATGGAAGCGAGCAGATTCAATGTTTTATAGTTTTCCATCTTCTAAAAACAACTTTTAATTACCTGACAAATGTTGAATATATTTTATATTTTTTTCTTTTCACATTTTTCTTACTTTACCAACATAGTTGTTATTGTCGATGAGGCCATTTGAATCTTTTGAGTCGTGTGCACATTTTTAAGCCTTTTCTTTTAGACTTGTATGTAGTATGTCATTGTAGATAGTAACAACTGTTGAACCTTAACCTTACAATGCGATTTTAAATGTATGAGCAGTCTTTGGTAGGCTTTTGCTTTGCTATGCTTTCCTTTGCTTTGCTATACTTTACTTCTTCACATCACTTTTCTTTTAGTTTATCTTAATTATTTTTTTCATGAAACCGATACCGGTTACCTACTACTAGTACGTACAACAAAAACAAAAAGTTAAGTTAAAGAAATCAGAAAACTATGTAGAATGATTTCCACCATATTAAATTTACATACAAGATAACTAGCTTATTTGCTATTTGCAACATTGTATCATAATCTGAACTAAATGAAGATGTCTTTAAACATTCCCATTTAGATTCTGCTAAACTTGTTCGTATTATGTATCAGGTTCTCCATAATTATAAGCATTTGTTATGAATTATTAAAGCAAAAGATTTGATTGGATTAAGAGTAATGTGAATTTCCTCATAAATATTGAACAAACAAGTGCATCTTCGAGAGTGAAAGTAATTAAAATAATAAGGAAGACAACAATTAGCAAACAGCTAAATGTTCTAGGAAATAGTAAACGAACAACAAAAAGAGCTTCATTCGGTCAATAATATACATGATAATTATGCACTTGAGTGACTTGTCTTAACATTGTTCAAAGTCCTTTTTTGTTTATGACACTTTCAATTCTTCTTCTTGTCGTTTCGTACCCAATGCTTTGCCAGTATCACCAAGTTCAGGTTCAGTTTGATTGGCATTGGAGTTTTATATGTACACACCCTCCATTTATACAACAGATCACATATTGTCTATGGAATGTGCTTCACATAGCTGTTTGTCTTTGCAGCACAAGCTTTAACCACGGCTTACGCATCTTGCTGGAACAGATGATTTCTTCAGCTGGTTCAGAAGCATCAGTTCACTAATAAATGGCAACCTTTTCATTAGGTCCACAAGCAACCGGTTCTAATAGAAACCAAATGATTAAAACATGGGGATTTGTTTGGCGTTTTTAAGTACTTCTGCTGTGCAAGCCATATCAATTATGAATTTTGTTTGGTTGATGGACATAGGCCAGAACACTAATAGGATTTATTGAGCGAAGTTACGTCAAATAGGTCATTAGTGTGTGTTTGTATGAATTTTTTACATATGTGTGTCTAGCTTTGATGCAGTTCCAGACAGACGATTATGATGTTACCCAACAAACATTTCATCGAGCTGATCATAAGCATATATCCAATATGTCGTCTTACTAAATAGTGTTTGATTCCTTCTGTGTGATTACAAACTTGAGTGGGCAGATAGTCTGCCAATACATATTTATCTCTGTGAAGAGTATAATAGCAACAAATATTAATATATTTAACAAATGTTCTAAAAATGAATAATAAAAAGCATACTATGATTACAAGTTTCACATAATGGTCGCATGGGTAATATTTGCATTTGTTGTCCATATCCCTCGCTTTCTGCCACTTTCTCCACCACACATTCTATCACACATTCTCTCCTATACTCGCGTCACACAAGAACAAAAGAAGACCTTTTTGTTTGCTTCCTACCCAATGCCTTGTCATTCACTCACAATTCACGGTTCATCATTTTGCGAGGACTTTTATATGATTACATCACACTCCATTCTTACAATAGCTCACATATTGTCTATGCGGACCTTTTAAGCCTGGGCATCATTGCATCACTTACTGTTGTTTCATCTTTGCAGCCACAGCTTTATCACAACGACCATGATTGCCATCTTGCTGAAGAAAATGATTTCTTCGAGAAACTGAAGAAATCGAATACTCAAGTGTACCGATCACTTTAAATACAAATGATAACAGTTATTTGCGAACTATTGTGAGAAGATTTACTTTTTCTCATAATTCTTTAAATTTTCTTCAAGAAATCAAGTAAAACATCCCTTCGAAATCATTATATGTACATATATCCTATATCATTTTTCATGGTCTCCTTCACCTGGTGCTTTTCGAAGCCCAGTACTCGTTATCATCTAATTGGTAACGGTTGATTTCTGTTTCATCTCTCCAAAATAATCATCAGCAGTCACGTTCAAGGGTTGTGAATAATATTGGCTTCTTTTCTACGCTAACGACCAAGTTCATTCTTTTTAGAGCGTCTATGCTCTGACATCCGCATTTGCCGGATTCCGTATGTCTTTGTTTTGGAGCACTCGTTTCATTAAACAAGCATCATCATCAGGAATACGCCTTGGTCCGGTCTGCAGGGTTCTTTTCAGCTTTCAGCTTTTTCAATGTCATCTATAATAATAGTTTAACTGTGCATCAATTTTGTGGCATTCGATGATTTTGATACTCTTTGCTTTGCCTTGACTGATTTTAAATTTAGTACACAACTTTATGTTCTGCTGATCAGTTATCATAAGGAAAATTATAATATGAAAAAGACATTAATCGATGTTGAAAATAGTCTATTATATATTATATACTATATTACAAAAGAACAATTCATATCTTTTTTATATATTCAACATTTATCTGTACAATACAATCATATACTTCCTCTAAATTCTTTGATAACAATTCATAATTTACATATAAAAACTTCTGAATGGAGATTTGGATCGTCTTTAGATTGATTGATCTATGGAAAAATGAGAACTTTGTAAATGTTTCCTTACTCTAACAAATAGAACTTTCTATTAACATTAACTAGACTCTTGACTAATCAACCTAAAATGTATAGTTTAAATATTTCAAGATCCTTATTTGTATCAGCATGCATCAATCGCTCCTCATAAAAGGAGATCAATTGAAGATTTTACAATTTATAAAAAACCACTTAGCTTATAATTAAAAATCAAATACATAATAAGTATTCAGTTTCAATATAAACTTTCATATAGAAAACTATATTAGAATTATAAACTTCCAACTTCTACAAGAATCCAAATAGATTTTCCTTTTAGTTATTAAGTTTAGCAAATTGAAAAATTTTAAATGATTAAATTCCAGTGATGTGTTATGCGATCATAATTTTGTGACTTCCTTATTTGTGTAAAATTAGTCTCAGTCTCGAAATATCTGGCATCTTCTCAAAATTGATCATAAACCAATTTTGCGATTATATATAATTTCTCTTTGCTTTAATTCCAAGACGATGAGATACTTTTTGCAACAAAGTTGTTGTTGTCTCTTCCGGATTTAAATTCAACTCATCATGATCAGCCATGTTTTTAGTGCTGCGACACTGAGACCGATCAATTAAAATGTGCAACTACTATGAGAAGAAACAAGATCACAGACGATGGGACGGAACGGACAGACAAACGACTTAAAGAAATATTTTTGTTGGTTTGGTTTTTTTTTTTTCGTAAGAATTAATTTCACCAAAACACACACCGGTTTTGCTATTTTATTTCACACATTTCTTAAAAGCCAAAAAAAAAAGGAGATCACACACCACAAACATTTCAAGTAGTAGTAACCTGTTGATGGTTATGGAGCTACATTGCTCCTCAATGTTAGTTGTGCTAGCTGCGCTACTTCTAAAGCTGCCTAATAGACATAAGAAAAAATGAATGCAACAAAAATATTTAAGAAAAAAAAAAAAAAAACTAAAGATTAAAATTTGCCAAGTCGAAGACTGAACCGAACTGACTCTGAGTAACGTTGGCATGTAACGCTATTGGCCCAGTTACTAAAGTCATGACTATTTGCCATCGAGATGCACTTTGCTGAACTTGTTTTCATTCAAAGCGAGCATCGAGCTTAACTTATGAGGCATGCACAGTCAGTTATAGGCCGAGGCATACTACTGAGACGACTGCACAACAATTAGACAAACCAAACCAAACCAAACTAAAACTAAACCAAACGACATCATGCAAATGTTGGAAACTAAACTGAAAAATATCACATTACAACAACCAAATCACCAATGACGATAATAACAAAAACCCATGACAGAATGAACATTACACTCGGTTCCACCGTTACTTGCATACCTTTCAAGCAAATATTGTAGAAAATATTAATAATGAATAGTTATAATTGTCCTGATCTTGAAACTTTACGTTTTATGTTTATGCTTTTTGTAAAATATTCAGTGAAATTGGATATTTGGATAACTGGTATCCAAGGAGGATTCGCATGTCCGTGGATCTGATGGAGGGCAGAGTTCTGCATCTTCTGTTTGAGGTATACATTTGACTCGACTGTGGTGCCCCATAGGGGAATTTCTATCATAGATAGACGCTATACATATATACTGTCTAACTTCATTATAGTGAACTCGCACGGGACCAGAAACTTGCTTCATTTAAAGAAACTTCATTATACAGAAACTATGATATTATTATATTAAAAGTAGAACGAATAAGCTGTGTATTCGAAATTAATTCATAATAGGGAGACTTTCATTGTATAGTAGATCACTATAGAAAAATTTCACCGTATATATATTTCGATCCGATTGATCTAATGTTTTAACATTTTTTATACAAAAATTGAGATTTTCTACCAACAGTTTATATGTAAGGTTTATGACAAATTATTCCGATCAACTAATGATATAGTTTAGTAGTTCTCATCTAAAATTACATATGTTATGCGTTGCCATACCGTTCTTCTGATTGCATTGAAATTTTGTGAATGTGTATAATATTGGTTCCCGGCTTGAACATAGGATAGTTTTGATCCCGTTATATGTCTCCGTTCTCGAGATCCGAGATATTCAACCAACACCTAAAAAAAAAAAAACAATCGGTTGGATGTAAAAAGGACACTCTGGCCTTGCTATCAACCAAAGAGAACCTCCGAGCTCCTACACTTCAACAAGAAAAGGGTTCGAACTTTGACGGGAGTTATGACGGGGCACTGCGCAACGGGCTGATGGCCCACAGAATGCAAGTTCCACACCATGACTTCTATCGTAGCTGTGAAGACTAGGAGGAACCGGAAAGCATCCAACACCTCACTGTGATTGCCCTGCTCTTCACAGTAGACAAACTCGTTTTCTCGGGAAACCTTTCTTCGAAGAGTTGGGTAGTTTGGCAAAATGTCCTTTGGGGGGAGGTGGCTCTGTTCCTGGAATCCTCAGGTTGGTTTTATAGAAAGAGGGTGACATCTGGACTGACCTTGGATTGTTGTGGGATTGCCCCTAACCCCTCTTAATCTCCCTCTCCTTCCACGTTTTTATCAGGCATCGCAATAGGCCTTTAAGACTTCTCGCAAGTAATTGCATTCATCGTTTCTATATGCCAGCGTAACAGAGTCTCAACTTCATTCAATATGTTACAAACCTCTTAGAAAAGTGATAATATTCTTAAATTTACACTATGAGTGAAAGGTATAAAAAATATACAAAAGTATCTATTGTACCTCATGTGCTTGTTTATGTTTTTATTTCGATTTTTGTTGTTGACAAATTGTGCGGAATTTAGGTTAAAATTAGAGTAAATCATTAGGAATATTGAATATCCTCAATCTCATTTTACAATATTTTTTTAAATTAGGAAATATTTACCTATGAAATAAAATTTAAATTTCTATAGATTTAAGTATCTTTTACAGTATGTTGTCTGGTTGTCTGTCTGTCTGATTGTCTTTCATCATGAGTCAATCATAAGTTTGATTTGATTTGATTTAGTTAAGCAGTAGTAGTGAGTTGAGCCACAAATTCTAGTGAAGTGAAGTCAGTCAACTAGTAACTAACTAACGAGCAACCAATTGTTAAGAATCACTCACGCGATTATTCATGTGCATAAAATACTCCTCATACACTTACTCCTCCATTAAAGATTGTGAACAAGAAAGAACCGAAACCAGAAAACCAAAGAAGTGGCCCAAGTTGAATTGACTTAAGTTGGATTGGGTTGGGTTAGGTTTTGATTTTTTTTTCTTAAATCTCTGAGTTGATTTGGTTTGGTTTAGTGGCATAGATGGTAGTAGTTGGATGTCAGTTAGCTTTGGTTAATCCATTATGACCGTAACAAGAAATAAATCCCAACACAGTAATCCATCATTTTACGACTTGGCAAAAGGCAATCAAAATAAGGAGTTTAACTTCAATCAGTAAACAACAGCAACAACTACAACAACAAACCACCATCAATGGAATCATCAGACAAAGATTGTATATTTGATGTTGTTGTATAGTTGGTCATTTGGGCATCGAGAGAGAGAAAGATCAGTGAACAGTTCACTTACCACATACTATTTTGTTGCAGCTTCAAGTGACCAATCAACAAAAACAACAACACCACCAACAGCAGCAGCAACAGCAACAGCAATTGTTGTTATTGTTGTTAAATTGTCTTAAGCCAGGCCACTTGCTTAGTTGCAACTTATGTTAACCGAAAACTCCGATGATGATGATGATGATGAAGTTAAAGAACGCGCTTCAGAATTCGTTCGGTCAGCCAAAAGCGGAAACATGCATTTAGACATGCATGCATACACATTCAGGCCAAATACACTTTAGGCCAAATTCATTTACTACCAACAAACAACTCAAATCGCAAATAGTCATACAATTTAGTAGATGGAAACAGGCAAACGAGGATGATCTCCAATACCACCGCCACTACAACTCATACTCATTCGAACAAACTATGGTATACCATAGTATTGCTAACTAACTAACTAACTACTAACCAACTCACTAACGATAGCGATAAAGACAAGATGACTTTTTGCCTCAAAACAATTGCACTCTACTCTACTTTAGTCCACTTTACTTTACAGTGGTTCTTAAACAATGGTCAGGGAATAACATTGGGGTAGAGAATTGACATCCCAGAAAGGGACAAGAAGCCATCCTGCAGATATTGCAAATCATTTAAAATATTCATAGTAAATTATTAATTCATCCTGGCTTCAATAAACATTTTTGTTAAGAAAATGGATTTTTTTTTTATATCAAAAGGAAAGCATCGAAAGCCCACAGTTTTACTAGCAAGTACGGGGCTTTAGCACCGCTAATACATAACGCCCTTCTCTCAGTTACGTCACTAGTCATTTTGTCAGAAGGTTTGCTCGCAGGCTAACGTCGACTAAGCTGTTTGATTCGTTTAAGATCATACAGTTGAATTGCAATGGCTTGCTTGAGAAGATAATAGACATTGCCAAGTATATGGTTTTGGATAAAATATTGATTGCAGCTGTCCAGAAGATTAGCTCGTACTGTCTTTAGCGGACTTTTTCTTGTAGTTAGACGTCATACATTGTCATAAAGAGGGTGGTCTAGCTGGCATTGTTCATCGCGCACAGCGAATTTTAGACCTTTTTCCCTACATTCTTTCAGTTTTTAGTGACTCAATCTGTTTTTAGTGACTCAATGCCCAGCTGTAAAGACCGGCGATGTTGAAATTGAGTTTCTGAACGATTAAGTTCTCCGCCTGCTGTGCTCCAGACTATCATCCAATGCTAGTTCAATGTAGTACATAAATACATATACTTATTTTAACCTATTAAACTTTTGGTTCAGAAATGAAATTTAACGAACAATTGGGGGTTGCATGTTGTTCAATATTGTAGTACTGTGTCTGCGAACATTTAAAAAGTTTAAGAACCCCTACTATGCTCCATTTCATATAACATATTTCTCCTTCAATCAACTCAATTGTGGTGGGGATAAAGTAACCTAAAATTTAAAGCTCAATTTAGTAGTAGCCAACATCCAATGAATTTACTTCATGATCATAATGATAATGAAAATAATGATGATTGGTTTTGATGATGATCGTGTGGTTTGGTTGGACACAACTTCTGTTCAGCTCTGTTCTGTTGTCTGTTGTTGCTGGTTTTTACTAAATAGTTACCAATAATCCGCGTGTCCAAATTGATCGAGTTGCCGTTTATGGTAATGGACGAAATTAGATGCCAAAACATTGTATTGCCGTTGCCTCCTGTCATTAGGTTCAATTCCTAAACTTAGCCACAACATTTTGTGTATAGATTACTACTAACTAAATGAATAAGTGACTGACTGACTGAGTGACTGACTAGCTGACATCAAAACGACAGTGCTGGACAATGGACTGGACGATGGATAAAAGCGATCAACAAGCGAATAACGATGATGATTGCATGTCTTTGATCTAGTTAACTTCATTAGTAATGCATAAGTTAGTTAGGCATTTTAAATTATCTTCATAGGCAGAAAAGATAGAAATAATTAGAAAAAGCTTTCATGATATTTTTAATACCCTTTTATAATTAAATTAGCTGATTACAACTTTATAGCTTCATATACTACCTTTACTTTAATTCAAGAGTTTATAGTGTTTTGAAATGTGGACCTCTTTGAATTACTGAATATTCCTGATATTGTCTAACCTGCAGCATCGGTATTCAAAGAATGTTCAAAAGAAACTCTCACTAAATTATGAAATCTTTCAGAATTCAATCAAATAATCAGTAACAAGTAATACTTCGATACATGAAAACTTTAGCAGCGTCATAGCTTCTGTTCTGTTTCAAAAATAATGAGTACAAATTCAAAAACCATATACATTACATAAAATTCTTCAATAAATGACCATTGTTCGTTGTTACACCGCTTCAAGCATCTCAGTCAAACTTACTCTATCGGATACCTCCTCCAAGCATTAAGGACGTACGGCTGTTGCGATAGCATATCCACATGTTTTTTTCCAGAAACTTGCAGGCGAAAAGTGAGGCATAGCATAGATCATTGTCATAATGCGGTGCCTAAGTGCTTACCACGTCTTTTCTAAAAATTCGTAAGGTTTCTCGCAATCCGTAGAGGACTCCTTCATAGTAATATTTACTACCTTACCGGAATGCACCATCTAAATTTTTGCACATTGCCACATCAATGTATGATATTGACGGACATTTAGTGCTCTGGTTGTCTTTTTCCTTCACATGATTTATTAACCTAGATTAGAGATTAGATAAGGTGAAGGACGGGATCAATTCACCTCGTCACTATGGCCTCCAATGGGCCTATTATCACAAACCCCATAAATTCATTTCCTCCAAGATTCTGGTATTCATCAAAAACTACAAGATTTTCTTCGGAGTCTGGTCATAACCAAACCTCTGCAATCTCATCTTCTTCATATCACAATCTGTTGTACATTGGTCGTTTCGACTTATTCGCATGTAATGTAAGTATGTTTCAATTTACTTTTCTAGAAGCCTGAGAATACACGGATAAGTGAGGCCTAGTACTTATGTAATTCTTGCGATAGTTAGATGGCATAAAGGTTTTCGCTACTCTTATATTTATTGTGTTCAACCATTATGAGTGCGATTTACCATCAAACAATAACAATCGTTTGAATTGTATTTTTGTTGAACTCCAAGGCAGCCCGCATATTTTTTAACCTATTTATTTATTTATTTATTACAGTTACTCAAATTATAAAAACTTAACATAACTTAAAGGGAGCACTGGCAGCTATGGCCTTCGGCTCTAACCTAAAAATTGTTTAACAAAATTTCATAAAAACATAGGTATCAGAGCATATTCGGGGTGAAGAGTTAAGGTCTTATTTATTGCATTGATTAGAGAAGGACAATGTTTCATATTTAATACTTCTCAATTAGACTAACTAATTTTGGAAGAGGTACTATTTTATATAGAATATAAAGAAAGAAGGAATGAAAGAAAGAAGAAAGAAATGAAAGAAATTTAGGATAAACGGGCAGCTTCTTCAGAACATTTACGCCCTATTGTGAAATCTAATTTGGACTAATCTTAGCTTCAATTGCTCGCCTTCAAACTTACCGGTATGGGAGACTCTACCGATAGCCTATGCATCACTCTCAGAGTCCTTACACTTACCGAGCCCCTCTATCACCATAAAGTGGCAATCTAGCAAGATGAAGGAAATTATGTTGCTTCTTATGTCAGGATCCTATTATATTAATTCACTCTCTATTTATTACACACTGAAACAGAGAATCACAAAATTTATATTCAATTTAGTTGACAGAGAACAAAAAAAAAAATGCAATGATTAATAAGACATCAATAGATTACATTCTGTTGTTTATCTCCTTCACCTTTTCTTGTTGCAAAAGTTTCATCAAATTGTCACTTGCGTGTTTCTTGAAAAGATTTAATTAAATGGCCAAACCTTGTTAAAGTTTAAATGAATTCGGTCGGGCGTGGTTTGTTCGTTTATTTGAATATTTGAAAGTGAATTTTTATTCACTATGCTATTTGCACTTTGGGCTAAAAAGTTGTAATACTATGATTGGTTAAAAGCAATGACAAAATACTTGAGAAAATTGTTTGACACATTAAAATGGTTTTTTTTTTTACGTTAAGAAGTCGGTTAACAAAAAGTAACAACTATTAAAGACTTTGTTGCTGCTACTATAACTACCTGGTGACAGTTTTAAGCCAAGTTAAGCCACGCCAAGCCGAAGTCAAGGCAGCAATTTAGTTGGTTTGCGTGTCTCACCAAGAACTTGGACTGGACTCTAATAAGAAGATTAAATCTATAAAGAGGTTGAGCTCTTAAGCTGCGCCTCGCAGCTAAAAAATTCATATACGTGAAGAGACCATAAAAAAACCTGCTGTGTGACTAATAGATCGCTTTATTACATTTTATTGCATCTTGATTTATGATGCCCCTATGGACAACACACACACACACAAACACACTTATACAATATGTATGCATTATATTATACTTAGTACTTGTGAGTAGAATTTATTTGATGTGAACAATTAGTAGATATAATCGAGAACATCAAGATCTACACACGCGCTTCAAAAAAGATTATACTTATAATACTTAAATTCAAACTAGTCATCGCTAACATCATCTTCATCATCATCAGAAGCTTCGTCATCATTATGCTCATCTTTGGCCTGATCACGCTTATCACGATTACCATCCCATTTAAAAGTTTGATATTCTATTGTTGGCATTACTACTACTTCATCTCCGTCATTGTCATCATCATCTTTGTTTTTGGGAGACTCTTGTTTGTTTTTGGTAGATTCTTCTTTGTCATAAGCAAATATGCAAATCTTATTTACAGTCACAGATAAACGAACTTTTGCAATCAAACTCAATAGATTCACTTTAGGTTTATCCAATAATACAACAATATGTGAGGCATGATAGAGTATAGGATCACCGGGATAGACTAGAAAATCACAACCAAAAGCATCACCAGAAGTAACATATTTTCCACGTTGCCATAAATCTCGAAAGACTCGATATTTGAAGGAGTTATTACCCACCAATGGGGGCAATTGAGTAATTTTTCCCACTACAAAGAAATAAGTTTTGTTTAAAAATAAAAGAATAATATATATGTGTGTGTGTGTTCCACTTACCATGTGGAAATGGATGAGCGCAGGTTATTTCTAGTAAAGCATTCTTACGTTCAAATTTAAGATTCTTTGCAATTTCTTTCAATACTTTGGCTGCATTTAGTTGTGCCGCTATTATGCAATGGAATAGAAATTCAATTAATATTTATCTTTAGAATATCTATAATTCTCCTTACTTACCCTCTTCTATTTCACCTTCATTTCTTAATTTTTTCCTTTTACCTTCCAATATTATTGGCATATTTCTTTCAACTTCACGTAATTTTTCTGCTTTCAAAGCAACTTCTTGCTCTAAAATACGAGATTCAAGATCTTCTTTATATTTAGTTAATTCTGCGTATGTTGGTCTTTTTAGTAGTGAATCTTTTTTAGCTACCAAAACAGCAATATTTTGTTCAATAAGTAATCGTGTTTCATATTCAGTTAGAGCAACAGGCATGGCTATCAAAACAAAAGAAATCAATTGATTTTTACACATTCATATGTATATGTATGTATGTATTTAATTTATACTTACTACATTCATTTGCTGACCAACCTTTGGTGCCTGCAGTGCCAACTAATGTACCCACAATTCGGTGATCTTTTCGTATTTTCATGTAATCTGGAGATGCAAGTTAATTTGTTGCAAAATTTGTTATTTTCTTCTTTTAAATGAAATTCCATGATACCTTCACTTACCATCAACATTAAAAATATATCCCGTTCCATTTGCTAGTGTAAGAAAAATTTTGTTTTCGATTTCTTTCATAATAGCATCGTCATCCTGTGACATTTTGCTTAAAAATATTATTATTATTATAATAAATTTAAATTTTTCTCAAATTTGCTGCAGCGCTTCTTCCCTTAATTCTGCTGCTTGAGAAAAATGTAAACAAAAACAGAGTTGCATTTTTTCAAGATGAGCAAGTGAGATGCAAGATTGACATGAATCGCTGAACTGCCAACTCGATGTTAATGGTCTTAAGCTAACTAAAGCTGCTGCATATGAAAAAAGCTTTCGCACTTCCGGTTTTAACACGCAAGAAGTGCATGCCGGTGAACTGCACGTGGTGCAACAAGTGCATATTAGAATTTTTGCAAATTTTCCAAACAAAATGTCGTCAAATGACTTCATGGCATAATCCAAGATCAAAGAAATAGTGATACACTAATAAATAGCATGGAATACATTTTTAATATTGATGGTAAGTAGCGGTGGTGACGATTTTAATATTCGTGGCTTTTCACTCAGCTGAAATGAATTTACTTTACATTTACTTGTGTAACAGACTCAAATCAACTGAACTAAGTGAGAAGTAACATGGTCCTAGTACTACGATGAAGCCACATTTAGATGTGATCAACAGATGTCTGGCGGCACCGAAATGACTACACATCTCTTATTGAAATTGCCGATGATTTCGGTAGAAACTACCAAAAGCGGTAAGACTGTCAAATAAAAACCAAATAGCTAATGTCACAATGAATATTTATATAGCAGATTCGGATGGGCCAGACGAGGTTGAATGATCCAAAATCGTCCCTGTACTAAGTGGAAGCCTTATTTCGCTGCCATTAGCTATATCTGATGTCATAATGAATGAAGCGAAATGGCCCGAACAGTTGAATGAGCTAACATGATACCAATGGCACAAGGAAGCCTCATTTCGTAGTTGTCAGCAACAGGTGTCTTGCGGTCTCGCAATACTACATTGTTCTGATAACTGCGGAACACCTTTTGAACTGCTCGATAGTCCCGGTAAATTTACAGAGGGCGGTGTCTATTAAAAAGCTTAGGTTGCAACAAATATGCCTAGGCGGTGGAACAGCTTCGTGAGAAAATACTGCTGGAAAGCAGGGCTTTTTGAATGGCAGACTATACTTAACTATTGCACAAAATCACTAGAGCTTCAGGACATATGAAATTTCGCATCCATCTATTACTAAATTAAATTAATTGAAGATGGTGCGAATTCTGAAGTGAGAGAGCTGAAGCGAATTCGCCCGCGTCCATCACCTAGGATAAGTTTCATGCACATACAAACCAGGTGAGTTCCACTAATCTGATTTTAAAAGATTTAGAAATCAATTACGAATTTCAATTTCTTCTTTTAGATTTAATGTTTTAGAACTGACGGCATATGAAGGATAACTGCAGCAAAACATCTAACTAATTAAAGACGCCAATAGCAGTCAAGATTTTATTGGTGGCGCCTAAGGGGCCTGTGTGCCTTGTGGTCCAAAAAACAAGAAGATCAAACACGTCTAATCTGCTCAAGTCGCTAAAACTAATAACCATCGTTGGCTCTTCCATTTGATTGCGTTGCAGCCTACGGAAGCCAGAAGAGAGCTGCAGTCATTTCACTTCCGTAATATACTCTGCAATAGTACGGTTCATCTGGGCAATGCGACCGTCATATGGGATTAGGTTTCATGCACATTAAGGTGTGAAATTCACTAAAAGTACTAGGCGAACATAAATGCACACTAGGGTGGATGCAAAAAAACACGCTGTGTTACAAGATCGCGGGTATTACGAGGGTTAGACGGCACGACACAGCCCAACTCTGCTACTGCATCCTCTCGAAATGTTTGTTTGTTGATAGGGGAAACCAGGTAGGTAAAGGGAAGGTTGTCGTTCGATAGCACATCAATGTTTGGCTATGCCGACGTTTTTCTTCGTTCTCTTTGGCTTTTTCATGGGTTTGTTTATTTCGTTTGGCTTGCGTAGAGAGAGGATGCGTGCGGCATGGGAAGAAATTTGCTTTGCGGCCGAAGTAGACAAATTCACAGAGAAACATAAATAAAGAGAAATGCATAAAAATTTGTCGCTCGGTCTTGAAGCCAAAAACAAAGAGGAATCGGTGATAGCCAACGTGCCGTGTAACCCTCGTCTAAGCAACACTTGGTAAGGCAATGTTTTCCAAACGTGCATTTTATCATCCACCTACTGTGCAATTCCGTTCACCTGGTACTTTTGGAGAATTTCTCACCATAATGTGCATGAAATGAATCTCAGATGAGCCGTAGAATTGCAGAATTTCATAGAAAAACCGCACTGAGGAAAAACAAAAATGCAGCAAAAGGCTAAAATGTCGAAGGCTACAGAGACTAATTTAAAGAAATTGGTATCAAATCACTATATATATATATATATATATATATATATATATATATAAATTATAAAATCACTATATATATATTTATATTATAAAATCACTATATATTATATATATATATTATAAAATCACTATATATATATATATATATATATATATATATATATTATTATTATAAAATCACTATATATATATATATATATATATATATATATATATTATTATTATAAATACATATTAAGATTAATATAATACAATACATTGTTTCCTTATTTTGTTACTGATATTTGCCATTATTAATGGGCTTCTATTGCTAGTGTTGACAAAAATAGAGGAGCCAGCCCTAGTATGTATCCTTGTCGACTAGATTTGTAGCCGCCAGTAGCAAATCTCTGATTACCATTTATTAGTTTGACGTCATCTGGGATTAGTTTCTTGCACATTATGGTGAGTTTCACTAATCAGATTTAAATCATTTAAAATTTTAATATCTTTTAGCTTTAATCGTTTGGAACTGACGTCATATAAAGGATACCAGCAAGTAAATGTCAAACTAGTATCAGAAATTTGCTGGTGGCGACTACAGATGCTGGTATCCTTTATATGACGTCAGTTCCACCCGATTACATCTAAGAGAAATAAAAATTTTAAATGATTTCTAATAAATTTAAATCTGATTAGCGAAAATCACCATAATGTGCATTAAACTAATCCCAGATGACGTCAAACTAATAAATGACAATCAGAGATTAGCTAATGGCGGCTACTAAGACAATCGTGTATAGCCCAGATAACCTGTAATAAATCACAGTTCGCTTTGGAAGCGAAATGGCCTCAGCTCGCTTCTGGCTTCCGTAAGCTGCAAAATGGTAAATAGTGTTGAAGACTAGAGCTGATTTGATTTGTTTATACTTTTTGTTTTCTGGACCTTAGTCGCCACCAGTAAAACCCTGACTGCTTCTGATAGGTTTAATCACTTAGTATGTCGTTTTGTTGCAGATATTCTTCAACATTTCAAACTAAAAGAATTTAAAAATTGTAAATCATTTCTAAATCTAATAAAATCAGATTAGTAAAACTCACCTGGTTTGTATGTTCATGAAAATAATTCCGGTGACAATCGCAGTCACTTCAACCTTCATTGTGATATGAAACATAGCCTCTTTATTCGTCTTAACATTCTCAGTAGTTCTGGCCAACTGGACCACCATTAGGGAGTTGTATAGATAGTTAAGGGAGCACCTTAGAATTATGGTGCCGCACGATATCTACCAGCATTGAAATGAGGCTTCGATTTAGATTTGATATGGACAATCGGAATCTGCTATAGAAATATTCATTGTGACATTAGTCATTTCGTTTTATTTGACACACTTACCGCTGTCATTAGTTCGTGCCGGAACCATTGGGTCATTCAATAAGTAATGTGAAGTCATTGGAGCACAGTAGAATTTCGGCGCCGCTAGACATCTGTTGATCACATCGAAATGTGCCTTCGTGATAGCACTAGGACCATGTTACCTCTAACTCCTGTCAACTCTTCAGCCCATCTGAGTCAGTTACACAAATAGTCCTATAAATTGCAACTTCTAAATGAGTAAATTCATTTCAACTAAGGTGTGTAATTCCATGAATATTAAAATAGTCACTTACCATCAATATTAAAAATGTAATCCATGCTAGTTATTCTTTGATCTGTATTCCACGATGTCATTTTGTAACAATTTTTTTAGAATATATGCAATAATTTTAATATGCAGTTGTTGCACCACGTGCAGATTGCCGGCATGCACTTTTAGCATGTTAAACCGGAAGTGCGAAAGCTTAGTTTATTCAGATGGAGCTTTCGCTTAAGATAAATCACATCAAGTTGGCAGACTTACTATAAATACCGGTCTTGCATCTCATTTGCACATCTTAAAAAATGAAATCTATGTTTGTTTACATGTGCCCAGCTGAATTATGGGAGGAAAAAAGCTGTAGCAAATTTCACAAAAGTTTAAATAACATTTTCACCTATCCGGATGCCGAAAAGCCCAATTCATATATGCAGCTTCCCGGTAATCTATTCCTTTGCTTATGAAATGGGTTTGATGTCTTTAGTCGCGTAACTTACTTAAAAGCACCATGAAGATCGTAATGGAAGTTGTGAACAGTGGTCAAGGGTTTAGGACTCCATTACAATATTGTTAACACAATCCTTGCAGCGTGGTCTTATTGCATATAGTAATATGTACATATCAACTAATACTACAACAATCACAAACACATTTTGTATTTTAAATTTATTTTATGTAACAAGAACAATTAATTATTAATTATGGAATTAATCAATTAATCAAATACAAATACAATAAATTAAACTAATAACAAACATTCACAAAAAAAGAGAGAGAGTAAATAATACATAAAATCGCAATTTGTTATTGTAATATCTTCATCATCATTATCATCATGGTAACAACAATAAATACCTCATTAGATAAGATTAGATTGGCTTAAAAGGGGATGATGGTTGGTGGAAGGTGGAAGAAATCTCAACTAACTACATACATAATTTATTATTTAATTAAAGGATCTACCCCGACACCTTAACCTTGTATATCATCATGTATATAATTTATCTTATAAGCTTACCCAGCAGCAACAAGCAACAGCCTTTCATTCTTTCTATCTTTCTATCTATTATTCATCATTATTTTCTTTCTTATGTAGTTTTAGTAGGGTATTTGGTTTTGATAGTATTGAATCATATCATAAGTACGGGTACGGAAGTTTTGATACGAATTGCGTATCACCGCCAACATATGAGCTGAAGCTTCCTTATTGTTCTTGGTGGCAACGAAACGCTGCTTCAGCAAATTAATTGTTTGACCACGGAAACATGGTAAACCGGTGTCCAACATAAGGGAAACAAGTGATACTATGGCATCCTGGTAGGGTCGTACAGCCAGGAAGGCTTGCACACACAATTCACAGAACCATTTGAAGGCGGGTGCTTCCATTTTACCACCCATTATCATGACCATTTCATCGGTGAGTTTCATGTCGGGTTCAAAGCCAATGTTGCCACCAGGTGATGATTCAAACATAAAGCCAAAATCTATATAACAAGAAAAATTATATTATATATGAAATATATGATAATTTTGAGTCAGAGGACTTACCTATGTGTATGATATGGCCATCCTTATCAATCATAATATTACCATTGTGACGATCTTTAATTTGCAACAAATATCCAATCAATGAATAGGCAGCCATTGATTTGACAAAATTGGCACGTGCCGCTTGGAATTCCTTTGAACTTTCATCACCATACTGATGCTGGAAATACTCAAAAAGACCAGAATCTGTCTGACGTCCCAACTGATCACGTGATTTAGCATTGGGCACACATTCAATGACGCCACACTTTATAGGAGAAATAAGATGATTTAGTAGATGGAATAAAAATTTCTTGTTATATATTAGTACTCACCCCTGGTGCAGTGGCTACCACTCGATAAGGAAACAGAAACAGTTCCAAGCCCACTTGCTGGAATATATTCTTAAATATGGTAATCACTTGCAGAGCCAACATATCCTGACGCACATCATCGCCTACTTTGAAGATGGCTGCTTGCCATGATTCTACGCCTAATGTCGTTTTGGCATCATCTTGGGAATTCTGATATTAACACACACACACATAGACATACAATGGATTAAGTACTTGCTTTCAATATATGATTCATGATGATGAAATGATTGATTTTCTTGATTTTTTGAATTGAACAGAATGAACTTGAATGTATCAAATATAAACTAATGGATTGATTACAACAGTATTAGTAAATAATTTGATTAGTCTCAACTTATTCCCTATATACCATACCGGATTATTGGACACTTCCATAGCTCGCGTCTCCAATTCAGTTATACCACAACGATAAACACGGAAGCGTGCCAAATATGGAGCCTTTGCAGCACTTTGCATGGGTGTTCCACTACTGTAGTCTATGTCCAATACCATAGCTTCTGGATTCGAAGGTAAATAGCAACCCGATTGGACTTTAATGCGACTAAGCGCAGCCAGACAAGCATTTTTGCGTTCCGGTCCTTTGGGGAATGAACGAATTTCACCTGACACAGCTGTAATTTTACCAAAGAAATCAAATTCACGTTCATAGAAACGTTTGGCGGCACCGGAAAATGATGAGATTATATTCTGTGATAGGGATTCGAGTCCTTCATAGAGTGTTGGATCACGATGCAATTGATCCTCGTCCATATACATATTTGTTTGCATATTCCAAATCAATTGGTGGGCTACAATTTGTGAACGTTTCGATATATTCTTAATGAATTCAACCACATAACCCATGGTGTCATGTCGTAGTGCTTGAACAAGTTGTGGAATATATGGTAGAACTGATTCGGCGGGATACGAACTAAGCGTCTTCACTGCATACTGAGCGGTCAATGGATGTGATGGATATTGTCGTGAGAAGTAGGCCAATGCTTGTATTGGTGTTACTGGTGACCAGGAGAGCATATAGACGAGGTCAGGACTCTCTTGTAGTAAATTCTTTGTTGTACACAGGTACTTAAGTGCTTCTGGTATATGACAAACAGCAATGGGATCAGAGCATACAAGACGCGTGACTTCTTCCTCGATGGAGTCAGCATTCTTGATGCGTTGAGGCAAAAAGACAGCAAGAGCAGGATTGTAACTCCAAGCGAGTCGCGCATAGTCACGCCAAACATTTATCTTGTAAGGACGTGCTCGCCATTCCATAATTTGTTCCTCACCTGCATCAAGTTGATTAATTTTAATCAGTTAATAAGGTTTTTGAAGAAGAATAAAGAAAACATACCTGGCACAGCCAAATCTGGCAAACTATTCGGATTATACCATGTAATAAGAAATTCAATTTCTACCGCCAACAATTCCAAAATCAAATTACGTTTCTTCATATAATCCTTGTCATAAGAGTCCTTTTGGTATTGCAAGCGTTTCGAACGATTCGAACGCTTTGACAATGTTGAAGTCGAGTGTGGTATAGTATTATACCATCCGGCAGTGCCGCCAGTGGACATGGAACGTCCAACATCGGCACCACCACTTATTAGTGATGCTGTTTCTGGATTATGTTTGACTGCCAACATTTGGGTAGAACTTACCGATGCATTTATATCATAATCACCCACTTCAGAGGTGACCAAATGCTTTTTTTCACTGCGCATGGTCTGCCAGAACTTTAGCAATATTAAAATATCATCCAGTAGTTGCTCACGATTCTGATTTGCACATGTCGGTGGTCCACAGAAGTAGTCGAGTGCATTTGAATAGATTCTTTCACGTAAAATATTTCGCGATAAAGATTTAGCTATGGTGTTGCCTTGGAGCAGTGAGAGACCACATTGGAGGAGTTTAAAGCGGCAGCCTACCGTGGAAACATGACGATTTTGTTTAGAGTTCTTGGTTATAGGAAGACAGCGATGTAACAGGAGGCAGAACATTTCCACTTTATCGCGATTACAATACTTGGCGGTATCAACCATTTCGGAGAGCAATTGTAGCCATATCAAATGTGGCGTTATTAGTATAGGTGTAGAGACAAGTTTGCAGCCTTCGTAGGCTGCTAGCGGATTCGTTGATTCCACTTCCCATGAGAAGAGTCCCATGCGCTTTTCGAATGTTGTCTGCCATGCGCTTACCATTTCTTGTATGAAGCATAGCTCAAGATCCTGACGTGCTGTAAGCACCCATTGCCAGCATTCAACTGCTGTTTCCATGGCAGACTCAGTGAAAAGTTCCACTTGTGATGTAGCAACTGCATGTAGTAACTTTCGACTTATCTCTGAACAAATGATGAGGTAAGCTGTCGCACGCCACAAGGCACCACGATGTCGTGCATCACTCTTTTCGCCACATGCATCCCATACATCATTAACCAGTCGATCCGCTAGACCTGCTTTCTCCTCCTCGCTCAGCACCGACAGTAAGCCAGATATTTCACCTGCGTACTTACTTCGCAGGCAGAGAACCGAAACGAAACGCGGCGTATCCGAATTGACACAATTTGGTCGCTTACCAGGCAAAGCATTGGGATGCATAGCTGTACTACTAACTACTGAATCAAAGGCTAGAGCCAAGCCACTATGATGGGCTAGCACTGGTGAGGGTATTTGATTGGGATACTCCTGAAGGTGCGAGCGAGTTGAGCGAGGTGCCCACTTCATGGCCTCATTGACAATTCCTTGGCAACGATCTGCAAAATCTTTAAGGCGACCTTCACGCGCAGGCAACGAGTCCATCAGATGCAATGTGTAAGGTGTTGAAACTACGCGTAACGTTGGTGTCTCCTCATTGGGATCCAAAGTCAATGAGAAGGCCAACAATTGCAATATATCCAACATACACCACAGCACTCGTCGATTCCATAATAAATGAGGAAATTTATCTACTAATTGTGACAAATACTGATCAGCAACCAACTGAATTTGCTTGTGTATATGATTGAAGTAGACTAGCAGCAATGTGGCCTGTGACTCGAGCACCTTTTCTCGTTTCTCCTCTTGGGTATACAAAACATTACGGAATTTTTCGAAAACTTGATCAGCAACGCTATAAAAGTTAAATGGGATTAGATTTACTGTAGTTTTCCTTTACCATTCACAGTCGCTTACCATTTGACACATTGCCATATACCCGATTTATCTTTCTGTAAGGCCGTGTCACACAAGTAGCTTATGATGGGCTCTAAACTGGGATCCTCAGCATTCTCAACACGCAACATTTCCAACCAATAAACACTCAACAGATAAGTACACTGAGCAAATGATAATTTGTTAATTGCTGTTGCCACACCATCAGACGATGAATGCTCGAGTAGCACCAAAATTTGGCTACGCAACTCATTGACTGAATCACTTTTGATCGCCAATGTGTAGTTCAATTCACGCATGTCCGATTTGTGTGCCGTTTGTGAGATGAGTAATGGAGATTTGGCTGCGATTTGCTGGACTCCTTGATACCAATCTGCCGGCCAGAGGCGAGCGTTTGTAAATCCCATGACAACACAATACACCCAGAAATCTTTGAATAATTTATGCAAACGCATACGTGGATTCTTAATGGGCGGAAGACGCCGCACAAGCACCGCAATCACTGGTATCAGCATACCTAGATTGCCGGCCCTTGAGCTGGCCTTCTGCGCGCCAGGTGTATTGTCATAGGATCGCTCACCATCTAGGCCGATCTGTACAAAGAGTTCCAGCAATTTACCCAATAATTCAAGCATCTCTGCATTACCCTGTATGTTTGCTGCAATATTACCCAAAGCATTTACAACAGCATCGGAGACATGATGGAATTGTTTGCGATGATCTGGATCTGAGGTATAAGCCAATGAGGCTGATTGCACTGTAACACGTGAGAACATCTTCATGATTTCATCGAATATAGGTGTCTCACATTGTGAGATTATCATGCAGCCCAATTGATCCACAATGAGGGCATTTTGTTCGGAAGGAACCTTGCAGAAACGTTGAATAAAGAATTGTAGAATATTTTGTGTGGTCTTTGAGGTATCCTTAAGGGCTACAGCAACATGTCCCAACATCACAATTATATTCAAGCTTACTAAGGTGGATTCACTGTCAAGAAAGCATGGCATTAATAAATAGAAATCTTCAAAGTGAGTATTTAACTTACGATTCAGATTTCTCTGCAGTAAAAAGGCGATTGGAAACATTAGCCACCAGTGCTGGTACACAAAATTGATCCAAAGTATGGGCTGATCTTAATGCAATACTTAAATTCTCTATTGCTGCATCACGTAAAGCCTCAAAGGCTGCAATTCCACTGCGTCCACTATTATTTTGCTTTTGATTCTCTCCAAAAATATCCACAATTGAACGTGATTCACTATTTTGTACCACAATCTTAAAAGGTGTCAGCTCCTTCTCTTTTTTCTGTAGTGCCAGAGATTGTTGTGAATAGGCATGCAGCTTGGCCAATATGGGACTTGGATCCACAAGAAAATCACGTAAATAGGAAATTGAAGTGCCCGCAATATTTGGAAATTTCTGAGCCAATTTACCCAAACCTTCAAGGCAAACCATTAGCAATGGCATATGATCCATGAGTATCTTGTGACTGTGTACAATATTTAGTTTTTGTGACAATCTTCCACACAATTTATCAGCCTCTGTTGGGTTTAATGAAATAAGAAATTAGTTATTTTGTTTCTTCAAAAGAAGATTCATCAATAAACATTGAACTCAATGGTGGCGGTGGTAGAATTATTTTGAAATATAAATAGTCAATAGAGAATTGATTGTACTGAGATTGATGAGATTATGGAAGATTATAAGACGACAACAACGACTTCACATGTGTGCATGAAGGGAGGAGAAGATAATAAACAAAAATCACATGCCGAAAGTTTAAACAAAAAATATTAACAGAACAATTAAAATTATGGGAATTTAAAACTCTTGGAAATCTTTTTTTGTTTTTCTTTAACCTTTTTGCATTATAAAATATAAACCATTCTGCAAAGAAGGCACATTGTAATCGACATCAACTGAAATAAGGATCATCATATCGGATCATCAAAAAGAAAACTTATAATTTAAAGAAAAAAAAATAAAATAATTAAAAATATCAAAAAGAAAATCTTTTAAAAAACCACGCACCCGAAACTATATAAATCTAGCTAACCCCACATTTTAGTATCCAAATTATCTATATAAATGTCATGGAAACACTCACCTGTTTCATCACGTATGGCCCAAACAAGTAGATCCACACATGCTGCATTCGCCATGACATTCACTTTGTATTTGTTCACCACCATGATGCCATTCTCTTCACGTTTTTCACGTTCCTGATCCTGTTGTTTGTTTTGCAATTCTGTTTGACCATTTAGGAATAAACGTTTAACAAATTCCTGCACATCTTTGGTGAATGGTGTCGGTAAATCAACTTGATGTTGCAACAATTCACGTAGCAATGTGACCAATACTAAATTCAGGGTTTCCGAGAAACTCTTGTAACAATAACCCTTGATCTGATGAAGCGAAAATATATCACAAGCTTGTTCATCCAAATGTTCTAGGGTATCTTTGGTAAGTAACTTTTTGGCCACAGCGAAGATTGTTTGCAAATGCTGAATGGGAAATGGAGGAACACGATATAATGGACGAGCGCCATTCTTTGTTGGTGATTCACAAACACGCATATTCGGGAATTGATTGAAACAGGAGCCATAGCGTGTAAAGAAATGTGTACGAGGATCATATGGCACAGAGAAATAACTTTGCAGTGAAGGTTTATTCTTGCCATTGCCATAACTTCCGTAATTAATGCAATTCAATTGCCTTAAGCGCATCTCAGTGTTGGTCTGATCAGGTTGTGTAAGACTGCCAGACATAGATCGTGGAATTATGGGACGAAATTGTGAGTAAGTAGCAATGCGTTCACTTGAACTAAAAGAACCACAAGTGCCGCTAGCACTACTACTACTTCCATCGCGTCCAGAGTAACGAAATTGTGGCAAATCTTCAGGTGGAAAAATGCGACATAACAATGGTGGATCATGACTTGCATAGCGACCCATTGAACGTGCCAAGCCAAACAGCAATGGTACTGTTGCTTTGCATAATATAATCGGTGGTGGGGCCGAACTGCTTTCCTTACTGGATTTAACAATGTTCGCTAGAGCACTAAGCGTTTCCACTTGATTCAAAATGATTTCTTCCCGTGAATCTGGACACTTTGCAGCAATATCCGAGAGTAAAGTATTTAGACAAAAGCTAAATTTCTCTGCAGATGGTATGCGTACACCTAATTGAATTGAAATATTTATATTATTAGCATTAAACATAATTAATACAGGATTCTATTACTTACGTTCTACTCGACTCGTGCGTGCATCATCAACCCACACAGCTTTGGGCAGACATTTGGCCAAACGCAGTAAATAGGGAACAATTTTTGCTTCATGTTGGCAACCACTTTCCAAGAAGTATATACCCAAAGCTATGACAGCGTCCTGTGCACGTGAATCCAAACAAAAGTTACCGGCTGCATTCTCTTGTGGACAATAGCGAAACAATGCTTGTACCTACAAACACAATAAAGAATATAAGTATAATTCAATTAATACACTCACACACACACATGCACATGCGGTTTGTTTATCATCAAATTTTGTCTATTTTTGCTTGAGGCACACAAACTCATACTCATAAGCTCATCCGACAACAAATTTTATCAATGTCACTCACATTGTAGCATTCTAACTGTTATTATTGTTGTCATAGGCGGCATCACTTGTCAAATAGCAACAACAAATATTGTAGTCAAGTTCATTGCATGTAAAAATCGATTGCCCATGACAGAAACTAAAATGCTCGCTGACCTTGGCGTTTTGTTATTTTGTGTTCCTTCTTTACTTACCTTCTCCCATGGCGTTGGTTGTATACGTGCCAGTACCCGAGCCAAACTCTGTACTGTTCGTTGATAAGAATACTTATCGGTCATATTAATTACAACATATGTGTGAAAGTGAATATCTTTTAACTAAATACTAAATCATTTACTCCATGTAAAAATAAGTAGAGTTTTTGTGACTTGTGTGTTTGTCCTTGTATTCTTCTTCACTTTATAAGTATTCGTTAATTCGCTTGTGTAGCAATTAATTGCACTTAAAAATAAGTGCATTAATTAATTATTAAATTCGTATAATTTTAATATTTCTTTATTTTATTCGATAAGAAAACTTATTTTATGTGATTCACTTTCTGCACAAAGTTCGTCAGCGACTGAGCTGCCAACTTCATGAAATTACTAACCGGTGCGAGCTGCCAACTTGTTAAAATTTCCTAATGGTTGGCAACGCACGCCACTGACAAATGCATTAAGTTGGCAGCTCTTGTAATTTGTTATTGTTTACATTTATTTCAATTTGTCATTTTATTTTTATTTATTAATTAAACATTTATTTTATATACAATAAATAAATTGTATTTACATTATTTTTCATCACTTTGCTGTGCATTTTTCTTCTGTTCTTTTTCTTCAATTCGTTGTCGCTTACGTTCTAAATATTCACTAACATTATCATAGCGTTTTTTATACCAAAACGAATAATCTTCCAATGTATAAATATCCTTGGCAAATTGTTCTTTTATCATATTCAACCAGTTCTCTTTTGGAGTCCACGTTTCTCCAGCAGCATCAAACACTTTCAAAGTCAAGTGTTCATCCTCCACTGTTGTGACATACAAACGTTCATTAACAAAACAAAAGTTTCCAATTTCAGTGTCACCAGTATTATACAACTTTATTTGTTTTGCATTCCAATTGCCATCATCGTTGGATTTGCTCACTTCATAGAGTACAATAGATTCCTGTGGTTGATGTAGTTGAACACCAATCAAAGACGTACCTTCAGCAGATTTCCTTGCAACCAAACGCAATGCAGGAGCAGGCAATTCAAATTTATGAAGTTCTTTACCATTTTCATAGTTCCAAATTCGTAATGTTCCATCGCCAGATGCTGATAGTAATATGTTTGTCTCCAATAGCGTCATACCTATAACGAATTCCTTGTGTCCCAGACAATAAGTGTGTATATCATAGGTTTGTGGATAATTTGTTACACGAATTTTGTCATCACGATCACAAGTGATTATATATTTTGTATCCGGCGTCCAAAGAACATCATAGACAATAGCCAAATGTCCAAGTAATAAACGTGGCAATGCCTCAACATCCACACAATCATATTGATAGCAATCACCCGATTTATCTGTGACCAGAACAGAACTAGAGTCACTGGCAAATGTCACGGCACTTGCTGTACGTGCTAAGCTACGCACTGAGAGTAGTTTTGCATGTACTGGAAAACTTTTATATAGCAACACTGCCTTGTGTCCAGCGGTGGTTACAACAATCAATTGACGATTTGGTGAGTAGAGCACGTGTTGTATGCTGGGTTCAAGTTTCTCAGCCGCCTGTTGTTTTTGTTGTTGCTCTTGTTCAGTTTGTTGTTTCGATGGACTGGTTGAGTCTTCCGCTTCTTGTTGCTCCTCATCTTCTTTAATTGCTGGCGTCTTAATGTGCTTCAGAAGATCAGCTGGTAATTCCAATTCTTTAAATATTTGTAAATCATCGGGATTAACAAATATCGCTTTTCGATTAAGAGCAATTACAAGTTCTGGTTCCTCATAAAAGAATGCTGACATTTTTTATAAATAAATTTTTGCACTTGAGTCACGAAATATGAATTTCTTTTATTGTGAAAGTGAAAGTGAAAGCAACCGGTGTTTGTTATTGAAATATGAGTCAGAAAACATGCGAAAATGAGTTGTCAGCTCCCCAACAAGTCAGTCGTCAATGATTAGGAATGTATCGCGCTTTTTACAAAGGTCGCTAGAGGGTGTCACAGTGTATGGGAAGCATTTATCTCACTCGCACATGTCAAAGGTATGCGCAACGGAATTTTTTAAATAAATTTCTCATTTTGAAGAAAATTTATATGATAAATTATTGGAATACAAATAAGTTTTCACCGTTCGACCAATGAAGGCCCCACCAGTAAGTTATAATAAGCGAATAAGCGTCATTTGCGGGTAAGAAATCTACAGCTGAAGTGCATAGAAGTCTCGTAGAAGCATATGGTGAGGCTGATTTAAGTGAAAGAAGTTGTCGGCGATTGATTGTAAAAGTTTAAGAATGCTAAGTTTTACGTTGAAGAAAGTAGAGGAAGACCGAAAGTTTACGAAGACGCGGAATTGAGATTCGTGCCTAACTAAGGAAGAACGTGCAATTCCAAGCAATTTCGCCTTGTTATATAGCGTCATACCTATAACGAATTCATTGGGAATGATTCAAAATCAAGGAAATTGGCTTCCATATGAACTAAATCCAAGAAACGTTAAATGTAGATTGTGATGATGTGAAATTTTGATTGCCAGGCATAAACGAAAGGTTTTTTTTGCAATGTGTAGTCGTTGATAATGAAAAATGGATCTATTATGAGTTGCTCAAACTGAACGAAACCATTAGTCGAACACAATTGATGAGATTAAGCCGAGCAATCAAGAGAAAACCCGGCCACTCAATTGAGATGTCCTACCCCAATCGCGATATTCACTAGACATTGCCCCTTCCAATTATCACTTGTTCCGATGGCACATGGCCTGTCTGAGCAACATTTCAAATCATACCAAAAATTGCGTCGACTCGTGAATAGATTCAAAAGATGAAGTGTTCTTCCGACTTGGTATCCGTATGCTGTCAGAAAAAGCAGAGGCCAGCGATGGACAATACTTACAATAAAACATAATGTAGCCTTCTTTTACAATATGGTAAATGCCCAACTTTTGATTAAAACCAGACACAGGAAACTTATTAGTACTCCTTATATTATTACTTATTTTTTCGCTTTAGAAAATTAAATAAAGTAAATTTTACAATGATACTAAGTAAATGTCAAGAAAAAAGGTTAATGTTTTATTATTTCTTTGTTTATATCTTTGAGTTATAATCATCATGTGAATGGGAACAACTCCACTTGTTTTACGATATGACCGCCCAACCGAATGATTAGAGCAGTTTCAGTTTAAAAGCAAAAGTTAAGACCAAAAGTTTAATGTACTTTAAATTGTTTAATGTTCCTTGTTTTGTTCATTCATACACATTTTCTTAGGATAGATCAGTTCGCATTAGTGGGGAAAAACATGTATGTAATTTAATTTATATATATTGTATGTATTATTAGGTAATAAACAAGATTGTAGTAGCAAAACGCAAGATTAAAAAGTAGTAAAAATGTGTCTAGACACTTAAAATAGTCCAGAAAGTGGTCTTCTTTAGAGATCTAAATATACAATGAATGGTCTAAAAATTATGAGGTGTGAATATAAAAAAAAGATATAAATGCTTTTGTAGAATTACGTATGAGACAAAGTTGTACGACCGGTAATTGTTTAGTAGTGGGAAGGTTTTTGGTTATGTTCTGTTTATAGATGCATCTGTCTGGCCATGGCTTTTGTTTGTACAAGCCCATAAAATGCTAAGAGCAACGAATTGTCGTTTAATTTCATATGAAACTTAGAAACCCTGACGCTTATCTAAGCGATACGGTAATTAATGTCTATCAGGGTTTTTCAGTGGATTGAGTATTGGTGTTTTAATTTATCTGATTCAAGGTAAAATCTGCATTAAAAGAAACGAGACTTCAGATCAAAGAAACAGTAAAAGAAAAATCATACAGAAGAAGCCTTCCAGTACCGTTTCGTACAATGGAAAATTACATAGAGCGTTATAGAGATTGAAGAGGGATAATAAGTAAGTAGAGATAGCCGGTGATGGAGCCCAGCCAAAGGCCATACATATACCATACACCTTGAGCAAAGCAAGAGCAGCATTTGGCCGGTTAAAGTCGGTATGGGCAAATTCCCAAATCTCCTCACGCACCAAATTGCGAATATTCTCCGCATGCGTGAAATTAATTACTATACGGAAGCGAAACATGGCTGGTCTCGAATTCCATCACGCAGACCTTTCAAGCTTTCGTTAACAAGTGTTTGAGGATCATATGCAGAATATTCTGCCCTTACACTATTTCCAACGAAGCACTATGGCTTCTAACAAATGTGAAGCCTATACTGAAACAGATTAAGCGTAGGAAGTGGTGATGGATTAGCCACATGCTAGGAAAGCCAAAGAATACTTGGAGAAGACCAACTTGCGGGTACTAGCTGATACTAACACCACATGGGATGGCGCTAAAACAACAGCCCAGAATCGTCTGCGATAGAGAAGCCTTGTAGAGGCCCTATGCTCCAACTATGAGTTTAAAAGGAACATAAAAAAAAAAAAAAATACCATACACCATAGACTGTACAATTAACTCATAAAATTGTTTTAGCTCTTAAGATTGTTGAAACCCAAGGTTCCACCCAAAATCTGGAGGTTCCAACAAAAATTTCGTTGTGGAAACCGTCGAAAATTGTTCCACATTTATTGATACAGATCTTGAAGTTTCGTCAGCGAATTGTCCAGTTTTTGGTATGTATGATCTTTGACCCAACTCATTGTGATTGTGTTTCGAAGTCTCCCTCATTAGTCTCAATATTTCATAACCATACCTCGCATAATACATTACCCGAAACTCCCACTATTGAAAAGCTTGTTGTAGTTGTGTAAATTTTACTCGTAGCTCACACAAAACTAATCATAGAAAAATACCTGAGAAATCGTAAAAAACAAAAAACAATAAAATTATTTGCTATTATGAGAACAGAAACATTATTTTGCACAAATAAACCAAGCAGAAAATACTAATTCACTCGTAGCACTAAAAAAAATGCTTTTATTTAGTAAATTCTCCAAAAAACAAAAAAAAGAAAGAAAACTACAAAGCAAAGCATATAATGAAAGAAAATACATAACAACAAATGACAACAACAAAAAAAGATACATGCCCACACAAAAGATAAAAAAAAAGAGTTAAATTAACACAGAAAAATGCCACAGCATCGAAAAAAGCAACTCAACGCAATGCGAAAAGCAAAGAATGAATCTCAAAAACGAAAAGCGCCAGCGATGGAAGACCAATCGACCGACATACAGACAAACCGAACGGCCTGCCGGCCGGCACCTTCATTCCATGGCACTGTCAGATAGTGAGTCAAACAGTGAGATAAACTGGCACAGTCACGCGCAAACCAATGATGAAGAGAATGAAAGAGCAAAGAGACGATGAAACGCAGCAGCCACACAGTCACAATCACCACAACTGCAAAACCATGATCCCACAGATGATGTGAAGATCTCTGAGTATGTAAGATGGTGAGGTGAACCCATGAGTGAATGAGTAACTCTGAGTGAATTTATAATACTTATTTAGTATGAATGGAAACAACAAGCAAGCTAAAGCAAACCAATACCATCAACATCAACATCATCAGCATGAACTTAACTGAATTCAACTGAATTGAACTGAAAAGACTTTACTTTACTCAGACCGACAGCAGCAGTTAGTGAGTGAGCGAGCGGCAAACGGTAAACAGCAGCAGCAACAGCAGCTGAGATTAAGATACTTTAAGAAACAAATGAAAAAATACTATTTAAGAAACAAAAAATAAGAAAAAGCTCGAGAAAATTTCGAAACGTCACAATCGCGCGCCGCCTTCTTATACTGAATATATTGAGTCTGCCCCCTTTAAGTGTGTCCCTCTCATCCAAATGAAGCTGGAAATTTTCATTTGAATGTACATGCGATTACTACACAACTGCAAGTATCTATAAGATACATAGATTTGTTGCATGCCAAATATTTTTGCAACGTTCATCGAGCAATTAAATAAATAAAATAAAAAATATTTAAGAAAAAAACCAAAAAGTGAAAGAAAATTCATTTCATTGAATGAGAGAAAAATGATTTGACAAAAATTATAAATATTAATTAATAAAAAATAATAAAAAGCCGACAAATTTTCATTTAGAAAAATCATCATACATGTATATTATTGTATCTCATGAATGTGAAAGAAAATTTTCAATATGAAAAGTGCAAAAATGTGTTAAATTTAAGTGAAAGAAATAAATAAAAAAAAATATCGCTTGAAAAATAGAAATTCCCCAAGTCGCTCGTTATCAGTAACAACAAAAAATTATAATAAGTATAATAAATCATAATACTAAAAAGAAACAAATAATAAAAAATAAAATACTTAAAAACCTTTTAGATTTGTTTTCCATTATATTTTTCATTTGTAAGTTTGTACTGTGTAATTTTTTATAATTTTTGCAAAATATAAAAAGTCAATAATCATTTTATGTGTTTAAATAAAAAATTCTCAATGCATATGTTAAAATATACATTCGTTGTTGTTGTTGTTGTTTCTTTGAATCTTTCACATTTCATTGGTGATTATGATTACTTCTAAGACTGTGCCACAATATGCTCTTTAGATACTTTATTTTTTCTAGATTTTTTTCTTAGACTCTTGCTTAGCTTAGCTTAGCTAAAAAGTCTCATGCGTTTGCTAGCAACCAAAGAGACTAAAATTTAAAACCAGTTTTTATTAGCAAAACATTCATTAATCTTTTTTTGTTTGTTTGCTTTTTTCTCATACTACAGCTGAATATACAAACATACATATACCATATACTATATGCATAGATACTTACTGTATGTAGTATTTGTTATATACCATTTACTTAAAGATTAATTGTTGATTACTTGCAGTTTTAATATTGTGAATTTTAGTATAAATTTAATGATAATGAAAGTACCATATTAATGAGGTTTTTTAAAGTGAATTTTCTATGAATTCAATGTCAGTGTCATTCACTACTATTGGATGAACAAAAAACATTTTATAAGAAAATGATCAATGAAAGTACTTCAAGTTAAAAACAATTGTGAAAAACTTATGATAAAATAAATACATAGTCATATTGTTAGCAAAATAGCTGCAACCTTAAATACATTTGACCTCATTTTCATTGTGGAAGAATGTAAACTGTTTTGAAAATGATATCTTTAATAATGTGAAAGCTATGGTTGATGTTTGTTGGATCAAAAGTTTTTATAAGAATTTAATATGTTTGAACTCTTGTTTTCAATGGTAATGTCCCAAAATATTGGACGAATAGAACAATCTAAATCAATCTAATTACTTACCAAACATTAGTTATCTGGGCCTGATGTATCAGTACATACCGACCTTATCCTGTATATTAGTAGGTATCTATAAAGTTAGCTATAATAAATGATTTGTGATGACAAGTTACGACATCAAATCCATTAAAATATTTTCCTAGATTTTTCATTAGGTAAGAGCTAAGCGAATAATAATGTATACTCGTCACTCCATTTCTAAAAAATTTCTACTGAACGTACTATGTAATACATATGTATATAGTTGTGTTATAAAAATAAGAAACATTTTTCTCTATTTATTATATACATATTCACATTATTTTCTTTTATTTAAACCATTAATTTGGATATTGAAATATAAAGTAAAATATATTTAAAAATATTAAAAATAAAAAAATTGAAACTAGCAGAGCAAGGTTTCGATCCTCGGACCTCTGGGTTATGGGCCCAGCACGCTTCCACTGCGCCACTCTGCTTGTGAAAAACACAGTGTCAGAAATACAACTTAACACAAACAAGGGTTGATTGTATGTGTAAAAGATACAATTCTATGACATTTGAGGGTGTGTGCGTGCGTCTTAGTATCTGTGAGTTTTGTACTTATGTGAGTAGATACTAATCAGGTCTTATCTGTAACAAGTTTTGATTAGACATGCTAAATAGATTTATAATTGTTGTTAGCTCAAACAACAACAACAAAAAAAAAAGACAGGCATATGAGATACACGTACAATATTAGTATTTTTAATTTGCATAAGAGAAATGAAAAGAATCAATTCTTTATCAAATCAAACTACATATGTATATGATTAGTTTCAACGAAACTAATGACGTAAAAGATTGTTTTTCATTATTAACATATGAACATCAAAAAGGTTAAAAATTAGCTAAGTTGGCAATATTGTATTTCTAGGGTGTTTGTTCATTTTCTTGGCACAACTACCTATTTTTATATTTTTAACTTTAGGATCATTTCGTCCTTTACTTAAATTGCCTTTAGCACTTGTACAAACACTGAAAGAATGTTTGTAAGTACTTGTATACTACAATAGATGTTGCTTCATATTAATATTTTCGTAAAATTTACTATCCTTATTCTTCATAGAAATTTCTATAATTTCGATTGAAGAAGTGGGTTCTTTATGTTTATATTTTATAATGATACTCTTAAAAAAATGTTGCTAACATATGATTCATATTCTAAAGTTGCGAAAACCAAGTAGCTATCAGGCATACAATAAACAAATGAGCCAGGCTGCATTGTCGCCCGGACACACTGGCCTTGCTATCAATGGAAAGGAACCTCCAAGCTCCTTCGCTTTAACAAGAAGAGGATACGTTTGATGAGGAGAGTCCTAAAGAGACATTGCACCATCGGACTAATAGCTCAAAGAATGCATGCCTCACATCAAGTCTTCTGTCGCTGCTGTGGGGATGAAGAAGAAGTAGAAAGTACTCAACAACTACAATGATAGCCCCGTCTTTTCAGGAAAGCTTGCTTCGATGATTTCGGCAGCATAGCAAAATCTTTACTGGTGACAGTGGCTTTGATCGTTGATTCTTCAGGTTGGTTCAATGGGCCATAAGACTTCCTACCCTAATAAAAGCCTTATAATTGGGGACAACAATTGTATAATATGAACTTAGCTATTTCAAAACTATTCTTAGTTTTTGAAACAAAAAAGTAATTTATTTTTTTAATTATTTTGACTTAATTTATTGTAATTAATTTTCCACATTTTATATAAAAATACAAAAAAAGTCGTACAACTAAAAACTACAGAAAAATTAAATTATTTACTTAAGATTTGCGGCAAATAACTGAGTCTCTTAACTCAACTCTTTTAACTCATTCTCCTCCCTGTCGATCATTTTCCTCAATATTCTTCATTGCAGAAGCAACCATCTCTCGAATTCTCAATGATCCAATCTAGATATTTTGTGACACGCGTATAGACACCCGGATAATTGGGTCTTGCACAACCATTGCCCCATGATACAATGCCAATTTGTTCGAAACGTTTATCATCAGGACGCATCCGTACAAGAGGTCCACCTGAATCACCTTGACAAGAATCACGTTCTCCTACACCCGGATAACCAGCGCACATCATATTCTTAGTGATCATTTTCTGTGTGTAATTCGTTTGTGCCACACAAATCTCATTATCCAGTACTGGTACTTCTACCTCTTGTAGTAGACATGAGGGTTTGCCATCCTCTTTAAGGGTACCCCAACCGGTGGCTATACCGCGTGTACCCACAAATAGATCTGTACGTTCTTCACTACGTGGTAAACAAATCGGGCGTATAAAACTTGTAATAGGTACACGATCATTTAATCGTAGTAAAGCGATATCATTGTCAAAATTTGAAAAACTAAACTTTTGACTAAATGCACGCAAAACGAAACGCGTTTCAGGACGTTCCTTGTCATTGCAACGATCGTGTTCGCCAAATGTGACCTTGATCATGAACCACATGAAGCCCTTGACGCAGTGCGCTGCCGTTAGCACGTAGCGATCGTTGATTAACGTGCCGCCGCAATAAAATCGATTGAAGTAACTCAGACGCGCCATCCATGGATACTCACTTACGCCTGTTGTTGTTCCTCCTACAATGCGTGACTCGTCATTACGTTCGCCGCATCTAAATAGTAGACGATGAGTAGATAAATAGATGGACGAATAAAATAAACTCAAAGTATCTTGTGGCACAAAATTAGTTGATTCAAGTGTAATCATTTATAATATATGTATGTACATGTATCTTTATCTACATGTATTCAGCTTTGATGAATCTTTCAGTGTGCTGTTTTGTGTTCTAAAGATCCATATTTACATTGATGGCAGCGATTTTATGAAGTATTGTACTAAATTTCGGTTTTTTAATAAATATTTATATTACTTATTGTTATCAATACATTAATATGTTTGTTTATTTTCCAATAATACTTAGTAGCTTCCCAAGAACCAAATGAATTTAAATATAGTTATTATTTGCATATAAGCTTATTATTAGTTTTACAACCAAAACCATTGTGTGATATGCGGGTTCTTACATGTGCAAGACATTTAACTAATAAGAAAGGAATGACTATAGCTTATGTTAGCGAAAGTTTGTACCTACATTTTATTAATATTTTGGCCATGATTGCACTACAGATTCTTACTGAATTTTGTGTCTTTCTAAAGTAATTTTTATGTCCAAATTCTTTTAATATTCGAATTTTTTGATTTTGAAAATTGTAGCATGATTTATTGCATTTAGTATTCGTTTCGTGCTTGTCACAAGATCAGGATAAGCTTAACATTTTACAATACTTCTTAATTGGAATTATCAATTTATGTGAGAGTTATATGTTTTCTGGAGTTCCTTCCTGAATGCAGATGATACGAGTCCGATTTTCACAATTCCAATGTGACTGTATATAAAACAAAGTCGCTATCCGCGTCTGTTTACACGTTTATTTTTTTTTAACCCCGCAACTTATCTTGATACGGTTTTCACTGACATTTAAGCAATTTTGTATAAAGTTAGTATTAACAATACATTCTAATTAAAGTTTTGTATAATAGAGAAAATTGGTTATATGGTGCATATAAAGCTTAGATGCATTTTTTAATTTCAATCAAGTCGTCTTTGTCAAACGTCTCTTTTTGATTTGATTATAGTCTGCTACAACATACTGTTTGTCTAAAAAACTTCACCTAAAACAGATGAGCAAGGAAAAGAAGGACTGGAATATTAAAATGAATAACATAAAATGTGATGAGCGGGTAAAATAGTGATATTGGCAAAATTCCCTTCACTAATTGATCTGCAGGGTACAAAGTCGCTTCAAAAGCTAGTCTATATATATAAAATTGAATATGTATCTATGTAAGTCGCTTATGGACTCCGAAACTGCTGAGCCGATTTTGATGAAATTTTAAGGGCATCTCTAGCATAGTGTTGAGAGAGTAAAGTTTGGTGCGAATCAGACTTGCTGTTGTCGAGAAATCTTAGAGACATATTTTAAAATCAATCAAGTCACCTTTGGCAAATATATCAGGATTTTAAAATCTAATTTCACAAAAGTATTTCAACTACGCAAAGTACTACTACTAGCGAAAAAAAAGATAAGTAAAATATTAAATAGAAAAATGCCACCAAAAAAAGCATCAATTGGCCGAAAAACCACCAATACTAGGCAAAGAAATGAACGTAGAGCATATTGGTGGAGAAAATTTTTCATATAACGCTTATGGGGAAACTGAGTAACTGCGCAAATCGCTCACGAAACTGTGTTCCGGTTATATAGCGAATGGAATTTTAAAATATGTTTAATCCCGTGAATTATTAATAAAAAATAAATGACTACATTCAAGCACTAACAAGCACTAGTATTTAATAAACTGCACTGAGAGACAGGTAGATCGAATTCGCAAAGGCAATCTGTCTTATATAAACGTCATGGGCCCTTTAAGATATCTTTCATCTAGTAATAGTAAAAAAAAGTAAAAGTAATATATTAAGAGAATGGTTTTTTGTAGTAAAATATATACATTTTACTGGATAGAACTTTGGGGGTTTCATATTGATAAGACATTTTTTATTGTGAATTACACAATTTGGTTAAAAATTAATCCTTTGAAATTTTGTGCATGATTTGGACTTGTTCTATTGTCTATAATAGTTCCAAGGCATCAAGGCATCAGGCAATGCAGTTTTCAGCTCTTCCGTACTGTTGAATTGCGATTACAAATTGTAAATACTACTACAATATAATATGACTATAAATATACTCAAACATGAAGTCTAAAGTTTTGTGATTATCTGATTTTGAAACACCAAAATAATGTATTTTTATGATTTTTATTGTCATCACAATTCTGATGAGCATCAAAACTTCAATTGTGTGCCTTGTTTTTATTTAGTGAATCCGATTTGGATGAGAAAATCTAAAAACATAATGATATAAACTTTCGTTTTTTTCTACGAATTTAACATCAATATTTTGATCATTTAGATCATTTAGTCGTTTAGAAAACTTTTACATTTGAACTGATGTGAACCGACAACCAACGTTAAACGGATTAACCTTAATAAATTTATACAAAGGTCAAAACACATTATGGCACTCGTAAATAAAATCATAATTATGCAAATTTGCTTGTGAACCAAAGTCATATAGAGTAGTTTGTTTATGTGATTACCGAAAACCATTAATAAATATGGTAAAAGAAAAAATATATTTTATAATACAAAGAAAGCGACTTCATTATGCGAATAATTTTTCTTTTATTATTATTATTTTTATTATATTTTATATAATAAAATGAATTATTTAATGGATTCAATTTTCACACGATATTAACTACATTTTATATTATTAATTATATTTTTAAACTGGTTTTATGAAATTACTGCAAAATTCGATGAAATTTGTAAGTTCTGAGAAAAAGGAAGAGTCCAATGAATGGATATACAATAATACTAAAAAAGAATATTAACAAAAATATTGAAGTCGTTGCCCTACAAGAACAAGAGGAAAAAAAAAGTTATAATATTAGTGAGGAACAACCTCCCGACACAAAAGTCAGTCACAAGACAAAAGCGAACACATCGTCGGCAATGACGGCCTACTTATACTCGTAAGACTATGGCCCAAAAGCTTGAACACGTTCTCATGACGCATCCGCACAGACACAAAAACTAAAAAAAAATAAACACACCCAATCGATGGATGTAAGCGGGAGGGTCAGGGAACGAGACAGAACACAGTAAATAACGCCACTTTTGGATTATCAAATAATATGCAAATTTCGTTTATTGAAATTTCATTCGATTGTTGTTCTGCGAGTTGGAATTTCATTTCATTTCGATTATATTGTTTCAATTTGTGCAATAAAAAGTTGAAGATATGGATCTTTAAGATCTTTAAACACAGATATTTAAGGGTTTTGAATTAAAAAAAAAATATTAAGAAATATACCATGGAATAATCTAGGATACTAGAATATTTAGTCAGAGGAATTGTTACAACAGAATTTGAAAATGAGTTCTTTAAATAAGAGAGACAAACTTTAAAGATGAAACTGAATTATTGCTGTAGAAGTTTTTAAATCAATAAAATAACTTACGTAAAAGCTTTTTAGGGTGATATAATGCATTTATTCATATATAGACTTAACAGAATCGTTCTATTACATTGTGTGACAAAAAAAAAAAACCCATTTGTGGTCGAGAAATTGGATAGTTCACCCGGCCTGGCGTCATACGGCCAACCGAATCTTTCATTGAATTTGATAGAATAAATAGAAAAAAAAATATATATATAAATTGTATCCTCTTGTCCAATCCGCACCAAGCTTCGCATGAATACTCTTCAGACTATGCTTGAGTTTCCCTTAAAGTTTCATCAAAATCGGTTCAGTAGTTTCGAAATCCATAGAGATCATACATAGATATACATTATATAAATGGAACTTTTACGTTTGATAACTTTTAAATGGTACGCGTTAGAAAAAAATCGATTATATTTTCATGATCAGCAAGTCCATTTTTAAACTATGTATTTTGTCACACAGTGTTATTGGAGTCTAAAGAACTCTTACCCAATTGTGGGCTTAAAATGCGATTGAACTATGAAAACATGAAATTTTTAAAGAAATACAGTCCAACTACTCTAACAAAAACTCCTTAATAACAAAGTCATTGGGACAGGACAATCACTTCACTGTAGAGGAGTCTGTCTGTACATTAATTGTATGATTCGAGGACATAATAAAGGGATTACGCTGGTAAAACCTTTGAGTAAAAATCTTTACAAAATCGGACCAATTAAACAAATATGATATTTAACAAATTCAATTAACTAAGGGCAACTTCTTTATTTATTTAATATTAAAAAATCTATGTACATAGTTTATGTGTGAATATCTTGGGAGTTTATATACAATTTATACAATATGTATAGGAAAGGTAAATAATTTTTGGTGTAATCAAAATAATGTTGTAGTTTTTGTTTTATGCTAAGTATATTTACAAAATTCTTTAGTGTCACATGTTTTGTTTGTCGCCTTTAGTAAATTCTTTAGTTGTCTTAGACAAACTGTCATAGAATCTGAAGTAAACACAGGAAGACAACATGGTCCAAACAAGGCAAAACAAGATTACTGTATGACAAGACAAGTCAAATCAAGTTAGGATACTTGTAAGACAAGACAGAGCGTGTGAGTTAAGTAAAATGTGTCAAGAATGTGTTGTTGCTGCTGGCTGCACTTATGCAACTTTGCCAACACAAACTGCAGTTTAATCTTTACTCTTGACAATTTTTGATTGTTTGTTAGGAATGCTCTATTGGTTTTTTTTATTGCATATAGTACAATCAGTTTTTAGAAAGGAACTTTTACACTTTTACATTTATTTATTTAATTTTAATGTATTGGCAATTTTTGTTAAATTTCTGCAAAGCGATTTTGAAACTATTCATTTGCAATTCAAGAGATTAAATTTCCTTTCATTATTTCAACAAACTACATATGTATTTCACTTTAAATATTGACCCATAATAAATTAATAGATTTGAAATTTGTAAATATAATTTGAAATGAATTATGGGCAATTTAAATTGCATTGAAATGAATTGAAATAAAATGTATTTCAAAGTATGAAAGTACTTATTAAAGTAGTTATTTGGTTGGCTAAGAGATTAATTATAAAAAGGGGAATTTTGGAAAGGTAATCATTATTTATGAAATTTCATAAATAACAGCTTGATGCTGACCTATTTTCATCAATCGAACTTGAGTCAATTACTTTGAAATTTTAATCAAAAGCGAAAGTATGGAACTATTGTTCCTATTGCATTTCCTTCTTTTTTTTTCTTAAAAATCTATCTGTGTTTTAATATGAATTTAGTTTGTATCAAAAGTTCTGGTAGCAAGTTCTGATTCAAAGATTTTTCTTATCAATTAGTTTGCTTAGCAGTCAAGTCACCATATTCATTTAATAAAGTTGTTATGAACAGTAAAGCAAAAGCAAAAGCAAAATAAACTAAAAAATCTCTTAATTAAACAAGTCAACAACACTAAATTAACTTAATTAAGTACTGAAAAGATAATAAATTTTAGCAAAAGCATACTACTATACTTATAAAACAAAGAACATGAAAATGAAATGTGGTTGTTAATTGATCGCGTGCTGTAGATAATGTAAAGAAGCAAGCCAATCCACGCTAAGAATTGCAATTCCAATGAAGATCGTATTTCGCGCTTTAATAAATAACAAAAGATAGAATGAAAGATAAACATGAAGCGTTAAAAGTATCTGTATCTGTGTAACTGTAAGTGTTATTTGTTAAAACCAACAATGCTGCATGAATTGAATGAAAGAATGAACGAAAAAAAAAGAGATACATTTGCAACGTTTTAAAAGGAGTGACAATGACACCAAGAATGTTTTGTGTGTTGTTATTGTTAGTTTATTCAGTTAGTAGTAAGTAGTTTGTGTTTTGTTGCCACAAGTAATGTTTTTTGTAGTTAGCCTCAAGTTATTCGTTTGCTCACCTGCAAGAACATGTCTGTGCTGTTTGGTCTTGTGCTGGTGGAGAATTGTTGTTGCGATTGAATGCACCAAACCAATTCTTGATCGGATTTTGTCGAGCGACAGGTTTTGAAGCCAACGTCGTGTCCACTTTATCCAAGTTGTTGCCTTTAAGGGGCACCGCAGCTGCTGTTGCTGCTAATGTCGCTGCTGTGGCTGAAGTCACTTTAAGACGCTTTGGTTCATGTTGTTGTCCATATGCTTGATATTTGCCTGGAATTCGTACTCCATCGAGAGGCTTTTCTGCTTGCGCAAGAATCACACAAATCCAGGAAATTATTAACAGTATTAATTGTAACTGACGTAATTGGAGCATTTTATGTATGTTATTTTTGTTGTTGTTGTTGCTGTTGAGATGATATAGAACCGGATTGAAATCAAAGAGGAACGAACCACAACAAAGTTAATTATGCAAACGATTTGTTGATCGTTGCACGATTGTGTTAAATACACTTGCTAAACGGTTATCGTTTTGTGCCAAATTATACCAAACGATCTATCGATTGAAGATGAACCGTTAACAAAATTAGTTGTTTTTAAACTATAGAAATTTTTACTTCTCTTTGTTAACAATTCTTGACCGGCATTGGTCACACAAACACACAAACACACACACACAAACAGCCAAATATATCAATACACACGTACGCACTTTTCGAATTATGTTAATCCAAAATACAAAATAAAATCTTGTTTCTTTCTTAACTTCGTTCTAAATATGCAAACTATGGTATAATACAAACTCCTTCTTTATTTTTGCAGATTTATTTATATATTCTAAATGCGAAGATACACAAAAATCAATCCAATTCAATCCAATCCAAAGTTGAGATCATTTAACTTTTAATATAAATCATCAATAAATTGATTTTATTTTTGGTTCAATAAATTGTTAATATAAACAATACTGAATCACCATTCTCTTAGGACCTACTACGATATTTTTTTATCTTAGTAGTATGTTGTATGAATACGATATTGTCACTATGAATCTTTATCGAAAACAACCGTACACGCGAAAGTCTGCAAACATACTGAAAGTATTCATTCAACAGCTTCGGAGCACCGCTTGACTTTGACTCTGCTTTTCGGTTTGTTGTTGTACTATGGATACTGGGATAGTATATAGTAATCCAGTTAACGTCTCTGTCGCTGCTAACACAAAAGCCAAACACTTTTGTTCATTGGGTTACTTCAACACAACAAGGCACAGCACAGTTGGATGGCGTTTGCGCATGCGTCGCCACTTTGCTTTTCGTACAACAAAAACAATGAAGAACAGCGAAGAAAGTCTGTCTGTCTTTGTACTCTGTGCTCTTTAGATACTCTGGTGACGTCTCTTTAAAATTCTAGTGAGTGTTTACCTTCTGTTTGTTAGTTTGTTCTTTCTTTAGTTCTTCTCCTTAGTTAGTATGCTTACAAGCACTTTTTACTTTAAACATTATCATCATGATCATGATCATTATCATTGTTGTCTTCGTTGGCGGCAGGCAGAGCATTTGCGTTTTAACATTCTGCTGCCGCTGCTGGTCACTTGCTCCAAACTGATCATTCCACCATTCCACCACTCTACAATTCTTAGTTTCTTTGGTTTCATGTTGTCAATATTGACGTTGCAGTTCTGTTCTTAATATGTTAATGTGACAGTTTTGTAGTATGTAGTATTTTCGTGATGTTTGTTTCATTTCGTTTGATTGCGAATGTTTAATGTATACAAGTTTATACACTGGGAGAAAATTTACGGAAATCTATTAATTTAATTTTATTGTATTCATATTTTTAAGATATCTTTTAAATCAGCAACTTTTGTGTGTATTTTTCACTCGTAGTAACTCACTGACAAAATATAATGCAATCACCGATTGTAGAGATTTTAAACTTACTATGAGTAAGCTTATATACTTATATTGAGAAGATCCAGTGAGCTCAACTAATATAAAACTAGACAAATAACTTAAAATCTATGGTAACCTATAATCTATCTAATATATGAAACTTCTTCTGGCGCCTAACATCCATGTCGTTTTCTAGTTTGTGACCAAATTGTTGGTATTATTATGCAGTTTGGTGACGAACCTATCTGAAATTTTTCTTATTTCATCAAAAAAATTGGTCATATACCAAGAAACACTTGTTAAAATACGTAGAGTCATGGACTGATACATGTGCAGTATCTCAATTACTTGCCCTTCTCTTTAAAGTGAATTTAAAAAGATGAACACTTAGATGATATGTTTATGTTTGTTTGCCTAAGCCAAAGGTGGATCCAAACTTAAACCGAAATTGGAATTGTATATTTTTCCAATTAAACCAATTTTAAAATTGTAAATCTAATAATCCAATCTGAAATCTATAAACATACGTCTTGCCCCATACAAGGGAATGGGACGTAACCTAGCGAGTTTTTTTTTTCACCCTCACATACAGTACCGTGCAAAACAAAGATAACAAAATGTTGCTAATACGCTGTGTGTAATATGCCACTCCATTAGTTGTTTCTACATGATAACGACCCAAAACTTACATTTATGCTACTTAAAGACTACCGAAAGGACAATGGAGTTCAAGTTCTTGATTAGATTCCCCAATCACCTGGCTTACATTTCACAGAAAACCCCTTTGCCATACTGCCGGTCTACATTTTCTTTAGAAGGCAAAGGGTAGTTTTTTCCAAGCTATAAAAAATATACAGTCCGACTCGCACATAAAGTTTTTGTGAGAATTTCTTTATGTCCAACTGGGAAGCAGTTTGTCAGGTATATGTATATGTCGGCAATACAGTGTTTGTGATTATTGCTGTGAAAACTGACTCACTTTTTTTGTATAGGGACAAGTGATGTTGCGAATAATCGCATTCAAATTCGCAAGAATGCATGTCTAAAATTAAAATTCGTTACATAACAAATGGTCCCACTTAATTTTTTACTTTATTTTATTTTTATTATTTGTCGTCAAAGCGGTAATTGAACTAGACACTCTGTGTAACTATGTACCTATTGCGGTTCTTGAGATAGACCTCCCTCACGGATGGATGGACGGACGGATGGACGGACATCGTAGGCTTAGTAATAGGGTCCCGATGGGCACCGAACCCTAAAAACCATTTTTTTTTATAATATTCATAAAGCACTATTTATAAGAAATTAGTTAAAAAAAAGCGGTTTGCCGGTTTGATTGTAATCTAAATTGATTAAAAGGATATTTTGTTGAAGTGTTTTGTGACTGATTATTTTCGTCATATACTTCGCAATAGGTTCTAAAAAGGATTTTTATCTGAATAACAGATTGGCCACTCCATGACCCTTATGTTTTGAAATTGTAGCATTGTTTTCATCTCTTGACTATTGGAAACTCCAACATGAAATCACTTTATGATTCTTAAAAAAATAGTGTAATAACAAACTTTTAGTTCTTGCATATCTGCTTTATAATATATGAAAATATATGGCTTCGAATGAATAGAATAGTAGTACATTTAGGTTATGTAGATACTTAAATTGATGATATATAAATTTTAATGTAGCATGAAATTTCAATTATATTTTCCATTTAAAGTCCAACCAACTGTTGAAGATTTACTGTTTTTTAAACCATAACTAAATTGTATGCAATTTTTTTGTTTTCAGGTTTGCTAATTGAACGTAAAAAAATACAAGGCACTGATCTCAAAGAAGTCAATAAACCAAGTTTTCAAAATTTCACATGAACATGCAACTGAAAGCGTCACGAATGCGGTAAACTTGAAATAGCAAATAAACAAAAAGAAAAAAATATTAAGGAAGTAAAAAATTAGAAATTAGAAACGCTTGGAGAAATCTAAAAAAATTAGAATGAGTACTTGGATGGAAATATTTGGTGCACAGCAGCCACCAGTTGCAGTAACCGATGATGATGATGATGATGATGAAAACGATGATCTTGAACGTGATATTGTTGTTATGAAACCACAGGCGACAGCATCGCCACAAAAGCCCCAGGAGAAAATTGTAAAACCCCGTAGAACAGTCTCACAGAAACGTCGATCATACGCTAATCGAAGGGAACGCAACGAATTCGATTCCAGTCCAGCTAATGTCCATGGCGTTAGTAGTGTCAGTGCAAATGTTTTTAAGGCTTTTCGTGACAAATTCTTACGAAGCTCAAGTGATAGTGGTAGTGTCGATTATAAGAAATTACGACAACATGATGCAGAGAGGGGTGAAGGTGGTGCTGGTGGCTATAGAAGTGATACAAGTAGCGCTGAAAGTGAAAGCAGCATTGAAGATCTCTTCGTGGAGCAAACACGGCGTAAGTTGCGCAGAAAAGTAGCACGCAATAGTAGAACAACCGAAAAGGTAAGTTAGGAAATTATAGTTATAAAAATATTCATCATACTACAATATATTGGGTTTTGCAAACTTAAAACTTATGCGATGTATCTTTACAAATATTTTTAATATTCTAAGCGTGCAATGCAACTTAAAATGGAGTTACAGTTGCACATTTATCGCTTTTGTGGAACGTGTGAGTTTTTATTTGTTTTAATTTTTTTGTTTGTTTGTTACAAACAAACACGTAGTTATGTGTAAACACAATTCGACCGACCCACCTTTCATTATTTAAAATCAAGTTTATTATGGTTTATATTATAGGTACTTTCTTTGTTTTGGTTTTTTTTGTTTGTATGTACCAGGTGATGTCGATTTGTTTATTGCTTTAAATTGTTCCAAATCGCACGCATTATGACTTAATGAAATACTATACAATATTTTTGTATTATATAAAGATGATGACATATGGCATAGTTAAATCACTTTTATATTATATCTTTTATTATATAATTATCAATGTTATTCATTGATGCTAAATCAATCATACTTATGGTATACTGTATAATACGACACTTTCACTTTCTTTTTATTTAAACCAACTATTTGTAAGATTGATTTTTATAACAAAGCATGTTAAAGAACCATTATTTCAAAGCTTCAGCCTTTACAGAATTTATATTTTAAATTTTTTTTTTGCAACGAATCTGTACGAAATCATGCTTTTCAGCTTATGTATAACTACATAAATCTTTGAGATAATGCTTCAAAAATGTGCTTGTGCTAAATCAAATAATCTCATTTTCATGGAATTATTTAAGTTTATCAAAGAAGTTTTGCCTCAAAATGGAAAGTTAAAGCTCTTCAACTCTATCGAACTTCTTATTTTATTCGTTAACATGACAAACGAGTATTCCCCAGAGGTTTTAATTCTGGGGATCGCACAGTTTAGCACAAACTGTTAACAGGGCATGATGATAAGAAGACCTTTGTTTGGGTATTAACATCAATCCTTGCACTATATCGTCTTTTACTCCTGTAGGAACGGTGGGGAGCTATTGTCAACACTTTCACATACTTCTGAGTGTTCATTCTTGAATTTACAAATCGAAATTCAAGGGTACCAATCATGGCAAATGAAGAATATTTGGTTCGTTTCATTGTTTTCATTTTGTTTAATTCTTTTTTGGGTTTATGTTGTAAACGCGGATTTAATTGATACATATATTTATGAACGTGAAACTAATTTGGAACTCTTATGTAAGAAAGTAAAGAGTGCAGTTTTATAATCCATTGCTGGTTACATACGAATATATGAAAAGAAAAAAATAAATGATTCTGGAAGAAGATTTTTTTTTACCAGCCAAACATCTATGATTGATTGATTCTGTTTAACTTTTGAACAGTTTTCTAAATATATTATTAATAGAATCCTGTATCTAAAAAGTGTCATGACTTAAACTTAATGAGAAAAAGATTTGTTTCAATTTTCTGAGTAAAGTGTGGGCCATCGATAGGTTTGATTTTGATTTGGTTATTAAAAGGAGTAAAGTTAATTTTTATTCGTCAAATTTTGCTTTATTTGATAAAGATGATTCTTCCGAATAAGTAGAAAATGACTTCTTTTAAATGTGTGCTGGGGCTGGCTCGGCAGTAGGCCATTATGGCAGATCAATTTTCAAGCACTTTGTCCAGGCAAAGATTATAAAAAGAATATAGACTGGAAAAATGCAGCGCGCTCTCTTTCTCCCAACAGCAAATTGTATGTCAAAATAAAATTTCGAGGAAACATTGCACACAATTTGGGAGAAAGAGAGCGCGCTGCATTTGTCCAGTCTATATTCTTTTTATAGTCTTTGGTCCAGGTCAATTTGTGCAATTTCGGCACGAATATTCTGTTTTAAGTAATCAATTGCTTGGAGATTGTCGACATAAACTTAATCTTTCAATGCGCTCCAAAGAAAGAGGTCCAGCGGGGTCAAATCGCAGGTGCGATTAATTTAATTTATTTTGCCATTTTTCCTTTTTTTTAGGCTTTATGATTTCAATTGCATTGGAAAATATAACTGCATTTTTGTTTTGTTGAAATACGCATCATTTTACTGACTTTAAACATCTAATTGTTGACCAATTTTCAATTTACAAACGTCCCTAAAAAATGTGATGTAATACAGCAAAACAATGTCATATTTGGAATCAAGAGGTGCAATTTTCAAACAGAGAATTGAATTATCGAAGGCCTTTATAGAAATGTCAATGCAAAGGAAGGATTATATAACCTAACATTAGTTAGAAGCCTACTGCTGGGCAACCTCCATCTGAAGACACAATCGGTCTATGTGAAGCTACTAGTTTAAAAGTATTTGTTGTTTGTTATTGATTAGCAAGATATTATATTTAATATATTATTTGTAATATTTTTTATGCTTGATAGAATTTAGTTTTGTAAAATGTTTCAGATAAATTGAATGTAATTTCTTATGTGTGTATATATATATATTTTTTTTTATAGAAAAACATTGCATTTTAGTCCACTGTAGCAAACTATTTAAAACCAGCTGATTAAAGCTTTCTTTCTTAACATGTTTGTAAACAAATACAAAAAATTAAGCTCATAAGCACGTGTGTTATCATCTATCATCTGTTTCGAACTTACAAAATCCGACAAACAAACCTCAGCTCAATTCAAGAGACCAATTTCATACTCAAAGCTTTCTTTTTCTCTCTTTGGCTTTGCTTGAGTGATTTTTCCATTTTCACTCTATGTTACATGCGTATCTTTATTCAACATTTTCAGTTTTGCTCGAAACTTTCAGCAATGATAACACTTTCTACTGATAGATGAGCTGCGACTAAATACTTACATACATATGTTCATATATACCATATTCGTATAATGCTAGAAGCATGAGTTAACAGCTCTAGAAAACCGCTTTAAGCCGTTTTGCGCTCCACTGGACTTTAAAATGTTTCAGCTTCAACTCCTGTTTTTCACTATTTTGTGCCTTTACCTCTACTTTCTTTCTTATTTGGCATAATGCCCTTTTTGTTGTTATTGTTGACTGACTGACTGAGTGACTTGACTGACTTTTGCTTTATAGCAATGCTCCTTTTCATTTTCATTATAATTTTATTTTATTTCTACTATTTTTTACTCTCGTGGGTTTCTGCTCGGTTGCACTTCCGTTTAGTATCCTTTTCGCATCGGTTTGGTTTCAATTCACTCATTCGACGTTCTATTCTGTTTGTTCGTTTATTTGTTTCTTTTTTTTTTTTTTTGTTCGTTAGTTTGTTTGTATGTCTGACATCCTTTTGTGGGGAATTATTTAACTAGGCACATTCATTTTCGTTATAAGGAAATGTTTGTCATTTTTAGTCTTTATTTCCTTGTTGTTGTTCTTATAGGAATAAGTAGGATACTTATTATTGTTGTTTACTGGTTATTGTTGTAAATTTTTTTTGTTTTGATTCTTATTTATAAACTTGTTATTGTATGTCATAGTTATTCTTATTTATACAGTATATGTATGCATTTAGTAAGTATGTACGTACTGCTAAGAAATAAATAGTTCTGAGTTGGAGTCACTTTGTCGCCAAAATGCAATCAGTGAACCCAGATCTTCTTCTATTATTGCGTGTTTAAAGTTTTTGGCAGACATTTTTTTTTTTATATTTATAAATTCTTTTTCTTGAAAATGTCATAATGAAGATGTTTTTGTTAACAGCCCAACGACCTAAAATAATACTTATTTGAAGTAACAAAGCAAACAAAAACTATTTTTATACTGTGGATTTCTAGAATTTCAAAAAATATTATTAAAAGATCCGGAATTATGATTCAAAAGGAAGACGGCATAACCAGAGAATGTCACATTCGTGATCAAGCATTTTATTAAAATATCCAACATCTCTAAGCTTTTGAAAATGAAATAACTTTTAGTAAGTTTTGAATATACAATAGTATGATGATTATAACTGCACGATTAGCATTAATATCTAGAATAACTTAGTACTTAAAAGGATACTAATATTGAGTTGGCGGGTATAGCCACTACAGTCTAAAATGCCTATGACAATAGCATTGTGAGCCTCAAGACGTAATAAAGGAATACTGGATCAGAAAATGAATTTTTTTTCTAAGTTCATGAAAAAAACATCGGTGTAATCTAGTACCTGTAAAAAAAATGGCGGCAAATTTGAAAAGATATCTCACATTTGAATACGCTTTATTTGCCATATGTCATTCAAATGACGAAACTAGGCGAATTTGAATCATTGAGAGTAGATGTCATCGATGGATAACTCGTTCGAGAAGCAACATCCAGAGGGTGTTGCCTTTTCAGGGGACGCGTGAGTCTGCCATTGTCCAGCAGCTTGAATGCTAGTTGATTACCATGGTCCTCCAACCGTGAGATGTGTCTGTTATTGTGCCTAATGATCTTCTTTTTGTTTGCTGGAATTTTCAAGGCTCGGTAAATAACCGAGTTTCTGAGCTACCACGGCACATTGATAAACCTTCGAAGAAGTTTGGATAAGAATCTCTAAAGAATTTCACGATTTTAATTTGGAATCACTGTCCTAAAGTTGCATACCGTAGGTCGGTCCATATCGGTTTCAGTATGGTCTTATACAGTAACAACTTCTTAAATAAGCTAGATGATGTCTAAATGTTCTATACATTAGCTGAATTTCTTACTATGTCGATTTACATGAATTTATCAAACTAATAATCTTGTATTCTTGTGATGAACTAGTGTAGAAACATAGAAAGGTCGCTGAAGATTTCCACGTCGGCAGATTAAGTATATGGGATTTATTTGGTTGAGACGATATTATGAAATACGTAGACTGTACAATTCAGACAACGGAACATAACGTTCGGGACTATTAATTTATTTATATTGGACAACGGACTGTTTTGTGAATTTAATTTCTCGAGAAACCGTTTAATTTGTTCTTAGAATCCCGAGAAATTAAACTTAATGTCCGAATTGTCCAGTCTATGTAAATTGATAGTTTGTGACATTATGCTGATGGGCTAATAAGCACCTAATTTCATCTGCTTCAATGGGAATTTCAAAATCTCTAAAGATTTTTCCAACTGGCATACAACAATATAATCCTGTTATTGAGATTTGAGTAAGGCCGTATTTTATTGTTGCCAAAAGCTGATATTTATCATAACTGAATTCGCATAGAGTATCAAAAATTTCAACAATTTGTCTTTCTCTCTGTTCTCTGTTAAATCAAATCTAACTTAATAATGTTGCAAATTAAGAAATCCATAAATTGCTGATAAAAATATAACACTTATACCACTCACACTCACAGGTGTAAATATGTATAGATAATTTATGCAAACACCTTACAACAACAAAGAAAATGTGAATGCCAACGGCATCCAAAATTACCAGGACATACTACCATATCTAAGGTAGAAAGGGGCTTACTCCATAGATTAGAGAGAAAGAAGATGGTGTAAGCACATGATTTATGAGATTTAAACGTAGTTAATGCCTTCTTAATTACATTATGAGTAGCAAATTTTCCTGGGCAAAGAAGAGAAAATACGACAAGGACGACATAAATGTCTTTATGAAGTATGAAACAATTTTACAAAAATATTTTTCACACATATTTTCGTTCTTTTGTCTTTCATAAGAGAAAGGACAAACCCAGACTCAAGTACTGAACACAAACGGTAGTAGCGTTGTTTGTTTGGAGGAGGAATAAAAAAAAAAAAAAGTTCAAAATAAAAATCAGTAAAGCGCTAAAAGAACATGAGTTGGAACTTAACATTAAATGGAATGCAGGGGTTTGAGTATTGAAAAGGACAGGAATACGACCGACAATGGTGGCAACACAAAAAGAAATCTGGCACACAAATCATGTTTGTGATGCTCATAAAAAATCTGAGCACATGGTTACCACCGCAAACTAACAAACCTACCTCTCTCTTCAGTTCATACCATCATCCATCAGTTCAAGGTACAACGTACAATAGAATAGAATAACAATCTGATGATGAAGAAGTGAAACTGCGAATGCTGATGGACCTTGTTCAAGTTAAGTATGTGTCCCAGCTGTTGCCACAATATGCTGTTGGGCTAGGTTCAAGTGGCAACGTGTTAAGTGTTTGCCTTCCCAATTTCATTCACTATTGTACTTCATAGTAGTTTAAATTTGACAATACATAGAACGAGAATTGCATTTGTTCTGTTCGTTCATAAACTTTGTTATTTCTCTCTTTTATTGAACTGAAAAATGAAGTGAATCAAATTTTCTCATACTCGTATATGTTTGCTCACCATATGTTGAACGTTATAATTAAAAGCTAAAAACTACTATAATAGCAAAACTATTGGGAATTCGTAATGCGTTTCATTCACTCACTCATTCATTCATCTATCAACAATTCTTGTACTACTACCATTTGGCTAAAATTGTTTTTGTCAGGGTCAGAAGAGTTCATTGTTACGTTGGCATTGAATTGAATTCAGGCAATTGGGGCCTCCTTTTGTTTTAACGCGCTCGCTCGCGTTTACAATTCCAAATTGACATGCTGATCCACACTACCATAACATGCCACACGCCAATTGTTGACACACCCATCGAACCATGAAATTGCGCCCATAAAATGATGTTTTTTTTTTTTTTTTTGCAATATTTTCCCATTTTTCTTTTATTTTTTTGTAAATTTCATTGCTGTTAAACAAATTTTACATTCACATTCTGTCGTGTTATTCTCAGACTCATTTGTTCGCTTGTAAGTGTCAACTGCAACAATCATGGACCATGGAGCCTTTAATATGGTAGAACACGTTTCATGTACGAGTAGTATATTACTTGTATAACCGCCTCCCAAAAGGCTTCATTACACAAGGTTCTTTAAATACAAGAATATTCACAGTATTGGATGGTTGACTGGCTGCTTGTTATTGTAGTACTAGTTCAAAGTTATTTCAACAAAATGTTTGCCTCATTCTCAAATTAGCACAAATATGCAAAACTTTCAACACTTAAAACCAAAAAATTGTTCACTTAAATAATAATGGGGATAATGGGGGGCATAGTGAGTGAGTGGGTGATTTGTGGTTCACTTTCATCAAGAGTTTAAGGAAAAAATAAGGCAAACAATTATTTTTGAACAATTGTTTTTGACATTTAGCATATTTTAGTAACAAAACAGAAAATTCTTTAGTTTTTAATGAATTTTTCGTTGAGAGTTACACTTGGTTTTAATAGAGTTTACAACAATAGTTTGTTGATTGGTTGTGCAGCATAGTTGTAGTTCATTCCACTTTATTTTCACCAACTATTCTATGCAGTATGAGAAAACAATATTGTAATCATAAATAATTTGGCAACAATTTAATAAGTTGGCAACAAACAAACAAAATCTTCCACTGACAAGATTGTCATTGATAAATTACGAAAAAGTTATTTATTATTTAAATTTTCTTTTGCTTATTACAATTGCTATTCATAATTCTATTTACTAATAAGTATTTTGTGTAGAAATTAAGTATGAAAATTATAAGCCATTAGAAGCTGTGAGATTGTGAGAATACCAAAGTTGTTTTTCGCTTTTTGAAATGAGTCATATTTCTTGGTAAAGTTCATTTTTATTCTGCAAATTTATAACACAAAGCATTAGGCTAATAATGTTTACAATAATATTGTGTTCATATAATATTCAATAAAGGAATTCATAAAGACAATAACATCCTTGTCAAATTCATTTATAATCTTTCAACTTTAAGAAACAATCTCATATTTCATTGTTTTGAACTTTTAAGTTTCTAGTTCTCTTGTAGAATTGAAATAATTTAAATTGGAAATTATGTAATCTTGTAAAGTACCTAAAGAGCATCATAGTTTAATTTTAAATAATCCAATTGTGTATTATTTATCACAGCAGGTTAAGTATTGATGATAAAGATCTGCAAGTGCATACATCATCAACCTTCCAACCTACCAAAGCCGCCTTAAATTAATCCACCTCTCGAAATTATCCAGTCATAGAATGAATGATTCTTGTTGTCACTTTTTTGCACAATCTAATTGTTGGAAATATGTTTTCCACATCTTTGCTTGGTAGCTTAAATTTTCATGTACCTTTAAGACAACTTATTTGACCCATTTTACGTTTTATGTCAATCATACAACCTATACTACGACCTTATATCTAATTCTATTTTTTCTGATCAGCTAAAATCTAATCTTTTATTTCATCTAAACACTTAACAGTCTATTGACCGATTGACTCATTTGCTTTATTTTTGGTAATTTGAACTTATAATATTAGTAATAAGTTAGAGCTAATGTATCTTAATAGTCTTGAGTTAAATTTAACTTTATTGTGCATGCCTAACGTGAACATACGTCCCGTTCTAAACGGGACCGTCCCTTTTTTAGGTTCTCCGTCCCGGTGTCCCCAAAAAAAAGCTTCGGGACGCAAAATTGTCCCAATTATCTAGTTCACAAGTTAAAAACATTGTATACGCGATAGCTCATTGGATTGGTAATGACGTCTAGAAAAATGTGTTTTGGTAACTAAGTGAAGTTTTTTGTTTTGGAATCTGATTTAACTATGCCGAAACGTAAGTGTACGTTCAATGATAGCGTACAAGCAAAATACCCATTTATTAAGCAAATAAATACTAAGTAGAATGCAGAGGCAAAAATCATGTGAGATGCTCTACTTGTATTTGAGTGACAATATCACAATTTACCAATCCCGCTAGAAGTGTCTTAAGGATTTAATTCAAAGAATACAAATAACCAATCCTGTTCGAAATATATTTTCCACAATAAAAGAAGTTGTCTTTTACAATATATTATAGTTTAGTACAATAATTATCTCTTACCAGACATACATAGATCAATGAGACATTTTTATAGTAATATTCCTTTAACTCTCTTCTTCTCTAGTTTAAAATATGTTTAAAAAAAAAAAAATATACGTCATATTGTATTGTATGTATTAACCATAATTTAGATGTTTTATTTTTTCAAATTTTTTGGTTCAATCACAAGAATTTTGGATGACTACCTTATTACCATACCCTGGCCCTTACCTACGTAATCTATTCCGAAACTAACCTTTACTTATTTGATGCACTTGTATGTAACTAATTGAATCCATAACTTATTCAAACTATTGTGGATATAAACATAACTCAAAAGCAAAACAGCAAAGGAGGAAAAAACTTTCTAAGACATGCCAGAAAAATAATGAACTAAATTAAGAAAATTGGTAATAATTAGAAATTAACAAAATCCAATTCCCGATTTAAACGCAATATCAAGTTCATTGTTTTGGAATCGGCGTCATACTTGGCACTACATTGATCGACATCGACTGGTTGAGAAATTGGAAGTTTGAGATGATAAACTGGAGTAGACAAATCGATTTCATGTTCTTTAATTGATAAGCTCATCTTGTCGGCTGGCACAGTTTCCTCATACAATTTCACTTCAATTATTAAATCTTCACAACTTGCTGTGGCGCCAGTACGATTACTCATCTTAAAATGCAAAACAAGGAAAAAAGAAAAAAAAAAAGAGTTAATTTTTATCGTAAGACAGGCAACAACGAACGTCGAGTCAGACAAACTCTGACTTTTGAATTTTTTTACATATAAAATCAGATAATTTGCATTTAATCGTTTTCGCTGCTGGTGACAGTCACCGGTGCCAGCCAACTTACCTGGAGGAAAACATCCTCCGTACCCACCGCTTGACGGTAACGCATCGAGTACTCTGGGCATTTGCGCGTATCCAATATTTCTTCATCCTGTTCCTCTTGCATTTCTTGCCATTCTTCAATGGTTTTCGGTTGCTTTTTATCATAATCTTCGTCTTTATCCAAAAGAGGAGCGATAAGCGAATTTTTATGTTTCGCCGGCGATGCGCCACCTTTGCTACGTGGAATGCCCGAAGGACCAACGCTTCCAGGCGCTATACATTTATATATATTGTAGGATTTTATTAAAGCAAAAAGATGTTAAGATATGCTGTTGGGCTATGCAAGATTGAAGTGTTTGTTGTTGTTACTCACTCATATTATTGGATGCCACTGGTACATCCTCATCGCTATCCGAAAAGGCATCGTAGTCACGACGTTCCGTGGGATACAATAAATTCTTTAACAAATGCACATGATCAGGATTATCGAATAGTGACATTTTTGGATGATGATTTCTTTTTTTCACTTTTGTTTTTATTTGTTTGATTTTTTTGACACGACTGCGATGATTCTCGACTGGCTGACGTTTGTTTGTTATTTTAAGAATATTAAATTTTCGTTCCTTATTGATTTCACAAAGTCAGGTTGCTTGGTTACGAATATTTTAGAAATATGTTAGAACAAATCAATAACAGATTTAACAAAAAAAAAAAAAAACAAAACAAAGTAAATTATTTCAATCAACTAAAAATTATTTACATAGGAAACTCATTGAAAACTCATGCTTAAGTTCAATGACTCTCGAAAGCTTCCTTTTTCAACTTTAAATATTTATTTTATGGGTGAACCATTGAACAAACAATTTTCGTTAGCCACAAAAACTAAAATGTTTCGGCTTGAAAAATGTGTGTGTGTGTGTGTGTGTGTGTGTATGTGTTTTTGTTTTTCTTTCTCATGTCTAAAAGTTTAAACTCGAAAAAACTATTAGTAAAGTAATATAAATAGTACATGCATACGTGTAGGTATAGTGAAAACTATTTATAGTGAATTCGGAAGAACATAGCATACATTTCTAACGAATCATAACTTGGTCAAAAACCAAATATTGGCCATATTATAGGATTAGAAGGAGAAGAGGAGCATATCAACGTTCTACAACGTCTAACTTAAAGATTGTTAGTAGAAGCTAGGAGTGCTTGCTAAGAGAGCAACTTCCTACTTAGATGTTATCAGTAAAGTCTTTTCCGTTCGTATCGGTAATTAGTTTGATTTTGTAGATAGTCGTATTGACTTGAATCCGATCTTGTTCGTGTTCTTTTAGCAAGTAGAGCCAGTAATGTAAGTATATCTGGTTGTTTCGATGTTCCTTTGTAAATGGTAAAATCAAAATTGGTCTAAAGACAAACCTTAAAACACAAAAAACGTACATAATTTTGAACGGAATAGGAACTAGCTATTTCAGTAATCAGAAGACTCTACTTTCGATACATTAGCTAGATTAGCTAATGATTAGATTTATAGTTATGTTCCATAAGTATGCATACCATAGAAGCACACCAATAGATGGAAGAAGATGGCTTAATCGATTCTTCACTTCAAACTGATTATTTATAATGAGTATCTTTTTGAACAATGATCTTTATTAGTTCATTTGGAAATTGCTACCCACTCTAATCTAATCTCCCGTAAATACCAGGTGTAGAAGTTTAAAATGTCGTTTTTTTATTAAATATACACAATAACTAGCATTCCCCGTGCGCCTTTCTACGCCTTCGTCCTAGTGCTTGTTTTTGAGTGATTTTTGTAGTTATTGTTTTTTATTAATAATTCACCGGAATATACAACATATATATATGTATATACATACATATATGTATATGTATATGTTTATTCCATTCGCCATATAACCGGAACACAATTTTGTGAGCGATTTGTGGAGTTTCTCTATGCTTTATATGAAACATTTTATCCACCAATTTCACGACAACAGCAGATCCAAAAAAAAAAGTATTAAAAAAGCTTCTCCATGAACAAATATATATATGTACCAACTTTCATGGTGATCGGTCAAACGGTGTCGGAGCCATCACCGTCAAACTATTTTTTTGACCTATTATGATTTAGGAAAAATAGCAAAAAAAATGTATTCAAGGTTTGGCCCTCGCTTTCTACACATTTTGTCCATCTTTTAGGCAATTTATAGATTCTAAAAGAAAGTTTCATCCTTCATCGAAGTCCATTCACCAAGCCATTCATCTACTTCATCGAATGTTGTAAAATACTGCTCAGCCAATTAAGGGCGCAAATAGTGTCTTTGACCAGATTGCCCGAAGGTGCACAAGCGTTTTCATGCTGCGAAATGACAAAATTCGCGCGGAACCGACTTTGTATCTTTTCATGTCGATTTTCGTGTTAACTTTGAAATCACCACTTTTGAAATGTTTAAACCAGCGTTCATAAGTATTGACGATTGGAGCAACCTTGCCGTAAATTTCCTAAAGAATTGGATGATTTTCCAATGCTTTTTTCTTTTGATTGAATAACGAAATCCACACTCACCGCAAATGCACTTTATTGGCTTTAAATGTCAACATGTTTACCATCAAAAAGAAGTGTGATACTAACCTGTAAACAAACAAAAGAGTATCGCATTTTGCAGCAGGTGATCATAACCACAAAACATCACTTTGCGTTTGACATACAATAAAAATGAATGAGCTTTGTGGAAAACGACATTTTAAACTTCTACACCTGGTTTAGCAGTTAATATTGAAACCAATTCATGTCTATAGAAAACTCGAAGCGATTTAAGATTCTTTACTTACATGGTATGCAAATATTAATGCTTATATGGTTAAACAAAAGTGAATGAACTCTATTTGGTCTTTTTTTTTAATTTCGAAAGATTATTTGACAAACTTTTTTGACACAAAAGTCAAGAAATTGAAATTTGTACCAGATTTATTAATTCTTTAATTTAGTCCATGATTGAATAATTTGAAATTTTGATTGAAATTTATTCAATACAATTTTATTTTATTTAGAAGTCTTAAACATTATTATTATTATTAAATTATCAAATTGTAGATCAATTGTAAGAAGACCAAGATTTTTACCATATACTCGTATTATATGAGTCTTATAGAATTATTTATTGTCTCAAAGTTAACAAAACAATGATGATCTTTTTAGTAAGATATCACTGTTTCTTTTGGAATTACATATTTGTATTAAATGCATAGACACACTTTTTTATTCTTATATAAACAAATATTATATACATATACATGTACATATGTGTCTGCATATTCTATTTGCATTTCTTCTACAAGTTGGTGAGTGAAGCCGACTTTTGTGTAAATATTTTGAGTTGGCATCTATTTTCGAGTTGTTGTTACTTGTACGAGTACAATAAACAGTTTTACGGCATATGAAGAAAGCGTTACTTAACATTGCACATACTCACACACACACATACACACAGAGATGCTAACACATACATGTAAATGTAGTGATGTAAGGATTTAACATATCAACACAAGTGCAACAATATCTTTGCATGTTTTGTGTCCTTTTTGCTGATATTTGAGTTTGAGTTTTTGGCATAAAAGTTCTGGAGACTACTCACTCTTGCAAAAAACATTCTATGTACTTTTCGTCGAGTTTAAAAAACTTTAGAAATATTATTGCAATTGGAAGTTCTAATGAAACAAAGGATAATGCAAAGGAGAAGACACAGAATGTTTGTGTTCTCTTTCTCAAAGATGAAGATGAGAAGAAAACTTTGTTTTGGAAAAATACTTAATTTTTTCAAACCAAAATAAAAAAAAAAAAACTTAAAAACAGCTTATTTCACACTTTTCCGGTTGAACTCAACTCAACCAACCCAAGGACCTAAAAATCTACCTACCAAACGATGCATTCAACCTACTACACTTAACCTCAATCCCGCTGCCAAGGTTTTAATTTTGTTTTAAATAAATAAAATATGCAAATCCTTTTCTGTTATTTTTATTTTTCGGAATGGTTTTTGGTGAGATCCTCATTCTTATTCTAAAAAATAAAGTAAAAAAATAATGGTTGTAACAATCAAAAGCGTTGCTATTTTTGAAGCAACAAAAAAATTGCATTGGGTGGCTATTAAAATGGAAATGATGCTTCATATCATTTCAACTGACAACAAGTAGCACTTTCACTGCATGGTTAAATGAAATCTTTGTCAGTACAAATTAACAATAAAAAACAAGTAATAAAAAATTTAAAAAATATTATACAAATCCTTTAAATTAATGCATTAAACATGCCACATTTTATTTTTTTTTAAGGAAACGTAAATAATGTACAAATATAAACTAAAATTGTGTAAACTTTTTGCCAAAATATTCGTATTATTATTTATAGCAACCAAAGGTGAATAGTTGATTTTAATTAACAACAAAAAGTAGAAAATATTGTTACTTTTTCTCTGCATTATGTGTACTACAATTAAAGTTTGTGGTTGGGATTAAACAAATTTAAGTGCCTGGAAAAATATAAACGAATTTCACAGGAAAAAGAGAACAGAGCAATCAAAGTTGACTTTAGTTTATTCTGAAAAAAGTTTTTTGGTCATTGCCAGAAGTTAATAAACAAAATAATAATTATTACTAACACATAAATATAAAAATGAAAGTTGATAACAATTTCATAGTTTTATAATAGTTGTTATACTTCTATGGAAAGAGAGAGCTGCGTATAAGTCCTTAACTGTATCCAATCTTTCTGTATGATTACTTGGTTACCTACCAACAACCACTATAGACACTATAAAATTAATTTTTTATTTATTTATTCACTTTAAATTGGTATATATGTATGTTAAATAATTAAGATATCAGGTTGCTTGCTTATGCTTCTTAGATATTTCCAAGGGTTTAAATACTCTACTCTAAGTTTCGAATGGCACAAAAGAGGGAGAAAAGGTATAATAATTATTACTTATATCTAGGACTTGGATTGAATACTCTTCTTTCTAAAATTTAAGTATAGTCTAGCACTTTTGTCTGCTACTTATTCGAAGTTTACTTTGTGATGCAAGTCAATACTAGTGGAGTGGTGGAAGGGTAAATTAAAAATCATTTTTAATATTCTATATTGGGTGTTAAGGTGGTATGTGAACCAACCAGGAGCCTTGTTAATTAATAATTATGTAATTTCATTAAACTGATTCATTTTATTCGTACTAGTATTATGTATGAGACAAAGCTCTGATCTTTTTTAAAAAATGTAAGTCACTAAAGGCTCTTGACTTGTGTTGGATGGTACTATAAAATGCACACTTTTATGCCAAAACATTCAGTATTTTCTGTATCACTTTCTAGTTAATAAAAGTTCTTTAGAAAATATTGTTTGACATCGAAATGTTACAGTGATGATGACGTTTAAAATATTTAACTCTTGGGCAAATTTGTCAAATGTATGTTTACCAAATGAACATCTAAGGCTCTAGAGTTGGGCAGTTATAAAGTTGTCTCCACGATTTTTAAGCATTTCTGGAACTATAAAGTTAAAGTTCTTCAAATGGAGCATTGTCATTATCATTGTTACAGTGATGATGACGTTTAAAATATTTAACTCTTGGGCAAATTTGTCAAATGTATGTTTACCAAATGAACATCTAAGGCTCTAGAGTTGGGCAGTTATAAAGTTGTCTCCACGATTTTTAAGCATTTCTGGAACTATAAAGTTAAAGTTCTTCAAATGGAGCATTGTCATTACCCTCCTTAGGCTATTCCATCTCCATCGCCAAACGACAACAATAACTGAATATAATTGTTTAGCCTAATTCAACTTTTTTTTTGGCAAAGATTGGTATATTGCAGCAAGTATGTGGGAATCGCTTGATCCTGAAACCTGGCTTGGTATAAAAGCTACAGCCTTAAATGCTTCAATCAAGTTTCAAGAAATTTTCAGCGGCAGAAATACTTTATCCCTAAACTGAAGGATTTTATAGCCCTTTTCATCCCATATGTTATCTATCGGATGTCACACCGAACTGATTCATTGTGAATCGATTTTGCGTTCAGACCGACGATTCTGGATCATGAACAGCTTTTTTTTTTGCTTATACACAAGTTGTTATGTTTTTTGCTTTGGTTTGAAAGAAAAAAAGAGCGGAAGTATGTCGAAAATGACAGTTCCTAACCAGAAATGACCGAAATTTTCGAACACTATCAGAAATATGCCAGCCCTGTTTTGATTCACAGCCGATTTCATTGTTGAATCTAAAACAACAACTGTCATTTTTCCTTGTGGTTGTTGTCAGATTTAATTGTCGATTCAACATAGAATCGATACACGATCGGTGTGAATGGCCTAAAAGTCTGGCCAACAGGCCGGCCAGTGCATAACGTGAATGCATTAAATTAAAACAGTACATGCAGTGGAGCCTCAATAATTTAGAAACATATCATCTTTGATTGTCCTTCGTTACCTGATAGTTACAAATTACTACCAACCTAATGGGAATATCAAATCTATAGCGAATTTTATGGACCGGCACACGATCAAATCGCTATTAGGCTTAGAGTTTCAAATATTTAATGGCAGATTAAAATAAAAAAATCTCAGTACAGGCATATCGCCATCAGGAACATGTTTTGTTGTTTTATTTTATTAATTTAATGGTCCATTAATATTCTTAAAGATTATTATTTTTAAGTCAAAGTATTGAAACATTAAATTTTTTTTCGCTAAGCGTTACACAGAGTTTCGTTAAACGATATATAAGTTTAAGTAAAATAACGATATTCATATAAAATTTAAAGTAAATATTTATAAAAACATACTAATGTTAGTTAAATTTTACTCAAGTCTTCATGGCTATTAACAATAAATAAATATTTCTTTTAAAATATGTAACTAAATCTACATAAATGCTGTGTGCTGCTATTTATATTGTTCATACGACATGTTAACTACATTGTGGGGAATTTAATTTAAAAAAATATAACAAATAAACTTACTTAACAGTTATGCATTTACACCCTTAAACAGATGGAAATATGTACATATGTCTATGTATTTAGATACATTAGATATGTAACAAGCTCATTTGCACATGAGCACATTTTTTCAAGTTTAATTTTACGTAATAAGAGAAAATCTTTCTTTCATTCTTCTATCTATCTTTGTCCCCGCTTTTTAAGTTGTTTTTGTATTTCACACTCCATGCAAAGAAAGCCTTAAGAGCACGAGTATAAATTAAATACATACTATACACAGATGCGCAGACACGCACACATACTTGTTAGACAATTAAAAATAAAACAGAACACAAATAAATGAAATGTTCCAAATGGAATTCTACACTACATACATACATTTATATATAATACAGCCATACTAAAAGAAAGCCCAACACGTGTTTACCCTGCAGCAACCAAAAGTCTCTTGAGTATGAGATACTTTATGCAAGCGCTTGGTCGCGTATGTTATTCGCAGTTACGCAACCTAACTTACACAGACAGACAGACAGTTTGACAAGTCAGTCAGTCAGCCAGTCAGTCGACTGTGTCGTAGCCTATGGCAACAACACTTTTTTAAAATAGAGTCCAACTCTAAAAGTGTGATTATATATATATGTGTATGTGTAAATCTATGTTTCTGGTAATTAAGACAAATGTAAAAACTACACCACTTACATACATAAAGTGCTTATGTTGCTAGAAGATACAGAAACGGGATGACAGACAATGATGACAGTAACTCAGTCATTCATTCATTCATTCACTAAGTTTTAGTAATAAAACTCACTTTCGCTTACATATTGTATCTTATTTTCTTAGTTTTACTTTGCTATGTACTACTTTCATTGCTGGTAGCGCTTTAGTCAGGTGTCATGTTGAAATGTACGTATTTGTGACAAAAGTCAAGTTCAAATACGAGACACACACATACTGAGACCACATATTACAACATTTCATTGTTGTGACAATGAAAATTAAGTTTTCTGGACTGAACCAAAATGATAGCTACAGAGTTACTGATGAATGGTTGAATCCGAAACTTGCCACATTTATAAATCATGTTGATGGTGATGTAGAGAAAGGTTTATTTAACACTAATTGAAGGGTCACAAAATTTAGATAATTAAGAAAGCAATTTTGTATTATCTCTTTTCTTTTCTTTCTTCAGAGTTAAAAATAAAACTGTCAAATTCATGGAAAACCAAAATTTAAACACACGCAAATTTGTCAATACTTAATGTTGAAATAAAGCTGAATGTCAAAATGGTATTAAAAGAAATATAATTAGGTTCTAACACTTCGTAATATGTTTTTTAATTTGTCATTAAGATTATATAGAGAACTTTTAATAAATATTTCCACAATAAGATGACATATCGCAGGAAGAAGCATTACCATAAGAGCGTCATTCGATACCAGTAGAAGATATAAAACGTTTGACTCTGGACCAATTCAATGATAATAAAAATTTCTATTTGACGAAGTTGGAAGGTAATAACAATGGAGACATCAGGGTCCAACATGATGGGGCTTCACCATATTAGATAGAACTAGAGGAAACATTGCTCTTCTGAAGAGTTTGTTCTCCAATTCTCTGATATCATAATGAAGTGATTCCGTATTACTTAAAATCAAAATCTTTAAAAAATAAGCCACACTATCTGGAATAATTTAAATAAAACAAACATACGTGCTGTAGCCGATAATTTTCTAGAAAAAGTCATGGAAAATGTATAAAAAGTATATATTTTGGTGTCGGATCTAAAAGTTACCACTTCCCAATGGCGGCGTAGCATGAATTGGCACCAGTGGCGGTCTTCCAAAACAAACAAAAAGAATTTCTCTGTTGATGAACCAAAAAAAAGAAAAGGTTCCGAGAAGTTTTCTGGGCCGACCAATGATGAAAAAAAAAAAAAAATACAACACACATCAATTAATAAATGTAATTTGCTAAAATTTTTGATGATATTGTCGAAATTAAATTACCTTTCCTTTTCAATGGACAATATGGAAAGATTGGTAAGTCGCTCATGGCTCTTTGTGGATCTGACGTAAGATTTTATCAACAGAAATTTTGAAAAGTTTCTTTCACAAGAAGCCACCGAAACACAGATAGTTAAAAAAACATTATGCTAGATTCGGAACAGACTCATAATAGTTCCATTCTACTATAAATTTCAAAAGCTTCAAGGAGGTCCACTGGACCGCTTCTAGGAAAGAAATGCTAGCACCTTCCAAGTGGCGCTTCAGTCGAACAGTCTCCAAAATAATGTCCTCTGCAGAGAATTCATCATAGATGTTTATTAGGTTTGGAAGTATAACACGAAGTTCTTCTTTTGTTAACGTAATCAGAAGTCAGTCTCCAAAATAATGTCCTCTGCAGAGAATTCATCATAGATGTTTATTAGGTTTGGAAGTATAACACGAAGTTCTTCTTTTGTTAACGTAATCAGAGTTTTATGCTGAACAACACCGAATGTTTTAAGAATGTCTTCCATTGCCTTGTAACGATGGTATAGTTTTCCGTAAAATCTGTCAGTATATTCTAACATAGCTCTCTGCAGCTCTTCTGGCAATGTTAGCCCAGCATCTTGGGCCATTTCTCATGGCATACATTTTCGGAATCTCCTCCTTCGTCTTTTTTCAATTGAAATATCCAATTCTTCATATTTTTTTAGTTGCGTAGGAAATAGCTCTTCCCAAATGGATACATTGGCTTTAAAAAAAGAATTTTAGGGCTTTGATTTTTATGACACACTTTTACAGAGATAGCCCAGATGCTTGTATATACTCCTGTGTCTGGTTTACTTCTTGTAGGACTTTTAACTTTTTAAAGATGCGATCATATAGATTTCTTTCACGACTATGTCAGGAATCTCAACCATAATCCTTCAAATCACCTAATCAATTTTAACATATACCATACAGTAAAATCTGTAGTATCTCCCCCAGGTGGTCATCACACTTGGACGGACAAATTTCTTTGTCCCAAGTCATGTTTTTGTAGAAACAAATACATTCCGGTGGGCGGACTGCTTCCGTAGCAGTACATTTTCATTGAAACCTAAGGTGTTCGTCTAAGAAATAGAGACCATTTTGTGAAATGTAAAAATTTATAATTCAATTTATAATATCTTATTTTTGTAAACAATAAATTGTAAAACTTAAAAAACTCTGTTTCGTAGTGTTAAGATTACCACAAAATTAAGACACAATTTCATACGCAAAATGCTTATTTATCAAATGCAGTATCAAATATTTGACATTTTACTTTTTATTCCTCCAGTCTTCCTACTCTTTTACACAATTGAAGTCTTTTACCTATTCACAGTTCAAAGCCAAGTTTTCTTTTATTCTCTTTTTGTATTGACAAACTTAAAATCTTTGATAATATAAGTATATAATATTTGAGATGATTTGCCTCATTTAGTTTATATACAATTTGAAGTTTTGATATTTCAATTTGTCACAAAACTTCTACTGGTCATCCTTACTTACTTACTTGCACAAAGCTTAGCTCGTTTTCTCTTTTATATTTTCACAATGTCCCAAGTTGAATGCTTGAGGCATTATTCAGTTAAAGTGTCCTGTAGAGCAGTCAAACGCCACTCACTGGCAGACATGAAGGTCCCAGCCATTCTTCATTTGTAAAATATTACATTTTTCATAAAACTTTAAAGAAAAATCTTTGCGGCAAAATTGAAAAATTACAGCAAATTCAACAAAAAAAAAAATTATAGCAGTAGTTTATCTGATGCCTTAAATTAAACAAAGAAACTGAATGAATTATTTTGAGGTATTAACATTATACTATTTATATAAGTATTTCTAGGTTTGATTTGTAATAAGTAGGAATATTCAAACAAAACTTTATTCGCAATTCTCCACAGCTTCCTCTTCTTGTCTGTCTTTATTCTAATTGAGAAAGATCAAATTTCTATATACTCTACCATATTGAAGTTTAAATATTTTTATAATTATTTGCTGAATTTCGAATGTACAAGAATAAAATGATTGTGTGTACCATAATTTCCTTTTCCTATATATTGACTTAAAGTTATATGTTCATTATTAAAAGCAACTTTTGCAATAAATCACAAAAGACGAAAAAGGAAATAATAATAATATTGTATAAAATTCTTTGAAACTTAAACTCAAAGTTGAATTCGTAAAAGGAAAGTTGACAAAATGAGATTAAATTTGATTTTCCATTGAATAGAAAATTAGTGATAAACTGATTTTTATACTTAATTCAAAAAATTCAATTGAATTAGAAATTTGTCAATCAATAAACCTTAAGGATTTTCTACATGATTTACCAAACACACATACATGCATGTATTTTTTTTAACGAAATATATTCTTATTTTTCTATGAAATTTAAGAATTAAATTCTTTAAAAGTTGAGAAAGATACTCGAATATTGTAGTTAAAAGTTAAAGTATATTTAAAGAAATATCTCGCATTTACCTGATTAATTTTGGTGTCATGTTGTGCTTTGTTATACAACATAACGTTACTCAGCCGATGATTTACAGCTGTGTTAGCGCCGGCAAGTTTCCTTCCACCCTGTCAGACAGATTAACATATGCTCTTAGCATTGTTTCTGAATGGTGTCGGGACATTGGTTCCTCAGTTAATCTTTCGAAAACTGAGACTATGCTCTTCACAAGGAAGTACAAAATTCCCGACCTCCCCCCACCAAAACACGAAGGCACTCGCCTAAACATAAGCCAACAAGCGAAGTATCTATGCCTAGTTCTTGATTAAAAGCTAAGCTGGAAAGCAAACATCCTGGAAAAGTCACGAGGGGCCTCGTACGCTCTCTACTGCTGCAAGAGGGCCTTGGGTGCTTGTTGGGGTTTTAACCCCCGTTTCACAACCTGGCCTTACGCAGCGATGGTGGCGCCCAATCTTCTGTATGGTGGCCTGCCTGCCACAGGACAGTTAACCAAAAACCTCTTGACAAAGTCAGAAAACCGGCAGCCATTATGATAACAGGGGCCCTTCGGACCACTTCCACTAAAGCGCTGTTTGCAATCCTCAACTGGATACCAACCAGTCTTTTAGCGGAACAGTATGTTCTGCCATTAGACTTAACACCATAACTCTCTGGACTAGGCTCATACAGGGCCATGCAAGCATTTTGGAACGTGGTCCATCTGTCCCTGCGACAGTTGACTATGTATGTCCCTCACCCTACTTTAACCGGAATTTCTCCACTCACATCCCCAGTAGGGAGGACTGGCTGGTCGGTACAGTTCTAAAACCTCACTCCATTAACATCTACACAGATGTCTCCAAATTGGAGAAGAAGGTCGGATGCGGCATCTTCCCGAACAACCTAAACTTAAAGCTCAACTTTCGCTTATCTGACCACTGTAGCGTTTTTCAAGCAGAGGTAATGGCCATAATAATGGCCTCCCATTGGCTTCTAGACAACTACACTCCGATGTCACATATTGATATCTACATAAATAGCCAAGCGGCAATAAAGTCCCTCTCGGGTGTATTCACTACATCCAGGCTGCTTACTCTCGGTGGGACCTCAATAAGCATGACCATAAAAGTACTAACTATTGCGTCATAGGCAAACATGCTGGCAGACTTGGGCTTCCTCATTACGATTTCTGCCACAGATGCAGCTCTGAAGAGGAGGAGGAGACTGTGCTTCCCCTCATGTGCCAGTGTCCATCCCTCGCCAGAAGAAGATGGAACCACGTAGGCTCTGGGTTTCTCTCCAGATTAACCGAACTATCATTCCTATCAATCAGGCTAGCTACGTTCATTTCGGTATCTAAATGGTTTATCTAATGGCATCAGACAATGGGCCATACTCTTTTTTTGTGCCTTAGTGATCCTCTCGTCTGAGGGCTGCCACTTAACCTAACCTAACCTAACCTACTGCTAATTTAGACATGACAAACTAATAAGTTAGATGTTATTGGACACTGTTATCATAGCAAACGTTCACATTCTCCTTTTAATCTGCGTTCGGCTTATTACTGGGGTGGTTTATAAAAAAGAAAATTCCGAAAACTCAAAAGGAACACCCGAAAAATAGGGAAATCAAAATAAAGGTGCACAAGAGAGAGAGAGAGAGAGAGAGAGAGAGAGAGAGATGGAGAGTACAGAATTTCATGTACTTTAAATGTAATAAGACTCGCACGGAACATTATTTTGGGAACAGTTGAATTGCAAAACGCTGTGAAAGTTTTTAAACCGCCTTAAAAAAATGCATGTGTTGAAATCGCTTACAAAAAGTGAAACAGTTTTGCGTGTAAATTTGTAAAAATAATGAACTTTAACTCATTTCAAGAATATATCGAAGAACCAGTATTCTTGAAATTTACTGAGTCATAGAAACGTTGCCTTCAATTCGATCCGTACGTACCGTAAAAGTAAGATGCAATCAAATTTATTTAGAATTATAAATCAAAAAGAAAGTAATTAGTTTCGTGTGACCAGTGAAAGTGCCGAACAAAGTGAACAATGTTTAGAAGATCTTTTGCTGCTGAAACTGTCGAACAACGAGCAAAACTCGGTCACCCAGTACTCTTCTTAAAACGTCTTTTAAAGAATCTTGATTGGATATCTTTATACAAATAATACATCTTAATGTATCCTAATCCTAATTTATAAAATATTGTATTATGAAATTGTTATGAATTTCAGTATTCGGATATGGCATACTTATTGTGCACTGGAATGAAGTGTTTAAAAATGGGTACACACAAATTACCTCCAAAAAGGAGAAAAAAAAATTGATCAAATCAACAACTGTTAACAGACTTACTTTACAGAGAAATAGTAAATATGCTGGTGGTCGTCAGACAATGAAAGAATGACAAGAAATACATACTATTGCCAAGCACAACTTTACTGCAGTTGAGTACAAATAAAAGTTTCACTGTAAAACAAATATGACATGCTATGATGTATGTATGTATTGTACTAAGAACTTCTACTTATACCAAAAAGACAAAGGATGAATAAATGAGGCAAAAGAAAGTTGTCAATGGTATTTCTCAAAAGTAGATGCATATTTATTTCTATATTTTCCTGTATATGTACATATGTGTAGGTTATTTTAAAGTTACTCGTACATAGATGTGTGTAGAAACATAAATTTCATTTGTAACATGAATTTCAAAGAAACTAAATCATGTAGAAAATGACTTAAAAAAGAAAAAACTTTGGTTAAATGCTTTCAAGTAAGTACATTCAATATTTTTGATTACACTTCATGAACGCAAATGCCCAAAGATACAATTTTAGTAGAATATTTATCACAAAGAGAGATGGAGAGCAGGTAGGAAATGATACTCACACTATATACAAGTACATAACTTGAAATTTAATCGAAATGTGTTTATCGAAAAAACATTTCAATTACATTTTGGCATTGCGTGCGTTAGTCACCAGCGGACTAAGGTTATCGAGGGTCTGGGGCGGTAAATCTAAATTTGGACACCGTTATACTCAGAAATTTGTGAATTTGAACTAAAAGTAAGATGAAAACGGTGTTTGTTTTGGGTTGGTAATTATTTTTCATCAAATTCAAGATCTATTAGATTTTCCTTATTTATGGAATCTATGAAGCTATTTTTTTTTAGATTTAGAGGGCCCTCTTAACTGGAAATTCGCCTTAGTGCGCCAGTGGCATGCGTGCGTACATTTGGTCTTATGTGTCCTTGGTTTTCTTACAAACATTTTGAACAGAATTATGTTGATGATGCTGGTCGAAAGTGTGTTGGAGTGAAGTCACTAACCTAAATGAGAAATTGTGTGTGAAGGAATGAAAGAAATCGAATGGAATGGAATAGAATAGAATTGAATAAAAAGTGGAAATGAGTAGCAGGTGAAGTGCACTTGAGCTTAACTGAAATGAAAGCACTTTTCGAGTCATTAGGGGAATGTACAATAAATCATTTTGTCAATGAAAAGAGCAATCGGCATGTTTTTCGGTTTATACAGGGAAAAATTTTTAATGCGTTTCCAATTCATATTGTTCTTATGTACCATCATATGTACGAGTATATCAATGAATGCTTTGTACATAAGTTTAAATATTATTATTTCAAATTTCTTTTTATTGCATAAAATTCAATTAGTTTTGATAAAATACTTGGACAAACAAATGAAAATCATGGGAAGCGAAAATTATACCAAATTATTATATACAATCTTATAGTTTATGGGAAACAGGTGCCCGCCTGGACAGACAAACAGAAAAATTGAACATGACTAGATATGTATATTCTCTGCTGATCATTTCAGTATACAATGTATACATACTTTACAGGATAGTAATTGTTTGTCGCTTTAGTTTTATTTATACTTTTCCCACACAAACTTAATATACCCTTCATATTTTCAACAAGATCGGTTGCTAGTCAGCTTCACCATTCTATGAACAACCATATCACTAAGCACTATCATCACTGTACTCATATCATACTCATAATATTCACTTACCTATCTTCAAAACGCTTGGACGTTCATTCATTCATATTTTATGAATAATATTTCAAAAGATCTTGCTGAAATCTTTACAGGAATATACAAATGAATAGTATTCAGAATACAGTTCGTATACGTGCTTTCGAAAAATCATGTGTAATAAAAAGAAATTTTCAGTTTGTCGATAAACAAAACTGTTTTCCATTTTTCTACATTTTAATTAAATTTTCAAGGTTATCCCTAGCAAAACTGTACATATAATAAGAAATATTGACTCAAATTTGACCATTCATATTAGTGTCAAGGTAAACTTTAGAAAAATTAAAGAAATTTAGAAAAATAATCATACTCCGCAGCCGGTAGGATTCGAACCTACGCTCCCAGAGGGAATCTGATTTCTAGTCAGACGCCTTAACCGCTCGGCCACGACTGCCTCATACTACACAGCTCGATCATATCAGAAACAAGAAATTGGCATTCAGCTGAAGAAGCAGAAATGCTATAAATAGTTTACAGGTTTTTTGATGATTAATTTAAATGAAAATGAAAAAAAAAAATCTTAAATGTCAAAAGATAAGCAAAAGTTTTAATAAAGAGAATAACAATAAAAACAACAAAGATCTCCATACTGAAGTTAGTTAGATAGACAGAAAAGTTTTCTATATAATGCATACAAGTACAAGTATATATAAATCTTTGGTTTATAAAAGCAAACTTTAAATGCCTATTTAATCACTTAACAACTGGCATTATACAGTTGAAGTAACTTGATGAAAGTAAATGAAACTTCTACTTTACTTCATGCCGCCCCAACATTCATAGAGGAAATACCAAAGACAACAACACAGACCTACAAATATAATACTGTCTGTGTGTGTATGTCTTGTAATATTGACCACACAGAGACCAAGTTTTGAATTTAAGTTTTATGATAATTTACATTGTGGACAAATGCACTCAACTCTATGACTAGTTCCATTCTATTCAATACTTCGGCAGCTCACTCACTCATCATCTTAGTTTAGTTGCAATGAAAATTTCAAAGACCAAGAGAACAGACGATTGAGAGACTAAGTTGGCTAAGATTGTAATTTTTTTAAGAAACCAGAAAGCCCTCAAGTAAAATGGATTATGATGCATCTTTTGTAAGTACGTAATGCCAAAGATTGAAGGGAGACGACTACAGCAAGAATATTGCAAGTGTTCTGGCTTGAAAAACAGGAAAATTGAGAGTAATGCATTTTATAATAATTTCCCTTTTCAAGCAAATAAAAAAGATGATAAATAAAATAAAAGAGAAGTGTAAGAAAAATTTAGTTGTTCATTATCTAAAGCTGCTTTTACTTAAATATGAAATACATAATTTTAAATAAGTACAATTCAATTCAACTGAATAAATGATGAATATTCAAATTTCTAATCATCCACGTCCGACTCTTCTAGTGCTACTAGAATCTCACTTATCACTTCAGAGCGCATCTTTTCATGCTATCTGGAAGGAATCCTTTATTGTTCCGTTACATAAAAAAGTAACAAAGCTGACATATTTAATTATAGAGGTATTGCCAAACTTTTAGCAATCCCAAAGTTCTAATCACTTCACCCCTTTATAACTACTGCAAATCTCTTATTTTTCCGTGTCACGGTTTTACGAAGAATAGATCACCAATTACTAACATGCTTGAATTTATATCTTTAGTAAATCTTGGTTTTAACAAAAAATGTTCAACTGATGTTGATATATTGACTTCAGCAAAGCGTTTGATTCCGTTAATAATGATCTGCTTTTACTTAAGTTTGACCTTTTAGGTTTCCCGCAAGATCTTCTTTGTTGGATTTCTTCATATTTAAGAAATAGAGTTCAGCGAGTGTTTTTTTAAATCCACTCTTTCTTGTCCAGGTGATGTCACTTCTGGTGTTCCTCAAGGAAGTCATCTTGGCCTATTATTGTTTATCCTTTTTATAAACGATATTCCTTCATCCTTGAATAACTCTCGTGTTCTGATGTATGCTGATGATGTCAAACTATGCCTTTCATTTAATGATATCTATTCGCAAGTCAGATTGCAAGATGATCTAACATCACTGCATTCATGGTGTTCATGCAATCTTCTACAGCTTAACTGCGCAAAATGCATGTTTGTGACTTTTCATCGCTTGAAGCCTCATCTTCTTTCTTACACGATCCACAACAATTCGTTAGCGCGTGTCTCTAATTTCAGTGACCTCGGAGTCATTCGAGGTAATCGCCGAATTTCTTTAGGAATAAGCTTTCTTCATAAACTTATTAATGGTATTGTTGCTTCGCCGGGGCTTTTGAGTCAACTTAGTTCCTCTGTCCCTAGTCGTACTACTAGGAATTTTGTTCCTCTTGCTCTGAGCATATTCATAATTGGACATGAATCCGCGAGAAGTGTGCCACGATTCCTCACACTCCACCATAAGTGCTACTTCATAGGATAGTTTGACGACATTCAACCACAATCCGAACGAATTTTTGAACCGTTTCGTAACCGTGAACAAAATAAGGATTCATCGCAACACCCACCGGGGGAATATGCACCAAAGTGGGTCTGTCGATTTATTGGGAAGCATGCGGTGTCATTCACATCAATTACTTTGAAAAGGGTAAAACGATAACCGGCGAATAAAAAAGTGCTCTTCCACCATAACATTGCAAGGGTGCACACGTGTGTAGTAGCCATGACAAAAACCCATAAATTCGTCCACGAACTGCTTAATCAGACCTTAAAAAGGTCATCACTAAAACAAACTCCTATTTTAAAGACCTTTATATTAAAAAAGTCACTGACTTATCTTACTGACCTGGTACTTAATCTCACTAGACAATGAGAACAATCTTTAGTTTGTAGAAAGAAAACCACTCATAAGGTGATCTTACACTGACAGCGGTCCTTCCTAACAACGCGACTTCCAGGTTTTTTTTAATTTGAAATTTATAATAGTAATTTCCTTCCCTTCCACTATTTATTGTCCGGCTTATTATTTCAATAATTCTTTCTCTCTAAATGTTTATTTGTACGTGTATATCAAGTAGCAAGTTTGAAGTTTATCATTTTGTTTATTCAACTTTAATGTTTTTGTTTTTGCTTTATTATTTGGTTTCACTTCTTTCTTTTCTTATTGCACGAGACAGCATTTGTCAACGTTGACATTTACTGTTTATTCAAAAAAAAAAAAAAAAACACTACACTCTGACTCTGTAAATATATTTTATTTTCAACTCAACTTCCTTTATCTACTGTTTATGGTAGTTAATTATTTTTTTTTTGTTTTCATTCTGTTATTATGTTATCTTTAAATAAATTTATCTGTCTGAATTATTATTATATTTTTGAGAAGCTACCATTATGTTGTCTAAAAGAGATATTTATCAGTGTAGATATTGCATGCACTTAATCCACACTGTCTTTCTAGCAGATCCCTAACTCTATTCCTAAAACATAAGTTTTCTATGAAATTTTAGGAAATAAATCATATGGTATTGTCAAAGACTATGACTTATGTACATTGACTAGATACATCCCTCAAAAAATAGTTTTTCTCTCCCAATTTCATAAGCGATTTGTCCAGTCTATGTATTTCATAACTAATTTAGCTATTTACATTTAAATGTCATATTTATATGGTGGCTTTATCTTTTAGTGTTCAGACAATGGCATCCGCGAAGTATGATTAAGAAGAAAATGTCAAAAACTGATGGAAAGACAGGCAAACAGATGAACGCACACCAGATCGATTTCCTTAGTAAGGATCGTCATGCCTATATATACATTTAGACTTAAGACAATATATTTTTCTTTCAGTACAATATGTTGTCAGAAAAATGGCAAACAATGTATATGAGAAAAAACCAATCAAACCAATTTTCATTTAGCTCATCAAATACAAATTATCTAAAGAAATGAGCATTCATTGAAAATCAATTGAATTCAAAATGGATACAACAACAGTGCCAATACAAAAAAGAAACAAAAGATATGATGATGTGATGATGACAAGTATTATTCTAATAAGATACAAGAACATCATCATCATCTTTAGTCAATATTTACTTTTATTTTCCTCAACATTCGCATCAATTTCATCATTACCAACAATATACTTATCAATGCCATAGTCATTGATATTGCCATTATCCTCTTAGTATTGTATTTTATAGAGTAAGTTAGTATAATATAGAACAGGCCAACTCGACGGAACAAATTGATTCAGTAGAGTTCAGCTGAGCTTTCATTGTTCAAGTTGTTTCCATAGGATAATAGAATATGTATGTACGTGTATCTTATCTTGTTGTTGTTTTTATGTTAATCGATGTAAGTCCTTTCTTATTTACTACTCCCTCCAATTTAAGAATCATTGTCTTCGTTTACCATAGAGTCATTTCTTCATCTTGTTAAGCATGAAAGCGTATTAGCATTTCAATCAATTCTATTATTGTTATTCATCTTAAAGTGTATTTGCGTGAATAAGTAAGTGGGAAGCCACAAAAATATTTATATATATACATCAGAGATTTGACTGACAAGCTTGCAGGCCTTAATAAGAAGAAAATATATTTTATATGAAACATTTAATATTTGTTACATGAGTATGTATATTTTGATTTTAAATGAAGGTTTATAAGATTCTTCAAAGATCTCTAAATAGACTTATATGCTCATCTCTGATAGTAAACGCTGGATATGGATATGTTTTTCTTTTAAAATACTATTTTTAAAACTGTCTAATAAGGCTGCTTAGTAATCGCTATCGATCGTTTTCTTCAAAAGAAGGTTTACCCAGTGAAGTCTATTGTTTAAACAATACTTACTTATAGTTAAGAATCCATGATTCTTCCAAAATGTTTCTGAATAGCATTGAAACATCTGCAAACTAATATTTGCTTGTTAAGGATTATATTTAAGCAACGAAAGTTTTTCAGCCCACCCTAGAATCTTTATCAAATGTTGGGGGTATGCCTTAAATGTTACGTTCTTTCAGATATAGTATGTATATTCTACATTCAAAGGAACTAATATACTATACATTTGAAAGGTAATGGTAGATGTAATCATACACCTTAAAAAATTGATTGATTGATGGAAAAACATTTCAAAGGGAAGTTCAATAATAGAATTGTTCATCTTGTACTTGTACAGATGTTATACTCGTATAAAGACATCTATTTGAGTTTTTTTTTTGTAGAAAATTTATATAATTTTTCTTCTCATTGATTTATTGATTTATCTTCTGCATCTTTATGAAAGGGTAACACTGACAATAATGTCTTTTGATGAATGAAAGGTAATAAATCAAACTATCTATAAATAGAACAAAGTTGTTACAAATAAATGTATAACACTATGAAAAGCTAAGGCAATCATGAGCCAGTAAAGAAGGGGGACTTGTGTTTAAACTGCAATTGAACTGTTTTACTTAGGCTTATAAAGAATAGTTAAACCGGATATATAAACTCCATTTCATTTCTTTAATATTAGCATTTAAGTAGAAATGCATAAATCCATTTCATTATTTTGAAAACATCACTTACTGTACAAGAGATTCTTAGAAGTTCACAAATTCCATGGAACTTAAAAATTCATCACATCCAACATTTGGCAATGCAATTCTTCCAATTTATGAAATTCCAGTTTCTATTTATTATTTGACTTATAAAAATACCTTCAAGGTCAATTCAAATATGACTTAAGAAAAATGGAAGGAAATGTTTGCCGTCAATCACTCAGTATGAAAATGACTGTCACCATTAAGGGAATTTGTCTGTCTCTTTGTCCGTCTGTTAGTCTGAAGTTTACCTAACTTTTTCAAACTCATTTCACTGACAAAAATGGTAAAAGTTCTACAACAAAATGGCGTCGCCAACGTCATTTTTAGCGCCACGCAATTTAATTCTCGACCGACTTTTCTATCTTTTGCCTTTCTTTAACTCCCACTATCCTTTCTTTCTTTCTTTCTTTCATAAATAAAATGTGTACATAAATACATTTTAACACAAGTTTACATAAGTTTTTTTAATGACAACAAAGAGCAAGGACGAAGATAAGTATAAGGACAAGATTTAAGTCAAGACTCAACATGCTTATGACAGACAATGAAAAACTCTAAATAAAAAACAATACCAAAAAACTAAATTGATAGAAAAAAGGTCACAAAAGAAAGGTTGCATCCTTATGATGGTGATGGTAATGGTAATGATAACGCTAATGTTTTGCAAAAAGTACCCAGAAACTTTTGATGGAAAGCAAACAAAATATGAAAAAACAAAAACTTTTCAACATAAAACTAAAAAGCATAAAGATGAATTCCATTTGTTTTCTATTAATTTTTACACAAATGTTTTTAAAGCTTTAAATAAATTCACTTAGAGGAAACTTAGCCAAGAGTGAGTGACAATGTAGACAACTGTCTATGGGCATGACAATGCTTAAGAGTACTATGAAGACAAGCTTATTAAAAAGATAAATAAAAGTCGCCCCTATTCCCTTCTGTTTTATTATTTCTGCTGTAATCATTATCATTTTTAGTTAATATACAATAAAATTTGCGCACAGTTCTTCTTAATAATAAAAGTTAAATGTTAGCCGTATCATGGCCTTACATTAGAGTTGCATAAGAAAATTATTTCTAGATTTAACTTAACTTACAAAGAAACCTTGGGTGATCACTACGAACTTAAAGGTTCAGGTTCTTATTGAGACTTCCTATAGATAAGACTGAAATGTGTCTTTTCTGGCATATGTTTATTGTCAACCGAAGATAGCTTATTCATATAGCAAACAAAGAAACCTTGGATCATCAAAAATAATAACGATTAAGTCACAATGCACCTACTTGCACTTAAGGGACAAACACCTCAAAACTGTCATTGTGATAGACGCCTTCACATGACTTAATGTGGACTTGAATATGTGCTGCAAAAACACAGATTCATGTTTCAGATACATACGTGTATTATTAAAGTACATAACAGAACAACAAAACAAACACATATATCGTACCATAAGATGACGCCCGCTTAGCTCTAGTCAAGTTTTATATCCTTCTTAAATGACGTTAAGTCGAATATTTTCATTTGATTGTCTTTATAGCTTATATGAATCGGTTAATGGAACTTTCAAAAACAAAAAAATCTCGATCAAAGGCAATAAGGAAAAACCGCTGAACAACAAAACATTTTCTCCATACTCATCGAAGAACACACACTACTTACTACTCGATTTCGATTCTAGACACTGAAGTCAAGCTTGTTAAATACATTTACCCGGAACAAACGCAACAGTAGAGCGAGTATTTTCTGCAGTAATGAAAACTTGAACACCTGATAAAAGCCGTTTAAGTATAGTATGATTTTAACCGTGAAAATAAATCTTGATTTTTCATATTTAGACTTTTATGAATATATACAATAAAAACCAGAATTACTCCACGAAATCGCTTCAAAGGAAAACTAATAAATCGACATTATTAAAATGTCAAATGATTCAGACGATTTAATTAAAGACTTGCTATTTTACTTCATCCTCCGATTCGTCTAAATTTTCCATTTCAATATCTCCTTCTGTGGCTGTTGCTTCAAAGTACAAACGAGAACATGTACTGCGAAAAATATTACGTTTTGAAATATAGATATTTTTGGAGGAAATGTACTGCTTTTTGCCCAAAAAAAGGGACGAGCATTAGTCATACATAACCTTCAAGATGTTCTTGTTCCAAACTATCGTTTGGCTAACAATTTTGTATATCACTCGCGCTTATTAAAGCATAATTTTGTTTTTGTATTGTTTTCCACTTTCTATTAAATTTCCTTTCCGATAGATTTCATTCTGTCCTTATTCTGGTCAATTGGGAATTTCATTTCTTAAGTTGCTGACTAGAACCTTTTCAATGATAAACACAGATATCAAAATAAAACAATAACAAAAAAGGAACAACTATAAAACAACTAGCGTACAATGAACACAACGAATGAGCGAAATAAACGCTCAAATAAATTTTAGAGAGACAGTTTTTCTGTCGTTATCCATCGTGTAATAGCCGATGAAACACGAAACACGAAACACACTCTCTCGCTTGCCCCTCTCTCAATGAACATCATATACAGAAACAAAATAACAAAGAGAGCAATTTTATATTCAAAGAATGAGAGGAAAAATGCAGTGATTTTGATAAAGAAGAATAGCAGATAAATAAAGCTGCATATCTACTTGACCGAGCCCAATCTTTTTCCCTTTTTAGTTTTTATTAAAAGTTGTTGTTATTTTTTTTTTGTTTTTATTATTAGCGAATATTTGTTTTTATTATTATTATTATTCGCTAATCACTTCATCATTACTTTGTTTTAATCCAGTTTTCAATAAATGCCAGTAACTCTGAGATTTCGTTTTTCATTCTATTGTGCTCCACGTGCTCTTCGGGCGAGACACGAATGCGTGTGAACAAATTAAGGGTGTGCAGTAAGTCCAAGTAATCTAAGGCATCAGTCAAAAAATAGGCCAAGCTAGCCGCTTCCATGCATACGAAATCTCTGTTCATCATGATAAGCTCAAGTACACGCATCTGTTGTATTTGGTTAGATTGATACCCGAAGTATAGGTTCCAAAAGGAATATTCTCGACGTCTGCAGGATTCGGACGTTAAGTTAAAATTTTTAACATTTATCTCCAAACTGCGCTGTATTACAGCTAATGCCTGCCCTATTGGCTGGTTAGAATTCATGTTGCCTACAAATTTATTGAATAATGGCAATATTGTACAATGGAATACAAAAATAAAAAAACATACCCAAAGTTGATGGTAACAATTAAGCAAACACCAATTTAAATAAAAATTATTGTAAAATTTTTATAGAACGCGGAATTCTTTTCACAAATCACTTGTAATCACGGGATGCCAACTTAAGTGAAAAGAATGACATATGAAACTTTTCATTCACAATGCACAATTGCAATTCACAGTATATAGTATCAGTGTTGATTGTGTGATTGCTCCACACACGGTTCATCTAATGTATGAATCAATTTGATTGTGCGGGGGAAAATGAGTATGTGTGGCACGACAAATCGACACTATGTAACTCACTTATTGTACAGTTGAACCGTGTAGGAGGCTTTTTACTGGATTGCAAAGCGACGTTGAATCGCTATGTATGGGGCGTGTTATAATTCCCCAGGACCACTAGTGAGTGTGAACGTGGGAATAGGGATTGACACCATTTTATACTGTATCGCCTACATACTAAGTATAATATTATCCAGATTGTCCAATAAATGTTTATTCTTTTTTGAATTTCCCCAATATATTGTATAATAACCTGTCAAGCTAATATTGTACAACCATGGGCAGCTTAATGCAACGAAAAGATTGTTACATAGTTCAGCCTTTTCTTCCCCCAAATTCTTCATACAAAATATAAAGTTTTTTGTCATTCAAAACTGCAATGAAATCTACTAAGGCCAGGTGTTGTAATTTTAAAAGATTTAAATAATTTAATTCTTTCTAAAGTTCCAACTCGTCGGTGCAATGGTTTTGCAAAATTTATTGACGCGTTCCATGAATTTGTGCATAAGAGACTCCTGCGCATATCCATTCGCATTACTTCACTTAAGTGCATACCCTACATTAGTTCCTCTCTTTAAATGAAGATCAATCGATGTAAATTGGTGCTTTGTGTATTGAGTAGATACAGGCTGCACTCACTGCTCGGAGAATGAATACGTTGTTGTTCTCCCGCACAAAATTGTCGAGTATACAATACATATAATAGTGCAAAATTGTAGCCAGTATTTACTCAAAACACCAGGGCTGTCCAACCTTTTTGGTTCCGTGTGCCGCATTAGAAGAATCCATGATGAGTTGGGCCGCGGACCAAAATAAAAAAAATATTTTTCTTCTCTCCGGCAAGTTGACCAGCGAAAAAGCCAGCCCAAAGAAATTTCTATTTGCCACTTTAGTCGCCTGGGCCGCATTCAGATTTCATGTGGGCCGCGGGTTGGGCAGCTCTGCAATACACAATGATTCCAGTGGTGGTATCAATCATGGGTGAATCCCATGTCATCAACAGACTCTAAGGGCTCCTCCTCCTTCTTCGACTTAGCGGCTGGAGCTTCACCACCAGCAGCAGCTGGAACAACACCACCAATCGGAGCGGAGCCGACACCTGCGCCTATGTTTGTTATCAGATCGTTGATGTAAACACAAATAAGGCTTAACCCCAACGTAAGCGGATCTCTCTCACCGATGACAGCGACATTGTCATCACCCAAAATACGGGAGGAATAGACGCAAGCGAATTCTGCTTTCGTAGACATTTTCACTTGTAGTTTATTTAATTATTCGTGCAGTTCTCTAGTTTTAAGCGTCGCCATAGTTGACGAACAACATCTACCATTGTTGATCGAGTATTTGTTTCTATAATGGAAACTAAATACCGCTCTAAATCATTCATGCGACACAACGTAGTCTGTTATCGGCATTCTCCTTAACAAATTCTTTATATGCCGGGCTTACGATCTATCTCAATGAGAAGACATGGTTGTGCTGTTTAAACTGGGCATGCTGCCTAAGAATATAAGCTTATTCTGTCATTTTCTTGATGTTCAAATAACCACTTCATTAAATATCCAAAAGGCACATAAATTTAAACAATCTTTTCATTCAAAATTAACTCATTTTAATAATACCAAAAATTCAATTTTACATAAGGGTTTTAGTTAATCAGACTAAGCAGTCTTTCCATTGATTCTTATGGAGTAAGGTTATCAAAATCTTGGCCCGGATTGGATGCGATAAGATTGTCCAAAGCATCCGACAGTTCAATTATCATACTTCTTAATCTCAAAAAATTCGTATAATCCCTTGGACTGATATCCAGATCAAATTGCAAAATATAAGCATGGCGCAAATCTGCAGTCATTAGGATTTCATCAATAACTGATTTTATCTTACGATTAAGTTGCATGCATTGAAGGCCATCCAAATCCAATGTAAGTATATTATTAGTATGGGTATGCATCAATTTAATAACACGTGTCATATAATTCATTATTTCGTTGATATCCATGGTTGACTTGAAATATATTACTAATGTATAACAATTAAATGATTATACTTACTACTTATGTTGATTTTAATAGTAATAAACTTACCAAATCAATTCACTTTTTTCACTGTAAATTATTGTAGCAATTATCAGAAAAATAAGAACCGCCTGCTGTGTACAAGAAACTTTTGCACAACAATCAATTTAAGCATTTGCAAGTCATAACAGGGTTGTCATTGGCTTCATTGCAAGTATATCATTATAACCAATGATATTGTTTGCATTAAGCAGCCCTGAACAATTATCGATTCTGTTTTTAGTAATCGGTAGTCGATAAACATTTGAATATTGCTTTTGTTTTTACTGATTTTTTAAGACGAAATCTTTGCAGTGATTGAAAATAAACTTAAAATTTTAAATATAGAAATGGTAAATGTAGTTCAGGCTATGCTACGAGGGTAACTAAATAAGTTGTTAGAAAAGTCAGCAATAGTGCAGGAAGCATGTGATGGCATTTTACTTATTGGCTAATTGCATCGATGCTGTAATTTACAAATATATACAAGGTCTTACTTAAAAGAAAATCAAAATCCAGTGGAATAATATAAATCTTTAAATCAGTACCAGCCTTGTTTGCTGGTATAGGTAGGTGATTGCATTTAATCATGGTTAAACTTGTGCTTGTGTTGCTTGTAATTCAATTAGAGTAGTACCTAGATGTACCAGAAATTATTGTTGAAGTTTACAATATTTACTAGTCGATGAGTGAAGTGCAAAACCTTACTGTTGTCACAGACATATTACGTGGTGCAAGGAAGAGGGTTTTGTAAGGTGGTATTTATTTTACCATTCGTACGAAATAAATACATTAAAATCAATCAAATCATAACTTTCAAATCGTTAAGCAGTACACCTCATTACTTTCCTTGAAGTGAAATATCAATAGCTTTTACGATAGAGATCTAAAATATTAAGAACTTTATTTATCTTCAAAAACATAAATAATTTGAATCATTCACGCTAATTCGACATTCAGATATAGCAATCACGAATACCAGATAATTCAGAAGGAGTTGGTAGAATGAGTATGTAAATAGGTAATTCAAATCATTCCATGACTGTGTATATTAGTAAAAGGGTATATAATTAATGCGAAAAATCCAATAAAATCTTAAAAAGTATTGACATTTATAGATTCACTTCCGTTGCCAGGCGACCGTTGATACGCCCCCGGCGTGAGGTTAATCTAATCTTAAGTATATGCTACAAGAACACAGATTCAGACACATACGTGTATTATTACAGCATATAACAGAACATAAAAATGTGTCGTAATTGTTTGCTAAGCTCATAAAATATTTTATTGGCACTTTTATTGAATGATTTCATGATTTACTATTTTAATGCAATCAATGTCAACAAAATTGTAGAACACATATATCGTACCATAAGATGACGCCCGTTTAGCTCTAGTCAAGTTTTATATCCTTCTTAAATGACGTTAAGTCGAATATTTTCATTTGATTGTCTTTATGGCTTATATGATTCGGTCAATGGAACACTCAAAAACAACAAAAAAAAAAAATTGAAGTCTCGATCAAAGGCAGTGAGGAAAAACCGCTGAATTGTTTGGTTTGGTTTGGTTTCGTCCACAGAAAACACATAAAACAACAAAACTTTTCTCCATACTCATCAAAGAACACACACTACTTACTACTCGATTTCGATTCTAGACAATATCCTTTATATTCTTTCAATGTTCTTTATCCTATGTACTGCTACCAGTACTATAAAGTATAGTGAATTGGATTTTCTGTTAGTTTGGAAAATCTCTTGTTGCACTATTTTTGTGCTGAAAGATTGTGTTGTGTGTTTCTGAAAAAAACACTGCAATTTCTTTTATCTCCTGTACAATGTCTCCATGTAGAAGTGCGTGCACTTGTATATATGCGTTTGTCTTTATTTGTTGTTCTTCTGACTGCATCAGTAACGTCCAAAAATCTGCGGTTTGTTGCAAAGAACACAACTTACTCACGTCGCTTGTCACTTGTTTAGATTTCATGTGTAACATACGACGAGTAGTTTCAGTTGTTTTTGATTTAAGCTTAAGCTTTGTGGCGTATTTAAAGCTTTTTAAAAGGATTGCTACAAGTTGTTAAGTCATGTTATGCGATTTTTTTTTACCATTCACCATTTGTTTATTTTTTTTAAATTTTTGACAGACAGTAAAAAAGAGATGCATATGTTTGAGAGATAAAAAGCACATGTTTAGGGGTGGGAAAAGAAATTCACATATAGTTATTCATACTTGCAGGTTGTATGTTCATTTAAATGGAATTCCTTAAAGCATGTTTATTTAGTTAGAGAAGTCAGTAAAAAAAATATTAAATGTTTAAGTAATTTTTTTTAAGGCAAGTATAAAAAATGCTTAGAATGACTAAGTAGTTATGGGGATCTACATATATCGTGAACAAATGATTTACTAAAGTGGAGCAATACGGAAAAAAAAGAACAGAAGAAATTCGGAGCAAAACAATATACAATGTTGTTAGATATTGATTCACAACACACTTGTCAAATACCGTCAAGGAAAAGTTGGAAAATATCGCAGAGGGGTAATAGCCAATGCAAATCTTCCGATCACTATTTGCTTTGCTCGATGTCTCATTCATTTTCCGATACACATTACATTTCAAAAAATTGATATCTGAAACGGATTGCTTCCAAGACTAAACGATTCTTTCGCAAATGACTGAAGTTAACAAAAGTGTGGTGGAAAATCATCACGTCTCAAGCTAAATGTTCCAGATTTCAAACCATGATTTCAATCGGTTAAGTTGATTTTGCAGAATGGTAGAAGTTTCAACTTTGAATTCCGAGCTTGGAAGTATAGCTAAATCATCGGCATAAGTAGTAACTGTGATATTATTATCTTAATTAATTGGTAATCGGCAATGTATATTTTATACGCTATCTTGAGGAATTCCAGGTCTAATGAATTTAATTTCCGACATTTCGACATTTTACACAAAATTTAATATCACGAACTTAAGATTTTAGCCAGTGATAACACGGCGTTGTTGGTAGAATTTTTAGTTTGCAATAGAAGTCCTAAGTACTAGACCTTATCAATAGCCTGTTTGATGTCCAAGGAGACTGCAGAGCAGTAATTTTTGTTTTCAAAGAACGAAATTATCGCTTAGAATCCGATGATACTACTCATGCTTTTTATGAAAGCCGAACTGATGTCCTGGCATGATGTTTTTCTCGTCCAGAATTGGCAAGACTATTTCAAGTATATGACTTGATTTTTCCACTGTGATAGGAAGTATATAGCTTAGCGTGAGATTGCTGTTGTGGAAATATAGCAATTGTAGACTAATGACTACAATGTAATTTCAAAATGAAGAGCAGATTCATTAAAAAATATGTAACTGCTAATTAAATAAATGACACCAATAAATAAATAAGATAAAATTGATAATTTCTTCAATTTCATCCACAATATATTGATCAATAAAAATTCAATAAAACGAGTCTTGGTTGTGACTTTTCATGTCCTCATTTTTTAAATTAAACTGCTGCCACAATAATTTGTGGTTTTATCAAAACTTTAACCATTTCTGTGGTTTTATTCCGTGACTTTGTAACCTCATATCTACTAATGTGCGTTGAAATATCTGCAAACGATATTTTTTATTCCAGTCATTATTTTTGTTCTTCTTTCATTTTCCACTTTTTCTGCGTATCGTGCACATTTTAAAAAAAGATATCACGGTGATACAATGTAACTCGTTTTGTCTATTCTAAGCACAAAAAAATAATAAAAAAATTGTTTCCAGCAAAATAAACCAAATATAAAAGTAGGAAAATTATTTCCAGAAACGCAAGCCACATAGAGATAGAGGCAGATGGGGAGAGAGAAAGGGAGTAAAAAAGAAAAAGAAATGGTATGTGAAACATTAGTGGAAAAGCATGAGGAGTTTTGTTTTTCCTTTTTTCATTCACTTGTTCACTTCTCGTTCAAGAAAATTGCTGCGTTTGACAAACATTTCATTTTAGTAATTTTTATTTTACACCATCCTCATCAACGCCATCTACATTCCACATTTTTACTAAGCAACACAGACAATAGCAACGTTGCTTTCCTAGCCTAGCCTAGTCTACCCTAACTTACCCACTTCACATTGGTGGTAGGTAATACTAGTATGTAGTACTATGTGTTTCTGAGTTTTTCTTGTCTCTCAACCATTGACTGTTGGCTTTTAATGCAATTGACATAAAGTGTGCGCGCCAAAAAGTTTCTTAAGTTGGTTTTAGCTTCTTCATATTTTGTCGTCTTGGCTTCTCTTCACTTGATTTAAGTTTCTTATTATCTGATTTCGGCAAAGAAGTGAAAAGCAAATGATTTTTTTTAAGTTTTTCTTGGTTACCGAATTAATTAAATTTAAGCAGGAACATCATTGACATATGCGTAAAATTTGATTTGATTTACAAATTGGTTTATCGATATTCACCGAAGCTTTCATACTAAGTATTTTATATCCAACTGATGAAAACACAGCTATAAAACAGCTAACATAACTACAGTATATCAGTTTGATCCTTTTAATTTTTTAATAGGATGTGTTTATTGATGTCATTTCAAATCAATCGATGATATGTTTAGGATTAGGTTATACAGGCCTCTTGCGATTGTTCGCGAGTTCACCCAGAAGCCATAAGGCCTATTATGATGTCAGATAAATTTTTAATGAGAAGGGGAATTTTGAGGGGTAATCCCAGTACTGTCCAAGTTTGTTTCCAGAAATGATCATCTTTCTCTAAAACCAACTTGAGATGTCCACCAACAGAGACCGTATGGTTTTGCTTTTATTGCTGTGGGCCGACAGAGCCTTCATAGCACCCTGGCTGTCAACAAAAATCGGTATGTGCCTTGGGGACTCCCCCATAACGTTAATTAATTTTGCTGCCTGCCAGACCCATCTATCGATCGACATTTTGGGCGTATTGTGCAAATTTTATAACCAATTCTGTTAATCAATCGATCTTTATGGTATCTCTGACACGCTAGGCTTGGCAGTATCAAATTTTGACTCCATAGCTCATGTTAGCATAAAAACAGTCTAAGTAAGATCCTCTTCGTTAAACCAATGTACAAAGAAACATGTACATATATATTAATATAAGTATTATGTACTACAAAATGTTGCTAAAAATACTTCTTCATATCAACGTAAAAGATATATGACTATAAAAATTTAATTCAATTTAGAGTAAAATCAAAATTCATAAAGTTTTTAATCAACGTGAATGCATTTCACCACACACATTTCACATTCCAAAACATAAGTAAAAACCACAACTTCATATTGAAAAAGTAAAAACAATCTGGCGAATATCCAATGGGATAAGAAAACTTTTAAGATTCAATTCGAAATTCATTTCGTCTTTTCGCCCAGTCGACTTAATTTCACAGCCAAACAACGTACTCACCAATACACATTGACACGTAAACTTTTAACTGATAAACTGGAAAATCCGTAAAATATTGAATACGAAATGAAAGTGGCAACATGAACTTTCAACTCTGGAAATGCGTGACGAGTTGAAATCACTGATGAACAAGAACTATGTTACTACTAAGTGTGGTTGTTGACGACCATTCGTCTGCATGTCCACCCATCCAGCCATTTGTCTGTCTGTCTGTCTGACAGAAAGAAGTTCTCTGAAGTTTTTACACGTGAGTTGATGTCTGTGAAATAGTTGAATTCAGACCATAGAAGGAGTAGAAGCAGTAACCAAGCAAGGCAATGGCATAAAATTTACACTACATCGAGTGGGGAAACTAAAAGCGGAAACGGAAATGCTGAAATGTTGAATATCTACGATGACGGTATGATGACAAGTAACTGACAGAATGGTACTTGCCCGTTTGTTATTGATGCTGGTTGCAAGACCAACAACAAATGAGAAAAGGATGAACAACAATAAGTGCGAAGTTTAAAAAGAAAATGAAGGAAAAAATTGAAAATAAAGTTTAAGCTTCAGATTTAATCATTCACCAGGTAAACCATGTAATATCCACAAGTATTGTATAAGGGAAAGTAAGAAAAAAAAAGTTATTTTCAATCATTCAAATATTGTGGGGAAAAAATATATGTATCTCATTTAAAAATGGTTTAAATAAATCCTAATAAAATAAAGGACATCAGTTAGTTTATTCTCCACAACAGTTCTCAATTCACATAAATTTTTAGTTGCCTCCTTTGACCACAAAAAGTAGTACAAATTGCCAATAATTTAAGTATGAATATCTAAAAATAAGCTTTCAAATGAATTGACTTATGTTACCACTATTGCTTTGGGTATGTATATATACCCCATTTACTCATTTGGTTTGGAAAAAGGTATAATAAAAATCAATCAGTATAAAATGAAATCGAAATTAATTAATTAAATTTGCAGTCTCTTTGTAGTAATCTCTATAAATACATACATATATTCAAAATCGAAATGAAGAAAGCATGTACTAAAACAAATAAGAAAATGATGACAAACAAATGTTGAATGGTTCAATATTATGAAAATTATATGGAAGAGAATATGAAACCTTAGCTATAATAAAATATAATCGATAAGTATTGTATAATAAGCTATTGAATTGTAAAATTAATTCCCAATTAATTTTATTTTGCTTTCAATAAGAAATTAAATTTATTGTATTAACCCTTATTGTTGCTGGTATTAATTTACCTGTGATTTTTTGGTGAAACTATTGTCTTCAACTTCAGCTTAATCCATTCACATAATTTGTACTGAAAGTCAACAATTCTTAACTCATATTATAGTGTGATATTCTGGAAAACTTTTGGGGTATGCATATGTATGTATAACATTTCTCGAAATCATACACATTGTTACTTTGGCAGAAGCTACAATGATTGTGAATATTAACAGAAACAGGTGTCTTAATAGTTACTCTACTCTGATTCACTCTGATATTGGTACATGAGTTCGATCTCGTTTTTGAATTGTTATTGCTGATTTTTATGAAGAACCTGGCTTTTGCGTTCATCTAGATGTATTACATCTGCTCAAACTATCAAACCAGAAGTAACGAAAATCAAGTTGAAGCATTAATGGTAGTTAATTTCAATACTTCTTGAGTAAACAATGTAAAATCTCAATCATGGGCTCCCTAACAACCCTAGTGCCCTACAAAGATTTTAATTTACCTTTTTTTCTAGATCGATTTAGTCTTTTGTCGCCTTAAAGCCTCCTCTCTGAGCCTTCTACTGCCCACCTGAAAGCCTCATAAGGAGTCGTTATCACCTACTTTGGGAACCACTGATCTAAATGTTCACCATACAATCATCAAAGCATTATATGACTAGTGGCCAAACGGAGTGATCATCGCATCTTTATTGATTAGTAAACGCAATCATTATATCCACATGCCTGTTTTCCCATGTAACGAGTCTTCATAAAAGAAACATCTGCAAATTAGGTTGTGAGATGTAATAGACATTTCACAGAGGCGCTGCATCATAGATGCAAATGAAAATGCACATCTTTAACAGCTGTTTTTTGATTTATTGTACATACAAATGCAATGGTATAATGGCCAATAAGAAAAGTGTCATCACATTCTGCCTGCACTACTAATGACTTTTCTAACAACTTAATGATTTCCCTCGTAGCATTGCCTGAACAACATGTAGCATTTATAAATTTAACATTTTTAATTTATTTTGAAATTTATTTAAAAAAACAGTAATAACAAAAGCAATATTCAAATGTTTATCGACTATCGATTACTAAAAATAGAATCGATAATTGTTCAGGGTTGCTGAATGCAAACAATGTCATTGGTTATAATGATATACTACTCGTATGAAGCCAATGACAGCCCTGTTATGATTTGCAGATGCTTAAATTGTTTGTTGTGCAAAAGGTTCTTGTACACAGCAGGCGATTTTTATTTTTCTGATAATTGCTACAATAATTTATTGTGAGAAAAGTGAATTGATCAAACGATTTTCTCTAAAAGAAATTTTGGTAAGTTTATTACTTTTAAAATCAAAGTATAATCATTTAATTGTTATATATTTGTAAATATATTTCAAGTCAACCATGGATATAATCGGAATTTTGAATTATATGACACGTGTTATTAAATTGATACATACCTATACTGATAATATACTTACAATGGAAACATTTTTGGATGACCCTCAATGCATGCAACTTAATCGTAAGCTAAAATCAATTATTGATGAAATCCTCATGACTGCGGATTTGCGCCATGCTTATATTTTGCTATTTGAGCTGGATATCAGTCCAAGGGACTATACGCATTTTATGAAATTAAGACGTATGATAATTGAACTGTCGGATGCCTTCGACAATCTTATCGCAACCCAAGAATCGATGGAAAGACTGCTTAGTCTGATTAACTAACGCGCTTATGTAAAATTGCAATTTTGGTTTCTTAAAATGGGTTAATTTTGAATAAAAAGTTTATTGAAATTTGAGAGTTTTGGTTATTTAATGGAACGGTGAGTTGAACAGAACGTTTTAATAAGCTTATATTCTTAGGCAGCATGCCCAGTTTAATTAGCACAACCATGTTGTCTCCTCATTGAGATAGATCGTAAGCCCGGCAAATAAAGAATTTGTTAAGGAGAATGCCCATAACAAGACCTTGCACTGCGAATAGGTAAAAGACTTGAATTGTGTAAAAGAAAAGGAACAAGGGAAGAATAATATGTAAAATGTGAAATATTTGATGCTACAATAATGTCTGCATTCGATTAATAAGCATTTAAGCTATCATTTTGTGTCTTAATTTTGTGGTAAGTTGAACACTACGGAACAGACTCAGTCATACAAAGAAAATTTAACATAATAGTGTGTTCAGACAGCGAGCACTGATTGTGCGAGTTCTGGTTATCCGTTCACCTTCAGAGAGTTGCTAGTTCTAAACAGCTGTTTTTTGTTTTGATTATACAATCAAATGCACAAATGAAACGTTGTGGCAATTGGGTGAAATAAAAATTGAAATATGCACATGATTCAGAACATTTTGCAGTGTATGCACATCAACAAACAAACAATCGAACAATGATGCTATATAAACAGAAATTACAATTTTGTTTTTTTCTAGAAAATTTTATTACGCCAACCAAGATATATAGACATAGGTGTCATACATTGACAGGGGAGAGTATATTATATTATTATTAAATTAGTTTTAATTCATGGTTAATGAGATCATCGTATTTGACGTCCACGACGCAGATCACTAGTGTGGAGTCTTTTAAGTCGTCTGCGACAGTTCGTTGGCAAGTGGATTGTGGTGGGAGATCAGCCGATCGTTATATCTGCTAGTGTGCCTGTTGATTTCCTCCCAAACTGAAGGCATTTGGAGATCATTATGTAGAGTACTATTTTTGACGAACAATGGCGCATCGGTTATTTTTCGAAGGGTTTTTTTCTGGGTGACTTGAATTTGCGAGTAGGATGCCATACCCCATAGCTGTATACCGTATGTCAAGGATGGCTTGACGATTGCTTTGTATAGTATCAGTTTGGCATTTAAGCTTAATGTGCTTGTAGAACATAGCAGCCAGTTTAGCCTGTGAAGCTTGGTTAAACATGTTTTGGTCATCCCAGTAATGTTTCGTTTCATTGTCAAACGTCTATCCAAATTAATTCCGAAATATCTCACATTATCAGCATAGGGAATGTCAACACCACCCATGTTGACAGTAGGGAAATTGCAAATAACAATGCAGAAAAAGGTGCCAAATCAATCATTTTAAAAATGGAATATGTTTACCTTTTCCGTGGTTATTTTAAAATTTTCTAATAATTCGAAATTATCGATATTGACAGGCAATTAAGAATTGGTTAAAAATGATCTGATCTTTATCTAGTCTATATTACCATACAGTATATACTAGCGTAGCCCGGCGCGCTTTGATGCGGCCCCGTCGTGATAATCAATAGCCTCAAACACGAAACACAAACAAAGCAAAGCACAAATTACGAAACACACTGTCTCCTTCTTGTCCTACGATCCATTCGCTAAAGTCCATGTGACAGTGGGGACATAGTTCGTTTTTGATCGTTTGATCTAAAAATTGCTGCCTTGGCAGAAGAGGTGGGAATAGACCTCGCTCCGAACAGTGAGAAAGCTATATCCATGAATATAGTGTATACTGTGCCATCTGTGGGTTCTGCCTGCATTCTATTCCAGTGAGCTATGTTCGATTTTTGGGACACCAACCCACGAACTATTTGGGGTTCAAATTGGTAGTACCTCGGGTACGAAGTCTGACCAGAGGCTTTTTTCTGGTACCACGGGTGGTCAGGAGCCCACGGAACCTGTTTCCGTCCTGGCCAGCGGAGACGGCCCCTCTATGGGAGTATCGTGGTGGCTGTGGTTGTACCCAAATGCGGGTAGGGTGTGAGCTCGACGTGGAGTTGCGTTATACAACCGGGTGCTGTGACCCACAGACCAGCAGAGGTTTAGATAGGCCTTGTTCCTAACCAAGGAATGAGACATACGACCAAAATAAGTATGGCTTGAGATTGGTACCTGAGGATATATATCCAAGGGGACGTTGATTGACGTTTATCAATCCCTGTGCTTGGCACCGTGATATTAAGTCTCTACGATAGGTGTTCACGTTAAACAAATTGACTTTCATTGTCTCCTTCTTGTCCCACTCTCAATAAACATCAAATACAGCAACGAAGAGCGCAAAAAGTGCATACTAAGACAGAAAAAATAGAATTATAAGAACAACCAAAGCATTAAGCACTGGTCTTGCAGTGGTTTTCAAAAAACTTAATACCTTAAAATTGTAGGTATATTAAAAGTTAAAAACTGAAAAAAATAAGTATGCAACTCTTTTCATAAGGATTCATTTGTCATTTAAAAAAAAAAAATTATTTAAATCGGCTTAGTATAGTGGGCGCCAGATAAAAATTTTTTAAAAATTTGGTAAAAAAAGTGCCTTTATCTCGACAACAGCGCCACCTACCGGGTGCAATTGATGCATAAACCATCTTGGTGACCCCATAAGTAAAACAAAACAAAAAAACAAAAATTTATCGAAATTGGTCTGGCCGTTTGGAAGCAAAACAGTCACAAAATTTTGTACACTCGAATTATATATATTAAGATGATAATATGAACCTTTATCTTATATTTGAATGTAAGGTGAAGTTCTTATCTATTACAGAAATGATGCAGCACTAGTTTGATTTTCATTTTTCAATTTCGCAACAGTATAAAGAAATGGGTTAAAGCAGCATTTCACATTTTAAATTTAATATTATGCATATATAATTTTACTGTCCTAATATTAATAATATTAAATAGTAGGTACGTAATCAAATTTATTAATCTTCTTTTCTTTGTTTTCAGGTGAGCTCGCTTTTGATTTTAAAGTTACACAATATGTAGGTACATAATTTAAATATACAATATAAATATCTTTACGAGCATATAGAAAAAGTTGAATTTTCAGTAATATTGATTTGTGAAGATCAAACCAAATTACAAACTAAAGCTACATTCCTTTCCTGATTATATGATAATATAATTATTTTATGTGTTGATGATCTCAAATCGGTTTAAATGTTAACTATAATGTTGCATAAATTGTCATTTTAGACCGTTTTACTAAGTTTCGAAAATGTAAAATTCATAGGGAAACTTTAGACCAAAAACGCAGTTTGAAATGTATAAAAATTAAATATAGAAATTATCTCTTCCAGTATTTGAGTAGTCCCGGTTGAAATTTATTATACCAAGACATCTTTTTACTGAAATATAAATCAATTGTTCAAAAACTAAGATATTAGTTTGAATTGAAGAGGACGAACAAACGTGCGAATATCGTTCAATTTGATTTTTGAGGATTCGACAAAACTATTGCTATATCATAGCGATAATACCCATTCAAAACAGTGTAAAACATATTAAAAAGTAATAATTTCTTAAATAATTTATTTAATTTATCTTATTTAGACAATGAAACATCAATACCAATCAATTATCTATTCCCTTAAATTATGATAATCGTACTCCTTTAATAAATTCCAATTTTCCTAAATATATTTCAAACAATTTTACCTTGGGATGATACACAACGTATGAGTAATAATTTGAAGTCAAACATTCTTGTTTATTATTATTGCAATATGATGTAATTGGTTGCATTAATTGCTATTAACATAATTAGATTATAAGCCGATTATTAGTAAGCCACATGTAATATATGTGTGTGATGTGCAAACCATAAATTGGATCTTTGTGGTTTTCGGCAAATGAATGAATGAAATATTGTACATATGCATATATGTATATGTATAAACACATATGCAAAATACACAGAAGTTATTAGTATAATAACTTGGATTGCAATAATACTAATGAATATCATAATTTACTATGCAACTAAACTTGCAAAAACTTTAATGTACATTATATTACAATACTTAGTTATATGTATGTACTATACAATGAAGGAGGAGTTTGCTTAAAAGCATTAGTGAATAACTAAGTGAGATTGAAATAAAGCTAAGTGTCAAGTCACACCCACGCCTAGAACTACAAATGCTACTTCTTACTACACTCTATCATAGATACTTTTTGTAATGCAGATGGTGTGGTGCACATTTATAATTGATTATCCTATGCGGGTGGGTGGGTTTACCATGATGTTGGTCGACGTCCAATTGTGGTGGGAAAAGCAAATGGTTTCATTTCATTTGAATGCTCAACAATTTTAATGATGGTTAAGAAATGAAAAAAATTAAAGATAATTACATAAGGAAAGAAAAAAGTGATAAGTAAAAGAGAAGAGTACGAGTATAAAAGAAAACCAAGTCTTTGGCAAAGTTAGGACTGGCAATGAAAAAACCAAGTTAACAATTACCAAATGAATGAATGGATGAATAATATAACTATAATTGTTCAAAGTACCAAGCGGCTAAGTTTAAATAGTGGAATAGGATAATGATGATAATAATGAAGGCGACGTAGCACTAATGAGTGGTAAATATAAAATTACAGTATTATAAGGATATAAAATCATAATAGGTGTTTGCGAATATGTGTCATAGCATAGAACCATGCATCGTAGATGAGGGCATGTTATTTAATAGTTTCTCTTATCGACCTTCGTCTTAAAAAACAGAAATCAAAACTTAAATATAAATATTTTAACGATAACCAGCCAGAGCAGTGGTATCTTGAAACCTCTCCAATCAGAATTCATCCATTAGACGTAGAAAAAAGTCATTACAGAGCATTTAAACCCAAAAAGGGCGGCAGGGCACGACCAAATCACGCCCAAAATGCTAATGGAACTACCGGGCCCTGCAATAACATATATCCCTAGAGTCTTTAATGCGATATTGCTTTCCAACACAATGGAAGAAATCGATCATAATAATGATCTCCAAACCAGGAAAGCACAAGTCGCAAGCTTCATCTTACAGACTAATAAGCTTGCTACCGTGTCTATCTAAATTCTTTGAAAAAACACTGCTTGAAAAAATCAATAGACACGTGCTAGACATTATACCCTCTCATCAATTTGGATTTCGTAAAGGGCACAGCACCATCGAGCAAGTGAACCGCATAACTTCTGAGATTCGTACAGCATTTGTACACCGCGAATACTGCTCTGCTATTTTTCTCGATGTTGCCCAAGCATTTGATAAATTCTGGTTCGTTGAAGAGTGGTTAGCCAACTGGCGGATAAAAGTGAATGAGCAAAAGAGCAAGCACACACTCAACAGAAGCACTTGCCCTCCGCGGAGTCCATCTTGACAGAAGACTTACTTGGCGAAAACACTTTGAAGCCAAGAGAACTCAAATGAATCTGAAAGTCAACAGCTTTCACTGGCTTATCAACTCACGATCTTCACTAAATATTGAGTATAAAGTTCTCCTTTATAACAGCATCATAAAGCCAATCTGGACCTATGGTTCTCAGCTATTGGGTAATGCAAGCGTCTCTAATCTGGACGTTAAGAACCATAACTGGAGCCCCTGGTTTTTTAAAAACGAGCGATTACATACCAACAGTAAAAAATGAAATAGCCAAAATGAAACTTATTTATGCTGAGAAACTAAACTCGCACCGGAATCCATTAGCAAAAGCACTCACTCAACTAAGGTCACAGACACGACTTAGGAGAAATGACCTACCCAGCCCAACTTCAATTATAAGGGCACTTAGTACAAACATTCCCTCCAACTGGAGGTGAAGAGCATTTAATCATTCTATTATTATGTATTTCAAGTCTACCATGGATTTAGTATTTACCCATACTTTAAAGGCAATGTCTGAGGATTTTAAATTGATCGAAAACTGTTTTAAAAATGCAGCTAACTTGGTAATCACTCTCGATCTATGGTTGTTACAAGTTCACATTGCAAAAGTCACTATTAATGATATACTCATGAGATTGTGCCGCATCCATGCTTTCATATTATTCACTGATCAGGATATCAGGATATTATGACACTAAAGCATGAAATGAATTATTTGTTGGAATGTCTAAACTCATATTCTTGGTCAGCATGAGTAGACGAATCAGCTCAACCACTTGCGCCTGTTCTTAGGGACTTTGAATGCTGAAAATTTGAAGTTTAGAGCATAGACTCGACTCGGTTGATTCTTGACATTCGTAAGAATACAAATAAATTCACTAAATAAATTCATAATCACGACTATAAAGAAATAATTTACAGATGTATCAAGGAGAATGCCTATAATAGGTTATGTTGTGCAAGGGCGTAGACAGGTATGGGCAGGGTGGGGTAGATGCAACTCCTGTAAGATTGCAGAGATTTTAGTGCAATAAAATAAATATTTATTTAATATTCACAAGAGAGAGAATTAAGTGCCGACTTAGGAAACCTCTTACACTTGGCGAAAACATACCCTTCTCTAAAGAATTGAAATACTTGGGCGACACACTTGATGAGAAATTTGGCTATGGCAACTACATGAACCAGCAACAAACTCATGGGTTAGAATTGTGGACTGAAACCAAGAATATGGCTGCACACGGCTATTACTAGACCGATCATGTTATATGCCGCATATATCTGGTGCTCCAAATTAGACAAAAGCACAGCTCAATCGAAGATTGTTAGGGTGCAACGTTTGGCTTGTGTCTACATATGTTACTGCAGCTATAAGGTCGGCTGCCCATCATTAGCGATATCTGTCTGACTAAATTTAACTTTAAACAAAATTTTGAAATTACATATTCACACAGACAGGGCTGGGAGTAGTTAAGACCTAAGCCCATCCGTAACTCTCATGGTTAAAAAACGGACGCCGTTGTTGGAGCAAGTGTCTACGGGGGAAACCATACTAAATATGCCTCAGGGAAAAATTAAAGTTTACCACAGCACATATCATATACATTCACTCTGTTAGCAAAGCTGCACTACAAGCACTCAATGCTTTTGAGTTCAATTCGTAGTTGGATGTTAACATAATATGGTTACCTGGATATCTTGGGCATAAAAAATCAGATGAACTCGCCTTGAAAGGATCTGCAAACATACTTATTGGATCATTTTGCAGGCTGCTTTGGAGTTCCACGAAGGCTCGATAACAAAGCGCACCGCTATTGGGCAGACACGAATTAACTTAAACTATTATCGGCTGTCTCCTTAACACATTCGTCAAGTATTTCGTTATAGTCAGGATTGGGATCCATCTCACTGAATTCTTTAGTAGCTTACAATATCAATTTTTATTTACTTATTGCGATTTGATTAAAAATAAAAATTATAACTTATACATTCGATCTTGCTGTGGATTTCCATCATAACAGTTTATTGTGCCTTCTATATATTCTAATAATTCATAATTAATATTAAATAATATTTAGATGAATGTAGTATAAATCAAATTTAAGAACATATAATTTTACATAATATTTTTTAGTTAATAATATTGAATAATGCACCGATTCTAAAATGGGTTAATATAGTATTTGTTATCTTGGAACAAATAGGATGGAAATTCTTTTTCAAACCATTCTGAAAATAGAATTACCTCTCGCCTTAGCTTCATAAATTTCTTATAGTCCTTTTCACTGATATCCACATTAAAGTGCAATAGTTCAGCATGTAAAAACCCTATATCCGAGAGCATAATGTTAATTGATCCTTTAAAACTTTCAATACTTAACATCCAATGAGCAAGGGTAGGGGGGTATAATTCCCCATTAGCTACAGATTTAAAATGTTTGGCCATCAATGTCAATGGACGTGTTATTAGATCCAAATATGTGTCAAATGTCTCGTTAATATGTGACTTGAAATATACAATAACAAACATACATACATAAGTATGAAAATTGAATGATTAAATTGTAAGAAATATTTTAATTGCATTTAACTTACCATATTGTCAAATTAAGTTATCAATGTATTTTTTCCACAATAAAATGTTACAATTCTCAGAAAAATAAAGCTGCCGTCTGTCGTGCGTGTACAACAATTTTGCATATAAAACAAAAAATCTGTTTGGTTTCTTGTCAATAATAATTACCAAGAATTAATGCAATTGTGATAAATTTTTGTTTTTTCAGCAGCCACTTACAATTAGTAAAACCATCCGAGAGATCAACACCAAAGACAATGCCTACTTAGGCAAAAAAGTAAACTGGACAGCAAATCGCTTCCGAACTATTATTTGCAGCAATGGTTGCTTATTCGATCGAATGCCCTTCAAATTATTGTTGTTCAGAATCAATTGTTTCTCTGAGAAACTTCTTGTATAAGAATTAAATGAGAGTAAATTTGGATTCAAGGGTTGCCATTGATTCAATAGAAATAAAAACTTATACTTATAAATTCATTCTTAATATATTGTATAAATATTTTGAAAATGTCATCATTAATATTCTGCATTAAATTTAATATTTATTTAGACAACATAATCAGAAAATGTAATACTACCATCCGAATAAAATAATTTGTTACATATGACAACTCTCAATATTTATCCATTATTCTTAGGTAATCGGTTATCGAGTAGACACTTGGTAATTTTTGCGAAAATACAAATTTGTAATTATTTAAAATAACAATAATAAAATTATTAAGAAATAATAAATGTTTCTATTCTGAAAGTGAGTCTGTCAGTCAATGAGTTGTTCGTAAATCTATTCATGTAGAGTGCTCGCAGTGTGAGATGAAAAATAACTTACTTATTAATAAATGTAATTATGTAACAAATGCATACTTAAGAAATTTTTAACTCTGAAGAAAATTAAAACCAAGTGAAATAATATTTATTTAAATCCACAGAAGCAAATAAACACATCGTTTTCAATGCCAATGGTTTGTGTATTGCAATTACAAGCACATTTGCCATGTCTAATGTCTCTTGATTTTTCGCACTTTTAAGCTCCAATCCAATGAGATCAATCAATATCATAGACTTTATCAGTGACTACTTCGTTTGCATTTACACAAGTATTATATAATTGAAGCGGGGTTTTTGCCATTAAAACATTTTGCACAGTAAAAATTAGTAATGCATCCGAAAGAAAAAAAAAAGATAAGCTCAGTTGAAAGGGAAATTATGTCAAATTTTGGTAAACTACATCGGTCGAATTGTTGACAGAGCACTTTCTTTTGTATAAAAAAGGGCACAAAATTACCTACCAATCGGTCTCTTCTCGTGAACGTTCTGTACAGCTCTCAAACAATAAGGAATCGTCTTCGGCAAGAAACATTAAAAGAGCCTGGAGAATTAGGGAAGATAATTTTCACAGATGAGAGCAAGTTTTGCATTTTTGAGACTAAAGGTGTAGGAATGTATTGTTTTTTTTTATAATTATTATTTGCATTAAAAATTAAAAATCACAGAAATATTTGGTTCCCAGTGAAACCACCTATTTACATTTATTTATATGTACATATATAGCCTAATTAAAACCTATGAGGTAGGTCCAGGATATGAGAATTTTTCAGTCTCCTGACAGCTTCGCTGTTGTCAACTAGATTAATGGCTAATTGATTGCTATGACTATGTAACCTATGCATATATTTTTCAGTTATATTGCGTATCTCGCCCCTAACAAAAGGTATGTTAAGGTCTTTATGAATAGTGTAGTTTGTCACGCAACAAGGAGCATTGACAATTCTTCTGAAGGTTTTATTTTGATAGCTTTGAAGTATTTCTATGTTTGAATTGCTTGCAGTGCCCGAAAGTTGCATGGCATAAGCCCACACCGATTTCAGCATCACTTTGTAGAAAAGAATTGTGTTTTCAAGGTTTAGTTGCAAGTGTGACCAAAGCAGCCAATACATTTTTCTTGTTTTCAGTGTGAATTGCATCTGGTTGGCATTGATATGGGGTTGCCATGTAAGCCTTCATAAGGACTACTAGGTGTTCACCATTAAACACGGTGGTTGTGGTGCAATGTTATTGGGGTTGTATGGCTAGCAGCGGATCGGGTCTAATGGAGTTCATTGAATCAACGATGGACAAACTAATGTACAATATATTAATGTGTTAAACTCTAATTTAAAATAAAACAAAAATTAGGTCTACTTCCAAAAAGACAGCTCCTGACACCTCCGTAATCATCTGACCAAAATCCCTTAGAGCACTTATTTATCTTTATAATAATGAAAATTAAACATACATATCTCAAAAAATTTTAACTTTATTGAGGTTTTTATAACCTGTAAAGGTCAATTTTTTTAACAAATAGGGTTCGTGTTTGTACGCATACTTTTTCTGCCAAGTGTATATTCTTTGCTAATGTATAATGAGTGAATAAGAATTAGCATTGCAATCTATCTTTTACGATTCTAAAAATGACTAACAATACATAACTTTTTAATGCAAACCTTTTGCTTTTAGTGGAAAATAATAACAATAAAGTGGTTTTCAAAAAAGATAGAACCATGTGGGCCAAGTACTACAATCAAATTTATTGCAATTGACTACTTTTGATTTGCCGAAGTGTTTAATCCACAGATGTTGTAGAAATAATACAATAATAAAAAATTAAAACAGTTAAAAACAATGACTTTACTGAGTGAAATACCATATGTGTTTTGTAAATCAAAAACATGATATTTTAAGGATTCATTAAGTATTTAAAAATATCATCATAAGGGCCTTTGTACTAACTACATATTTAACCTAATCTTTAAACATAGAATAACACATACCATTATGCAAATTTTGTATTTATAACATTTATATAACCTTCATCTAAATATACAATAAAATTTTAACCAACCACAATCTCAATCATAAGCCGCTTATATTTTTGTATAGTAGTGTGTTTTTTCTCTAAATCTAAAACTAAACTAATGGTTTATTTTAATCACTTAAAGTATAAATTTGTCTACTCGATTTTGTAAACCTAAAATCTTTAAATAACTTTTATTGATTAGAAAAGTGCTGATTTAATGATTTATTCTTTTTATTTATACCGTTATTAAAAATGTTTTTAAGAGAATAACAGTACAAATTAGGCACAAGAAATAAACTTTTAAAAATATTTGAAAATTTCAGCTCTCCCCAAATAATCAAACGGACAAATGTGGATAGATTGAATCTTTCGCGACAACTTTCTATTAGTTACAAACTTCAGACTAAAGTGTTGATACTTAGCTTCTACACTTTTCGCTTTTGATCTGCATTACGCGTGTGTGTGACAACAACATCAACAATAACGCATACCTTGCCGTGGTAATCGAGAATCGTGGATCTATCAACTCTCCCAGTTTTCATTTAGGGTTTGTAACAATAACCAAGTCACCACAATTGCAGTATTAACAACAATGATTCGTAATTTTGATCATATGTTTAAATTGCTAATTCTTGGAGATAGCGGAGTCGGAAAATCATCTTTGTTGATACGGTTCTCGGATGATACATTCTCTAATAGTTATATAACAACAATCGGAGTCGATTTCAAAATACGAACGGTTGTCATCGATGGAATGCAAGTTAAACTACAAATCTGGGACACAGCTGGTCATGAACGATTCCGTACATTCACAAGCACTTATTATCGTGGAACACATGGTGTCATTGTTGTTTATGATGTTACCAATCGTGATTCATTTGTGAATGTCCAAAGGTGGCTTGAAGAAATACAAAATAATTGCAGTGTTGTTAATAAAGTATTAGTTGGCAATAAAAATGATGATCCTCGTCGTAAAGTTATTCTAACTGAGGCTGCCCAAGGTTTCGCACAACAAATGGAGATCGAATTATTCGAGACATCAGCCAAAAATAATACCAACGTAGAAGAAATGTTTCTAACAATAACGAAGCAAGTGTTACAACATAAATTGCTTACTGAAGAAAATAAGCAGCAAAATAAAACCATTAATGTTCGAATTGGTATGAAAAATGAAAAGAAGAATAAATGTTGTAGTAGTTAAAATTTTTTGTTACCATTTAAATGGATCAATAAAGATGTCAATTTTACTTTACAAACTTTAATTTACCTTGTCAATTATTTTTAGTAATTTCTATACATTGTCTCTATGCTTTATCTACCTCTCCCTCTCTCTGGTGCCGAAAATGATCTAAAAAACTATGCAAAGTCATAGAACAAACATTGAATTTTCTAACAAAAAGCGAAATTTATCTAAAATATTCAGAATCCTTTGCAGAGAACTTAAATTGTTCGATAATATATAATAGTATATTGCGCTATGGTACGGATCTTGAAACTGAACATCTTCTCATCCGATTTTGACATTTCAAGACAGCAATATATAAACAAATATAAACGGTTTTGGATTTTCCACAATATTTTGCATAAATCTTCAATCTTTCAAAATAAACGAATTGCACAATATATACCGCAATATTTAGGTTCCTGAAACTGAACCACTTTTCAACCGAATTTGGCATATCAACTGATATTTATCGAATGAATAGCATTATTTGGGACAGTAATACATATGTAACCTTTTGTACTATTATCCACAATATTTTCAAATGGGCGCGTTCAGCAGGACCAATCGCTGACTTGCATACAATTAAGATATTCTCCATTACACTCATCTTTGAAACACATATTAACAACATAAATAAGTATTCCCCATCAACTCTGGTCCCTGCACTTTGCTAATTCTTCTCCCTATCCTTCTCAACTCTCCCCATAAAAATATTCTTAACAATAGCCTTTTTATTTCATTGTTTACATACAAAAGAACAAGCGATGGGTTCTGCTGAACGTGCCCAATCTTTCAAAATTAAAACTTTCTACCAAATAAATTATTGCACAGTATATTGCTCTTGTAACTCAACCTCTTCTCATTCGACTTGGGCATTTCAACTTATACTTATCGACTTTATAGCAACTGTGTGGACAGTATTATCTAAATAATTATACATCCTTTTGGTTTTTCCAAAATAAAAATTTTCTACCAAATTCATTGCACACTATATTTCGCAATATTATTTCATTGGAACGTTCATTTGTTTGTTCGTATATTAAGTGTTGCCATTCCGTTCATCTGATTGCAATGCAATTTTTTTTATATGTATGGTTGGTTCCAGCCTGAAACGTAGGATAGTTTTTGATCCAATATGTGGCGCTGTTCACGAGATCCAGACATACTGAGTTATCATAAAATTATTAACAAAGCCAAAGGTCTTAGTAGTCTTCCCAATGTCTTAAATTTATTTATAGTTTAATAATAACACAACGTGCCCCAACTGTTCGTCACTTCCTAGCAGCACGTAGAAATAAGCAGAATCAAGCTTCTCAAACAAACGAGGAGCGATAAGTGAGCAATGGATCAGATCGTTCTCCGATTAATCCAATAACAATAACAACACCAGTGATGCCAGCTACCTATCTTAAAAACAGGACAGATTATTTTGTACTTTTTATCTTATAAGTATATTTTTGTAAATAAGATGAGTCTTATTGCCTCATCTATCAGGTCATAATCCTCTTCATCTGCGGTACATACAAAATTTGCAGTAGCCTTATTGTTCTTTCGGATCGAAGGACAGATCTATCCGGAAAAAAAGGCTAAAATGGCATCACTGGTCAACACACACCGAACAACGATATCGAACGGTTTATTCCATTGCATTGCGTTGAGTGTGTGTTGCAACAGTACAAGTATTCTTGTCCTATAAGTTGAAAGCGTTTTGTTCGCTTTCGGTGTATAGAGTCAAGTCAACCACGGAGCCAAAAGGAAAAAGGGCCGTATTGTTGCCACGCATCCGACAAGGACGGACGTGTACGCGTCGTAGATGTTAAAGCTGTCACCAGAGTGCTTCGTCGCCCAGCTAACAAAAGTGTCGTTCTAACCATTAGTAAATCGGAGTGGTTTCCTGGGTGAGGGTTGTTACGGCTGTTGCGACTGCTACCCACCTTTTTTCACGACGGCGACCCACTACGAGTCGGGTGTACGAAAACGGTCTTACGAATGCTGTCACGCCCATTATTGGTAGATTTTTATTAATTTTTTCTCCCTCATTTTTACTATTAGGAACGTATAATTCAATCCCTTATACATATCTAAATAGAATAGCAAACGCAGCCTGATGTCTTCAATTTTTATTTATTTTTTTTTATGTTAAATCATAACCATGTACATATGTATTTATTGTGATTAATAATGATGTTCCCCAGTTAATAAAGAATTTCGTGAAGTTATTCTCATCTACTGTTGGTGATGGAGATTTTGTTTATATTGTAAATTTATTTACTTATTCATTCATCATATCTGCATTATCCTTAACAACATGATTCATCAAGTATTTATTTATTTTATTTCTGTATGGCCGGAAATACGAACGATTCATTTCAGTGAATTTATTTTTATATTGAGAAAAAAAAAATTTAAAATTAAAACGTAAGCAAATTTGGTCTTTATATGTAGAATCAAGCAAACTTCAAATTTTTCCCATTCATTGTTCTCAAGAACAGGAGCCTGCGAGACGGATATGGTTGTGTTGTTTTTTTGTGAACGTAGTATATGTTCATTGTGTCGTTTTATCTGCATAGTTTTTGTGGTGTACAAACCACTGAATCATTAAATAACCAAAAGCAACAGAATTTATATAGAAATTTCAATTATTTTTAAATCCAAAATTAACCCATATTATGTAAAAATTATCAATGTGTACACCAAAATTGTTGTTTTATAGAAACTTTCTAGTTTATAATACTAAAAAGTCCTACCGAAAGCTTCCTATGAGATAAAGATTTTACTTTTTTGTTGGAAATATATCACCAGGGAATTCAGTTTCAAACCATTGCGACAGAAACAACACCTCACCGCGAAGTTTCATAAATTGTTTATGGTTCTTTGCAGACATAGTCAAATCCTGATGCAAGATTTCGGCATGCATAAAACATAAACAAAAGAGCATATCATCAATTGCTTCTTTAAAAAAAACAATACGTTCCATGCCTTTAGGGTTAGACTTCAAAGTATCCAAGGTAGGTGTAGTTTTTAGAAAGTTATCCAATAATGTAACAATGCGTAACATTACATTTAAACCCATGCCAAATCCAGGATCCATGGTGGACTTCAGATATGCAATATAACAATTGAATAAATTAGTTTAGTTAAACGAGGCGAGATATTGATAATTTTAATAGCATTTAACTTACTATAATTCTCAGAAAATATTATAATTCTCAGAAAAATAAAGCTGTCTGCCGTATACAACAATTTTCTACAACAATAATAATGTGTTGCAAAATTGAATGCAAAAAATAATTCAAAGATAACTTTGTGATTTATTCAGCAATAAATATAACCATCCGCAAGATCTGCACCAAAGACAAAGACTGCTTATGAAGTTAAGTAAACTGGAACAAATAAATCACACCCGCACTTGGTGTCAAACTGTCAGTTGTTCCAGAAAATGGAATCGAATCAGATCGAAATCAATTAGTTCTCTGAGAAACAATGGATTCCTTCCAATTTAGAGAGTAATTTATTAAATAAGAGTAAACTCGAATTGGAATGGGAGAAATATATTGTAGAACAGAGTGAAAATGGCGTATTAACACCATTTTGATTTCAGTTTAATTGATGCAATAATGCATTTCTATTTGATTTCAATGGATATTCTTGAACATTATTAATATTTTGAAATATTTACTCATATTGACATCATTAGAACTTTAGTTCCCATCATTATTAATTTTTTTTTTATTTCTACTCATTTCTATATTTGAGAGAATATTAATCGCTCAGTTGTGTTCGTTCCATTCAGATGAGAGTAGCAAAATTTGAGCATATCAAACCTTATTTTTGCTGAATGATAACATGATTGCCAAGGGTTCAATAGTAATAAATACACGGTGTAACAATTTAGTATCACTACTTGAAGTTCAGCAACCATTCAAATTCATAATTTCAAACTTTTAACATCCCTGGACTTAACGAAATCAATTTTGCACCGATCAGCTGACATTTGTTGATTTTATGATGTTTTGTTTATGAGCCAAAGAATTTCGATAAATGTACAAATAAAATGTATGGAACAAAAAGGGCGGTTATTAAATTTAACATAAAATGTGATGTGCCTTGAAAACATTACTGGAAAAAGTTTAAGGCATTGATTGTTTAAGCAGAACATATGGTTTCCTGTTGCATACAAGTTTTATGGATAGCAGAATGTCGGCAAACATGAAGGAAGATCAATGTACAGAAACAATTCGAATCATATTTCAAGATGATTTGGATGAAACAAAGGTTTGTGTAAAGTTTGTTCCGCAAACTTTAGGTGATGAACCATCAATTTTAAGAAGAGGTTTAATGTATACCTTGTGGTCGTATCAGCACAAGTGACACTGAACGTTCAGTTCACCTAAAAGAGGTGGTCACGCCAGAAATTGTCGATAAACTTTATGGAATGATATTGGACGATAGGAATTGAAAGTGCGTGAGGTGGATTATGCTTTAGGCATCTCAACTGAGTGGGTACCTCACATTTTGCATGAATATTTGGACATAAAAAAGAAGTACGCGCAATGGGTGTTCCGATTGCTCACATTCAACTAGTATATGCGAAACAACGTGCTTGCGTTGTCATTCACATCATTTACCTTGAAAAGCGTAAAACAATCACCGGCGAATATTAATCAGAGCTGTTTGACAGATTCCAAATTGATTTGAAGTAAAAATGACTGCATTTGGTGAAGAAAAAGTGTTTTCATTCATGACAATACATGTTAGACTTCTAACCGCTACCACATAGATCATATTCTACAGATTTCACACCCTGTGACTATTTCTTGTTTCCAAACCTGAAGTATTGACTCCACGGTAAGAGATTTTGATGACCTTAAGAAAACCTAATACTTAAAAAGGATACAAAATTTGGAAAAAAGACATTCAAAAGCACAAAACTAAATGAATTTGTTTCGTTTGTTGTGAATATATGCTTACTAACTACCTTATGATTAAACTATGTGCTAACTGGAATTAAATTGTGGTTAAGTAGATCTGGTCACAAGATCACAAGGGAGATGACGTTTGAGTCTCCTTGTGCATACGCGCCTGCAAGCGGGTTTGATTGAGCAATCAGCCTGTCATTGTAGCGACTATTGTGTAAATTAATTTCGTCCATAACTGTGGGGATCCAAAAGCCGTTGTGAATTTACGGCAGGGCAACCGGGTCGAGAGCCCCTGTTCATCACATATCCACATCCACAAACATTGGATCAAAGATTTAATAACAAGAAAATGAGACCTTAAATCATTTTTGGCTTTGTTTTTCTCCCATCAAGGAAAAAGTTTATGGCTATGCATATGAATTAGTAGCTACTCAGAAAAAAACACTCATAGGAGATGCACTTAACGACTGGAAACATACATCTGAGTGTATCTCTGAACATTAAAACTAATAAATCATCTAGAAGCTATCACAATTTTAGCTAAAGTGACATAGGAACGCATCAATAAGAGTTTAGTGAGAGAAAAGGCAGATCAGTCGCAATATTGGCGAACAATTTTGATGCGAGTTGTTAGCACAATAAAATTTGTTGAAGAACGAGGATTATCTTTTAGAGGTGTTGACGAATTAATTGATTCACCGAGAAATTGTAATTTTCTACGTGTATTACTAATACCCGCAGAGTAAGATCCATTTCTATCTACTCAAGGATGTGGCCACGTCATTTATCATACATCATACATGTAAAATTGCATGTATGTATGTATGTATGTACCTATGTGGCTTATGGATTCCGAAACTGCTGAACCGATTTTTGTGAAATTATAAGTAAAGTTTGGTGCGATTCGGACTTTCTGTTGACGAAAAATTGGTGCATAATAGGTTGCATATAAATCTTAGAGACTTATTTTAAAATCAATCAAGGCATTTCAATTGCTGCGCAATGTACTACAATTAAAAAAAGAACAGCATGACGCACTAACATTACGTTGAGAGCATAGCAAAGCACGCAGGGTACGCTAGTTTACAATATATGAGGAGTTGATTGCTTTGATGGGAGAAAGAGTTCAAATATTTGATTGACACTTTCTTCATTGCCCTGGGCCCCAACTTTCCTCAATACGGCCCTGATACGACGCAATGCTTTGTTCGTTGCACAGGCTGTGCCCTTGAGTTGGATACCATAGGCCCAGGAGGGACGTACAATTGTACGGTATACCAACACTTTGTTATTCAGGCTAAGTTGGCTGTTAGGTCATAGTAGTCACGCAAATTTTTTTAGCTTACCGTAGCAAGCAGCAGTAGTAGATGAGATGTGTGTTCTCCAGGCAAGGCGCTTGTCGAGAGTCTAACTCCCATACAATGTAATTTTATTTAAATTATTGTAGTATTTTTATTATTGTTTATTATTTATATATCGAAAAAAAGCTTTGTTTGTTTACATTTTAATTTAATTAAATATTATTATTATTTAAATTTGATTATGCCGCTTATTGTTTATAAACAATTACAAAAAGCTATTCTATCTCCATCGTTTGTACTCTTACTATTTCTTCTTCATGATTTTTACTCTTGATGAGCTTGTTGAAAAAAATTAACTCAAAATAACACCTGTTGCTTTGCTATGAGCAATTTATTTGAGTTTAACTCAAGTAAAAAGCTTTTAACAAATTTCCACTCTATTTTAAATTTTCGCTCATTTGAAAATTTTCTTGTATTTTCTTGTGTGCATTATCTTTATTTGTCTTTCTGTTTTGCTAACCACATTCGCGACGTAATCATGAAACTGAAAATGCCGGCAAAATTATTCAAGAAGTCTTTAGGGAGAGAGTTGTTTTGCCTCTTTTAGCTTTCATATTTCGTAACGCAAGTCAAAGTGTAAATGAGTGAGTTGATGAGTGGCTAAGTGAGTGAATGTGGATGCCTGCTGCTACTGCTGGTGAGTGGAGAGCGAACAAGTGTATGTTGTATCCATCCATCCCTGCTCAGCACCTTTGCCCGTTACCTTTACTGTTGTTCATGGTGCTGATGATGCTTATGCCGCTGCTTGGCAGTTATAACATACATTTCGCTTGAGCATGCATTTCCAGCTGTTTTGACTCGATTCGATTCTTCACATTTTGTTGTTGAGTCATTTATCCGACTCTGACTATGGAGACTTGAGTCAATTCAGTTACCGCTTGGTTTTCGTCACGAACGGTTGTTCGTTCTCCGTTGTTGTTAGCTGATGTAATGTCTTTTGGCACTGCGTATTGTTGACTTGACTTTAGAATTCGCTCGCTGCTTGAATTTAAGCTTTAGTGCGAAATTATTTTTTGGAATTTATCATTTTTGGTCCGGCGGCCTGACTACCACTAGATTTTAACTGCCTGTGTGCTACTGATCCCATTTACAACGGAACAAAACGAACGGGTTCAATGCAGATTCCACAAAAAATAAAAAAAAATAAAAACCGTGCGTGCTTTGGTATACTACTATTTTTAAGTGTTTGTGTTTATTTTGTGTGATTTTTTTGTATGATTTTATTGCAACGTGGCTGCACAATTCCGGTTTCGATTTCGTTTTCATAAAATTGTATCTCGTGTGGTGTTGTGATTATTTATTTGTCTCGTTTCTGTATCTCTATACCTCACATCACCGCCTTTCGTTTTGTCATTTACTTCGACTGACTGCTTTCGGCGTTTGTTGTCTGTCGTTTGTTGTGATTACTTTTTAAATTGAAACTGAACCATAAAAAAAAAAAACACCAAGTATAACAAACAACAGCAAACTATTTTTTCGTTGTCGCCATCGTGTCTACGCACAAAAAACCAAAAAAAAGGAGGAAAAAATTATTACAAAATCAAATCAAACGAATTTATTGCAACAACATAAAACAAAAAAAATAAAAAAAAAACAAGAAAAAATACAAATTTCACCCATTAAAAATAACAGTAACAACAACAAAAACAACGATAAAAATCAGCAACATTTCTATTACTTCTCCCCATCTTTCATATAATATTTTGGCTTCCAAGTTAGTAAAATTTTTTGTAAAATTTAAATGCATTTTTTTGATTTTGTGAAATTATGAAGCATAAAGTTTGGTTGTGTGTTTTATTTGTTTTATATTTTTTGGTTGAAAAATTAAAAACAGTTTTCCGATTTGCATTTCCATCAATTGCAATCAACATAGATAAAAGATTGCAAACAAAAATACATATGTGTGTTAAAAAAAAGAGCAGTGAAAATACAATTAAAAAATAATAAATTAAAAATTGCGAACTTTGGTTTTATAACTTTCCATATTTTTATAACATATGTGTGTTTTTTTAAAGCCATTTAATCAACATGTGTATTATGTATGTATGTATGTACTTTGATCCTACTTAGTCAGGCACATCATGGTGCTTCGACTAACAACTTCTACTGCAATTGAAGCACAAAAATAATGTGAATAAACTTAAGTTCAAATAATCAGTGAATCATCAGTAATCATCTCTTTGGTGACAATTGAACTTTAGCTTTCTGTCAGCCAGTAAAAGTCCATGTACAGTTTTATGACTTTTGAAAATCTCAATAGGAACTATTTTCCAAAGAACAGGAGGATAGAAAGGGCTAAATCGATTCTCCAATGCTCCAAAACATTGTTGTTCTGAAAATTATAGAAGTAGCATTACTCGAATTGTCATGAAATTTAAACACATCACATTTAAAAGTTGTAAAAATCATATAGACCCTCCTTTAGAAGCACCTTCTATGTGTCAGTCTCTGATTTTATAGAGTAATGTTAAATGAAAACAAAAATATTGTGTTTATATATGTCAGGATATACTACAATGACCACTATTAATTCGTACACCTACAATTTTCCCTCAAATGAAATTTTCAAACTATTTTAAAAAATTATTGGAATAAATAAATTAATTAATATTTCTACTTGTTAACACGGTTGTGGAATCTAATATGCTTTTATAAAAACATTTTACAAAATTTATTTTGCTTGTATTTTGCTAGTTATGAATTTTTATGTGAAGCTAAGTAAGGTTTGTCGGGTCCACTCACGGCTTCTCGATCCTCTCCAACCATTGTACAGACAAAATTCTTAACGAAATTCTTTGATTTTCCTCTATAATCGGTACAAAGTGCGCAGATCACAGGTGTTACCAGTTTTTGACAATACACTGCACCGAAGATCTGGCAAACTCAACTCTGATGTAATTTGCAAATAACTTTAGCCCAAATTCAATTTTCCAATAACTAAATTTCGAACCGGCCTACCAAGTGTCTTGTCGATGCAAAGATTAATTTAAGACAAAAATTCAAATATAATTTTAAGCAAACACAACGAAAACAATTCGTTAATTCCGGGGACTGCACTATGTGCATAGGTTTATTTGGAATTTAACTATTGTAATCTGAATTAAGCAATATAGAGAGCTGCACTATATTCATTTAATTGCCTTCTGATCTGTGGAATCTGAATATTCCAGCAATTTGCATTTTAGATGACTGCATTATAAGCATTTAGTTCCTTGGGTATTGAAAAATTATTAGAAGGAAATTAGAGAATGAAGCCAGAGCACATTGTGCTTCCTTCAGCATTCATTCTATTCGTAGTATGGAAAATTTTTAAGTTGTTACAGGATAAAATTCATAAAAAATAAAAAACATGCAATATAAATTTTATAAAATGTTTTTATAAAAGTAGATTCCACAACCTTTTCAAAAAGTATAAATACTATTGAGTTTATTTATTCCAATAACTGTTTAAAGTAGTTTGAAAATTGCATTTGAGAGAAAATTGTAGGTGTATGGATCAGGGTGTCATTATAGTTTTGAATATATGTATGTAATATACTGGAATAATAACGATATTCTAATAATAGCATAATCATTCTTTAGAATCACTTTCTATTTTTTTAGTTTCGGTTCTTATAGAGTAATGTTAGTCAGGATATATTATATAAAAATACAATACAATATTCTGAATTATTAATAATATTCCAACAATGGAATCACTTAAAATATATTTACATACTTATTTAGCTGCACATTCCAAGAACTTACTAAGTGTAATTTTATCAAGCGTGATACACGATTTAAGTATAAAAATTCCATTAAATAAAAAAATACAATTGAAGAAAAATTCATCTGGTTAAAACTGAACTGAATTGAACACGTAACTTATATATACAATATTTTAAAAAATTTGAAATATTAAAAATAGAATTACATATTAAAATTAATATGTGTAGATATATTGAGAAAACAACATATTAGTAATTCACTTCATATCAGCATTATCACTCTAGTCTGATATTTGTAACATATAGACAACTAGCGTACTCGACCCGGTCTCGCACGGGATTCATCGAACCGAACGGCGACAAAAGCCAGATATCAGATATGCTTCCTTTCTGAGCATCACTATATTCTCTCTGTTAAACTTTGAGTATGAACAAAGAACACAGTTTGAATATCAGGTGTGCGCGCAGTTTCAGTGACACTATTTTTTAAACACCTGGCCCGGATATTTCACTCAATCCTAAAAATAGCCGGACTTAGTTTTGTTTATATAGATATAGCCCATGACACTCAGTGACAACGTAGCATTTTACGTGTGAAAGAATTTTTAAATTCGGATGATTAGTTGCCAAGATTACTTCTAACATCCAAACACATAATATTAGTATAGATATAGATTGAGTGAGTTTACATTCTCAGGATTCCAACAATTCAAATTTAATCAAATTGTTAAACAATAATTGTTCCCAAGAAAGTTATTGTAATCAATTGTCCATTCTATATAAATTAATTATCTCTGACATTGTAATGGGAATCAAAAACATTAAGCCAAGTCCTGATGAGCTTGTGGGACAAGGTTTGATGAAAATTGTTACTATTATAAATTAAAGTTGGTAAACTATATTATTATTGGTATTATTGATGAAATCAATAAGAATCTCAATAGAAAGGATTATAATTATATCATACAAAAACACATTTTACTTATAGAAGTGTAGTGGGAGCATTGGAGAGACCAAAGGTAACATTCTTTTCTTTTTTAAATTTTCTATAAATGTATTTCTATTTTCAATAATTAGTCTCTTTGAAAAAAATTATGACAATTTTACAAAAACAATTTCTTTGCATGGTCATATCGGATAAAAATCTATACCTACATGCATACATCTTGTTGCACACTTATTTGCACTTACATACGAGTATAAGAAAAAAAACTAAAAATTGTTTTTATTACTCATTCTCAGAATATTTTAAATTTAAATGTGTAGAAAAAATAAAATAAAATAAAAACATCAGTCAAAAAATAAAACATGTCTATAAAAGAAAACACTGATACTTAAGATTGGAACATAGAAGAAATACATATATATATGTATGTATATTATTTTTAGCGCCGTTGAGTAATTAGATTGATTGGTTTGAAATAAATTGGTGCAATTTGGTTTAGTTTGACGTGGCTTGGCTTGGAGTAAAACGAAAATCACAGTTTGTCAAGGAAGCATTTACATCTTATGTTACAATACCATAATTGGGATGGTTTCTTATATCAATCAAAATATTTGTATATTCTTATCTTTTGAAGAGATTTAAAAGCTGAAACATTGATTAATCATTGTAAAATTAAGAGTTGAGATTGATGCCGGAAAACTAAAAGCAGTCCCAATCAGGCATCACAATGAGCAAACGAAGAATTTCTGGCTATCATTGAAGAAGTAGATGGTTACATCAACTTGAAATATTTGAACAAAAGAAAACTTTTTCTTGACAAACTGTATGTGAATTAGAACCTCGAATAATGTGGTTAATTCACAACTGTATAAATCATGGTTCAGAGTGCATGCAAACAGATTTAATTTTACCCAAATTAAAAAAAAAACAATGAATATCTCTGCTAATTATTCAATATTTTTAAGATTATCAACGCATTACATCGAAACCAAAAGCAACATTATATACAAAATCTGATTTGCAATTGTTGCACCGGGTTAAAGCAAAACCGAATCATTCAAAAATCTGGTACTTTATACTAGGTTTGATTGTATTGTAATAAATAGAAATAATAAACTTAGATAAACAGAAAATATATGATTATTTTTTTCGTCACAATTCAATAAGTAAAAGTCACGTATTGAAAATAAAAAACCAAATCGTTTGTAAAATAAAAAATTAAAACCTTTAAAACAGACAACACTTTATACATCACAAAATTGAAAAACTTTATTAATATTTTCTGATATATGTACATATTTCTATTTCCACTTTAATGCCAGTTTTTGAAATGCAAGTTTACAGGAAAAAATTATTTAAAAAAAAAAATTAATAAAAATAATAACAAATGAAAAAAAAAATGCTTAAAAAAAATAATGAATAAACAATTTTATAAATTAATTTATTTTAATTTAATAAATTATTTATGCCAATTTAGTGTCAAACAAAAAACGTCAATAATAATAATATTTATGATGATAAATAATAATGACAATAAAATACTTATAATAAAAAAAAAATTAAAATCAAATTATTTTATATTAAATGACATAGAGAATGATGATGATGTTCATAACACGCTATCAATCTATTTATTTATTTTATAATAATATTGTATTAGTAAACCAGTCATTCAGTCACTCAATCAGTCAGTCAGTATCATTATATTTAGTGTGTATTGTAAGTACATTGTAATTTAAGTTAACCAATTGACAAATTGAATGATTGATTAAGTTTTTGCAATGATGTTAACATATATGTAAACTATGTATGATATTTTATACATTCAGTAAGTAGTTTATCATTCAACCCAAATTATAGTGTAAAAAAAAGTAATTAAATAGTCCGCGCTACTTGAATCGAAAAGAAAATATAAAAAATAAAAATAAAATTTAACAACTTAATTTCAATTTAACAGCATTAAATTGAGTATTTTTTTAATGTCAAATTTAAAAGATAAGATAAAGAGCATCATTTATTTGTAAGGTTGGCTACTCAACTCTTGAATAAGAGGCTATAAAAATGAAATAAAAATAAAATTAAGTTAACTGAAGGAATATTTAATATATGAAAATAGTAACTAGAGCAACATAACATGATTTTAAATCGGAAAATAAAACCATGTATTAATATGTCATTATTGAATGTAACTTACAAATTTTACGAATCACGCTCTAATTTCCTGAATACGATAAGAAATTGACAGAATTCGAACTCTAATACTTATATTCAAACAAAGGAAAAAAAAAGGAATATTCCGGGTGTAATGGCGGATTTAGTCGAGTGAGGATACCTTATGCGTCAAAAAGTTGTTCCCCTAGTTAGAATATAGGGTCCCATAACGAAGTAAGACCAGATACTCATTTTTGAACGACTTTTTGTACCCATTTTTGGGTAAATGCAGATAGCCTTGGTTTTTATTTTTTTTATTATCTCATCTATTTTATTTTTCGCTATAAGGTCTTTTGGGGATCTTTTGCTAATGATCAAAGGAATACCTGATTCTTTTTTTTTTCATAAATTTCTATTGAACCGTTTGCCTCCCACAAACCAAAAAGATATTTACACATTTTTGTTTGCCACAGTATATACGCCTAAGCGCTACCCACTGTTTGCTCTCTACCTCAAGAACGGTTAACTGTATAAAAATATAGCTGAGATCAAATTTGTAGAGAATTATTGTCTACACATTAACTATCCTATAAAGTAGATTTTTCAGATAATATATAAAATTCCAAAACAAACATGTATACCAATTACTATTTATAATATATGGCATCCTGATTGCCATAGGAACCTAGAAGCACCATTCAATTTCCTCAACAACCAGGTGCAGAAGTTTAAAATGTCGTTGTTTTTTGTTTTTTTATTTTTTCATTACAAATACACAATAATTTGTGTATCGGCAGCCCTCGCTTTCTTCACACTTTGTTCATTTTTCAGACTTTCATTTATGGAAGCCATTCTTCCACTTCATCGAATTTTGTGAAATTCTGCGCAGTCAGTGCTTGTCCCATCGATGAAAACTAATGGTAATCTGATGGAACCAAGTATGTTGAATGCGGCGGATGGGGTAAGAGTTTCCAACCAAACGCAGAAATGGTGTCTTTGACCAAATTGGCCGAATGTGAAGTAGCACAATTTTTCGCTTTACTGTCAGTTGCCCAACTCATGAGGAACCCATTTTCCAACGTTTTGTATCATTCCCAAGGATCTTAAGCGATCGGAAACGGCTTTCTGAGTCACACTCAATTGCTATTTGATGCTCCACAACACGCGTTAGGTGCGTCAGCTACTTGCATTTTGTAAACAGAAAACAACTGGTGTGAAATACTGAAATCACCCGAAACTTCACAATCATTGAAATAGTCCACAGCTGTTTGGCGTCGATATGACAGAAAGAAATTTAAAAGTAGCTCAACTTAAGACGGCAGACAAACTTGAATGAATGAATTTGTGCTTTCTTTCATAAAGTTTAATTTTTATTTAGAGAAACTCTTTTTTAAAACCATTGTCAATGGATTGTCAATTAATAAGGTAACTTTTTCATTTCCTTTCCTTTCTTTTGAGATTTTAATTTACAGACTATGCAACTACGAAATGCACCAACTTTGTCCATACTAAATTATTAGAATCTATTGCAATTATCTGAATATCTTTCAATGCTTTAGTCTACAAATATAGGGTCATGTATCCTATGTAAAATGAAGTTAGGTTAAATCAATGAACCTGCTGCCTGCTTTCATGTTCAACTACTCTACTCTACTTTACTTCAATCCAGTTCAGTTCACTATTTCACTGACACAATTATAAAATGTACGAATTCAATTTATTGTGTCGTTTATATGCCGATTTTATCCACTTACATTTTGTCAAACATTCGAATTAGATATACTCGTCTACGTACATTTATCAAAATTGATTTTATTTTCCCCATTTGTTTCATTTCAATTTCATGCTACAAAAAACTATCAAACAAAACCTAAAAACATTGAAAAAGTATGCATAAATGTGGTTGTTAAAGGGTCAGTCAGGGAAAAGGGTCATCAAAACCATAATTCTGCTTATTGCTTTGGTTCTAGTATAACATTTCTACTCATATATCAAAATAGCTTAAAATATGAAATAAATGAAAAATCTAACCAAATTGCCTATCCATTTCATTGTTAAATGCTTCTCTCCTCACATTTTAACTTGAACGCGTTCGAGAGCATTTTTGCGGCTAATTTATGGTTATGAAATAAAATCTAAGCTCTCATCAAAAGGATTATGGTATATTGGTTATGTATTGTATAATTTTTTGTTCTAATACTTTGTCCAAGTAACCAACTATATAATTTTATATAAAATTGTACTGCATTAAAATATCATATTAACTTATTCAACATACTTAGTATTTAGTCCTAGATATACTGCCTAGAACTCTTCCTTTGAACTCAATATTTTCTCAAACATTAAGTCGAGCATGTTGTGTTGCCTAATTTTAGGCTCAATAGCCAAAAGACACAATTTCCGCATTTCATTTTATATGCGCAACTTGTTACGAAATTGTGTTGAAACAAGATACTCTTACGTGGTCTAAGAAGAAAAAAAAAATGAATGAATATGTGGAAAATGCTTTCATTCTGTCAATAAGTATAAAAATTCATTTACCATCACATTAAGACACACGTTTGGTTTTTCTGCATTCGTTTAGTTTGGCTTTTTGTGGTTTGTTTCTTTGGTTGAACTCGTTGAACTTACGAACAAATGAGCCTTTTACACTTTGACATTGGGGAGCTCAACCACAAACATACGTTAACACCAAATATTGTAGTATAATCTGACAAAGTTACAAAAAACCTTATACAAAAACACAAAAAATTACGAAGCGAACAAGTCATAAACGAAAATGAAGGCAAATTTTGGTTTAAATGAGGTGTGTTTACTTAAGTCCTTTTTATTTCGTGTGTTAATATGGAGGAAGATTCGCTCTTAACCATTTTTTTAGCTGCTTTCTACTGAAAATAAGATAATTATGTAGCCATTAAAATGGCATATAAATTAGTTTTAAAGGTAGCCATAGCTATAGCCATTCTAAGGGATATGAATACCAAATGTATGAATGGAAATAAAAGAAAAAATAACACAAAAACAAGCAAATGAAATGAAATGAATGAATGAATGATTGTACGAGGTTAGTTCCAGAAGATCACGACCTGACGTAACAAAGGATGGCGAATGATTGTCGCTCAAAAATTAAAAATGGGTACGGGTGTCACAACCTTAAAAAGTTAAAATTTGAACATTCTAAGATGTTTAGTGTTTTTATTAGAATGACATCATGAACATTCTAATTGAATTCGGAAACCATTTGAAAAAAAAAAAATCCAGATAGAATCTTAATTATGTGCCTCTATTGTATACGTTGAAGCAGACGTGTTGATTTATTATATTAGGATGGCTAGAAAAACAAATAATAACAAAGAGGGTCTTTGGTGTGAGTTGGAGGTCTGCGGGTTGGATAGTCCTGGTTTACAGTAACAAAATATTGCATGGCATAGATTCAGAAATACCCGTATGATATACCAAGACGAACATTGCAGTAGTCGATCAAATAACCACGTTAAAAATAAATAAAAATCTTTACCATATAATTAAATTGATTGATGATTAGATACATATTTATGTACTCATCATCAAGACAATATATCAGTTTGCACGTCTCCTTCTTCTGACCTTATAACCAAAATCAATGAATAAAAGATTACACTCTTCTTCCAGATTAAGATCATTTTGTTTATTATTTCTTTTTTACCTCAAAAATTGAGCTTAGACGAATATTAATAAAGGAAAAGATCATTGGTACCTTGAGAAACTTACTATTGTATGCAGAGTGCATCAAAACTATAATAAATTACTGACATTTTTTCTTAAAAACTCTGGATCACATACAATATTTTAGAACTACTCTCGTCAGCGCTATGCTTCAGCTTATTTATATCAGATAAACAAATGTACAAAAACCAACAGATAGCCGCGTGATTAATTTTAATATTTTAAAAGCAAACATATTTACTTATTAATTTCATATACATGCATTTTTAGATAAAAGATTTTCCTGCGAATCCATGGTTTTTTCTTTCACTCAATTGGACATTCAGATAAACTTCCATTTTGATAATATTTTTTTTTTTTTTTTTTTTTTGTCAATTTCATGACTGCAATTATTCACACCATTCTATTTAAACAGTGATAATGATATTTTCATCATTTTTTTTTTACTTTCGTGAATAATTCTTAATCATCTGATGATAATAAAAGCAATTTCTTCTTCATATTAATTTTCCTGCCAAATTGAAACCATTTACCTAGATTTCTACTTTCTGAAATTATTTATACAATCTTAACTCATTGTCTGAACAGAAAATACTCTGATTCACTGCGAACATCAACCAACAATAAAAAAGCTTTTGATTTCGTTTACTGAGTTTTGGTTACAGTAAAGATATATCTTTTTCGTACTTAGTTATGATTAATACTGTATACAGAGGTTTTGTTCATTCTCAGTTATGGTTGTATATTGATACTGAGGTTTTGTTCATTCTCAGTTATGGCTGGGTCTGGCAGATAGTTGGATGCGGATCCGGTCATTCTGCTGGCGGCCTTGATGCGAATATCATGCCGCTACCTGCGATTTCTTTTATAAGATGGTTGCGGACAAGAAATTCCGCCTTAGTGAGAGGAAAATCGAACAGTTTTTCTTTGTTCTGAAAGTCCTAATTTTTATTTTCATTGGTCTTCATGCTCTTTTTGACTCGATCGAATGTAAGTGCTAGATCAGCTACGCTTACACCTTGTTTCGTCTTTTCACTGATTCAATGCTCCGTTTCTACAATTATATGTGCTCTCTTGTGAGGCATCTTTGTACAATAAGTGTACTTATGTATGTTCTTTGCAAATAAAAGTCAAAAATAAAACATGCGAGTATATTTCAACACGTTAGCTATGCAACGATACAACTACTGGAGCTAAACAAAGACTGACTAATCTTACACTAAATTCAGGATGACTTTCTTGTAACTCGTTATGCGAAACATCACTACTTAAGCGAGCATTTATTAAATTTTTTTAGCTATGTGAAATATTCGTTTAGCAAATGTCCAATGCACCTTATAATTAAACGATGAACGACATTAGTGTTAACGTCTAATAGAAAATTGTGATTTTTGTATCAGAATTATTGCTTTATTCACTCAACAATCATATTGTTATTCTTATTTACTTTATATTCGAAACCTTGCCTTATTTCGAGTGAGTTTTTTTTTTTTTTTTCTAACAAAAACTTGTTGGTTCTAATGAACTTTGGTTGATTACAAGTATTACCTAAGAAGAAGAGGAAATAATTTTATTGTAGCAAAAAAAACAAACTACTAAGGGAAGTACTTCATTAGATGTACCATTATCATCTTAATGAAGGTCACAATGGAAGAGAAAACATACACTTCGGCATCATCATGTCATATTAAATACAATGTACACTAAATACACATACCACAAGTAAGTAAAAACAAAAGAACCGAGCCAAACCCACTGACAAAGTAACCATCATTTATCTATCCCTACATTCAGCACTTAATTCAGACACACTTTCATTTAGAGACTTTGAGTTTGAGGCCATAATAGCAGCACTTAATGTACTCAAAGTAACACATGCTTACTTCTAGCACGTACTTGAGTAATTTATTAGATTACGCTTACAATTAAAGTAATTTCGGAGGCGTTTGTTTTTTTGTTTTGCATTCTTTTCTTTTCCTCGTATCAGTTTTAATTTTCATTTCTTCAAACATCCAAACATGTTGATTGAATACAGTGAAGCTTTTTTATGTTTTTTTCTTTTTGATTTCGCTATGTTTTTGTTTTGTTTTGCCGTATTCTTAACAAGGTCTTGCTTCTCTTATTTTCTTTATAAAGTAGAAAAATAATTAGCTGAACTTGAGTGTATTTTTCCTTTCTATTCATTTATTTTAATCCAACTTGTGTCTAAAAGTTTCTTAAGCCGGTTGTTCACATTGTTCGTGTCAGGGTTTGAAGAATGTAGAATGTATTTTATGTGTAAAATTTGTTCAAAAATTTGTGAATTTATTAATTTAATCATAACAAATTTAGTACAATAATGCAGACACTAATCTAATCATTGTATATTGTTTGTTAGTTAGTTAAAGTTATGGCAACCAACTATGGCGCCTTAACTACAAATGAATTTCTTTTTGTTTTTTTATTGCATTTTAAATGACTTTGATAAGCGGCGTCTGAGAGACCCATAAAAAAAGTTGGCAAATTATCGCTAATACTTTAGACATACTACAAGTACATATGTACATACAATGAACCAATTACTAGTTTATGTTCTTGTATAGTTTTCCCTCCCTTTATAATAAAAGTCCAAATTTAATATAATTTATAACAGTTTAGTATCATATATGGTATTGCAAATAACAATTTACAATATCCACATGGGTCAATAAATAAAGAAACTAATCAATGATTTGTATTGTGCCTTGTAACTTAAATAGTTAGGACAGTGAGTATATGTATTGTATATAAAAATTTTGTGTACAAATTGGTATATTGTATGTATGTAACAATCGAAAGGAAACCATAATTCGTTTGATAATACTCTTTCATTACATTATTAAGATTAGAAGGGATTGTACTGGTCAGGGCATCTTAAGGTCGGTTCCACCTATTTTAGCTTACTAATCCGACAGCAAATTTAATTACACTGTGTGACAAAAAGTATATGTTATTAATCTAAGTACGTTAGGTTTAAGTAATAAATTGAAGAAATGACCCACATATTAGTCTGGGCATGGAATGCTAAGTGTTAAGATGAGATACCAGGTGTTAGTATAGTTTGTAAGATTTACATTAGACACGAAATGCATCACGCTGCAATAAGTAGTTTTACAGGACCCAACAAGTATAAGGGAAAAATTTCTTGTAAACCGAAAAGAAAAATATTACCAAGCTACGTTGGGTTAAGATACTGCCAGAAAATAGATTATTCAAGAACGTGACACCGAGTCGTTCTACGATTGGATAATTTCGAGAGATTGATTAACCAAGGACAACTTTGGTAGAATGAAAGGTTGATGTGAACTACACATTAAAACATGTAACATATAAGACTGGAAGTGTTGTAGTGCGGTACTATGTAATCTTATTTCTCAGGTTCGGAATCAGAAATTTTTAATACCCAGACTGTTATGTGGGTCAAACATCTCTGTTTAATTGTGAGGCACAACAAAAATAAATATCATTCTACCATAAACCGGATAGTAAAATATGCAATTTCATTGTCTACTATTTATTTCATAGCCTTCATCACATTATGAAGTGTACATTATGAAAAGTATATAAGCTTTTAATGAAACCAAATATAGATTTTAAACTTGAATTAGTGATTTCCTTTTCAATTGATAGACAATCTTATTGTAAATCACCAAAATGAAATACACAATTGATATTTCACCATGAAAAATTGATTAGTTAACTTAATTTGTAATCGAAAGTCATGTGAAATCATAAATATATTATGGCAATTAAGTGTTTTTGTATAAAACTTGTAGACAAAATAAGTATATGTTCAATATGAATTTATATGATTGAAAGAAAATAAAATAAAATTTGTGCAAAATCTTGTTTCATTCTTCTATTTAAATTTCCATTGAGCTAAAAGCTAAAAGACTTTAAAATTAAATTATTGTATTTTATTGGTTCCTATAATTGAAAATAAGCTTTCACTTCTAAAGATATTTATTTAAGAAATAAATTTAACAAATTATACAATTCATATTTACATATTTTGACAATAAATTGACATATTAAGAAAAGAATTATCCAACTCATTAGATTATCAAAAGTGGTAAAGGAAGATGATGACAACAAACGATTAGTAAATAATGTTTATTTTCTGCCTTCATAAAAGATACTTATGAAAGTAAAACCACAAATGTGTTCACCACACTAAACACTTGATAATAAAATGTATATTTACTATTTTATTATACAATAATATATTATTATATCCAACAGAATTTCCACTTAATTAAATAGTACTTTGTGTTTAATAATCTGATAGAAACAAGAAGATACTACAAGGGGTGAACGATGGATAAATGGAACGTGTAATAAACACTAAAATGACAATAAAATAAATATTTAAATTACAAAACTCACAAACTCAGCAATTATTTGCAGTAAAAGAATGTTTTGCAAAGGCAAAATATTGTATAAATACATCTAAACACTTTTTAATGTCATGCTGTTCTCTGTACTAATGTAAGTAAGTAAGTAAATATGAGTAGACAAAGTCACACATATGTATGTTTGTATCTAGAGATACAAATGCACTTATTTACAAATACTTGTATGTATGTAAGTAAAGTAGTAAAACAAGCTCAATGAAAATTTCATTAAGCAGCATATTGTTGCATATTGCACATAAAATAAAAACAAACAAAATATATTACTTATGTGATAATAACATAATAGCAACACTAATCAACAAGTAAGAGTGCTTTTGTCTGTTACCCAGTTAACTTTAGAATTCTGAAGTTTAAAGAAATGTACTTATACAAAACAGAAAGAATCTTTAAAGACATACATATGTTTATCTTTGGGGCACTGTTTTCAACTCAAATTTGGAAATTCTTCAGAAGTTCCAATCCAAACTACTGCGAAGGTTTGTCAATGCGCCTTGGTACGTCAGAAACTCGGTCATTCACCGATACTTGAAGATTCCAACGATCAGATAGGAGATCGCTTGACACAGCAACAGATATGTACTTCACACGGTTGGACCATGTTAATCAATTTGTAATCAACCTGCTCGTCACCAGCACACATGCGTCACATGAAACACCCTCTGTATCTGTTGTTCCGCTTCCCGGACGGTTATACATATCTTGCAAAATACTGAAAATCTTTGTCATATTCGTGTCATGTAATTTTGGGAATCTTATCAACGAAATATTATCAGGATTGAAAGTAGGTCATAAGACTATAATTTCAAACCGATATTTCCAAATTATTTACATGTTATTTTTACTATTATTTATCTTCAAAAAAGAAAGATTGTTCAGACATAAAGTTCAAATTATACCTAAAATGGTGGCCAAAAGTATTTTGACAACAATGCACTCAATGTAATATCGCTTATCTTCAGTAACTGAGAGAAGTAACGTTATTCATTTGATTTTAAAGAGTGTTAAGCTATTTATACCTTTAAGATCACAAAAGATTTCGCTGATTACTTTATTCATTTCTTTTCTTTGACGTTCTGCGTAAGATTTTACTTGGCTGGACAAAAGTATTTTGATATTGGATTCATTTGGATGTTCTTTGTTTCGTGTGCAGTATAAACAACGTTACAAAGTACTTATAATGTAGGAATTTCGGTAGAAAACCTCAGCAAATTATTCAAAGGGCCTCGGCGAACCATAAATAAACAAATAAACAAACAAAATAAAACGAATTCAGTAAACAACTGTGCAAGATCAAGCAGACCACATAAAACAACTCCCAGAGAGGACCGCATATTATTAGGAAAAGTTAATGAGCATGTCTTGATTACACCAAAAGCGGTAACAATTGAAGTCAATAACCAGTTATTAGAAAAACACTTGAAAGACGCCTAAAGGAGTCCAAATTATGCAGATTACCTAAGAATGTACGGATAAAATGATGCCTGTTTGCGAACCGGTAGCACATGGTTGAGGCTCTGTTATGTTTTGGGGATGGGATCGATGGTACTATGACCAAAGGCAGTTATTTATGGTATGCACCAAGACTATTTTATGTTTTCCTGTGGTTATTGTAATTAGCTCCGTCTGAATACATATGATCTTTTTTCATTTACCTAATAAGTATTATTTACTTATGTGTTTGTTCTGACTGAATTTTTGCGCATATCAAAAAATATACGAATGCGAATGCAATTGTTCGCAAACATCACTATTACAATATATTGTAAAATAGGCCATGATACGAGATAAGTCTACAAGAATGTCAATTATATTAAATTTTTAAATTGAAGCTTGTGTGGCAGTTCATCTTTTTTACTTTCCGTTGTGTTTTGTTCTCTTCTAATCCAACTATTCCTGCTTTGTTCTCGTTTCTCGTTGTTTGAGCAAGATGATAATAAGTATCTAACATATTGCTAAGGTACTCTTACACGTAAACATAAATACATGCATATATAGGTATATTACGACAATACTAATAAATATGATTGTTTTTGTAATTAATTAAAATTTGAAGTGTTAATAATGGTACTAACTGATACAACGAATCATTATGATATATATACAACACAATTATTTATATCAGAACTTTTGTGAATTGGTAAATTAGTAGCTATTGTTATAAGATTACAAATATACTATTGTAATTTATTGTTTTATTTATTTATTAACAATACTAGCATTAAGTAAACCTAAAGCTAATGGGATGGAAGGTACCACTGGCTGTTTGGGCCTTAGACAAACTATGGAAATTATTTGAGACTTCTTTACTATAATATTGAAAGGCAACATACCAACCAATACCCATGAATGTTTCAGTAACTGATGTTCCATTCTAGTTTAGACTTATTCAAATACATTAAGTAAGATCTTCTTTATAAAATCATAAGGATTACAGCAATCAATTCATAACGAATGGAATACAATTTCGCATACTGTAGTCAGTTCAATGGTTAGCACAAGTCTCAGACTTCTTTTATTTAGTTCTCTTTTCTCAACTCTCGGTACATAAATACTTATAAGTACTAATGCTTACACTAACGATAGAGTCGTGCTTACGATAAGAGAGAAATGCATACAATACTACAATATTTTGATTGTTGTATGAAAAATGCAAAGTTAAAAGAAAATTGTTCATTTCACAATTTATTTAAAATAAAAATAATAATAACGAAAATCTTCTATGGTTTAAAAAAAGAATGAATGAAGAATGCATTTTTCTACAAAGTTCTAAGATTTTTAAGGAAAAAAAAGTTATTAAAAAAAAAAACACTAAAGGCCTTAAATTAGTGAACAAATAATAATAATTACTCATTCCACAATCTTCTATTCCCTTTTTGCTTTTTACAAATTATTTTATTATTAGTCGAAAGGACACTTAACTATTCAAATGACATTTAGTAAGGACAACACACAGCAGCTATCAGCACAACTACCATAACAAAAAAATATTATATATACTATGTATATAGTATGCCGATAAAGTAGTGAATGAAAAAAATATTATTATTATTATTGTGGTGGCAAAAGAACCTTGTGCTTGTTTTTTAACGCAGACTTAGGTTTTTATTTTATTTTTTTGTTGAAATTATTTACATCTTTCTAATTAATCCTTTTGTTTGGCAATTTAAACGATTCTTATTTTTCGTTGAAAAATAATATGGTTGCTGTTGAATATCAATTTGTTTTGGATGGAGATTGCAAAATGGATACTAAAGAGAATGTTTTTTTTTTTTCAAAATAGAAGAACAATATAATTTGAGTAAAATATTAAAGCCAAGTGTGAAAAAAATAAGCATAAATATTAGTTCCATTATTGTTTTATTCAACTGAAAAAAATAATGTTCAGCAAGCTTTTGATCGGATCTGGCATGTAGGACGGCTTTAAAAGCTGAAGTCCATCCTCCCAGCTGCCGAGTATCTTCTTATACTAAATTCACACCACACTAAATCACATTGATGCAATTTTTCGTTCAAATCAGATATTTTGCATCATGAACAGCTGTTTTTCGTTTTGATACACACAAGTGGAACTTTGCGCCACGTTGGCTAAAACTAAAAATTTTTGAAAAATACATGATTTAGAACTTTTTGCAATATATAGTTCTTGCAGCTCCCTTTTTTATTCCTGATACTTATTTTACTAAAATCTTTTAAAAAATTTAACAATTTATGGTTTACTTGGCTTGTGCCATCATCAGCTGTTTTGTGATAGCGCTCAAAAAAAAAAAAGGGGAAACAGTCAAAAATCACCTTAAAAAGTCAGAAATTGCCCAACATTAACGAGAGTGAACATTATTACTTTTCAAATCAAGGCAAATTAATTCTTGATGTGACTATTGATCCGGATCACATTCTACAACAACAAATTCTGAATTTCTTTGTGGTTGTAGTCGAACCAGATCCGCATTAGTAGGCATATCAACATTGATTTGCATCAGGCTCGGTGTGAAAACGATATAAGGTCATATATGCTTTGTCGCTACTTTATGGCTGAGGTCCGGGACGAGCGATCAAGTATCCGCAGTATTGGTGGAACAGTCTTGTGCACACTCTACACTGCTGATTTGCCAGCCCCAGATGTTGGCAATACATTGCTAGCCACATACGCTGATGGCACTGCTTTCATTACCAGCTCTTCCAGTGCCAACGAGGCTTTTGACATAACTCAGGAGTTTCTGGATGGTTTCAGCAGGCGGGCAGGCCGCTGGAACATCGCGAAAAAATAGTTTTCTACGTTTGTGCTGAGGAGAGTCTCATGTCAAACCGTCTTACTTCATAATTCGGTTATACCTCAGGTGGGCACAGCCCGCTACATGGGCATGGATCTTGGACAGTAGACTTACCTGGCCCAAACGCATTGCTACAACTTGTCGCCAAAAATTGAAGAAGCTGAACTGGCTCATTCGCCCCAGGAGTTAATTTAACCTGGGCAACAAAGTTAAGTCTATAGTGGTCCCGTCCTGGACTTATGGGACTCACCGATGGGGCACCGCAACCGAGTCAAATGTATACCTCATACAGAAGATACATAACTCTGCCCTCCGTCAGATAGTAAACGGTCCTTGGTACGTGCGTAATGACTTCATATCCACGGACATGAGAATCCTCCCGGAGCAGATCAATTTGGACACAAGCCGCCATAATGACCGACAAAAGTCTCATGTCAATAAGTTAGCTTCTGCTTTGGCTATAAATACCTCCAGGAGGAGCTTCTTCACCCTGATGACCTCTGGGGGTCTCGGACGCCAAAGAGGACGTAGGCTTCGTATCTAAACTAACCAGACATTTACCAGCAAATAATTTGTACGCTTTAAATCATCCAAAGACCTTTAGAAATACATATTTTACTAGCATTCCCGGAATTACAGAATTCACGAGAATAAACAACATATTTTAATATTCTATTCGCCATAAAACCGGAACACAATTTCGTGTGCGATTACTCAGTTTCTCTAAGCTTTATATGAAAAATAATATCAATCAATTTCGCGGCAACAGTGGGTCCGAAAATAAAGTATGCAAAAACCTTCTCCATGAAAAAATATATATATGTGCCAACTTTCATGGTGATCGTTCAAACAGAGGCGGAGTCCATCACCGTCAATCTATTTTTCTCGATCTATTTTATATACATATATACTACCGACGTGCTTTGCTAGGCTGCCGACGTGATGTTAGTCCGTGATGTTGTTCTCTGTTTGATTTTAGTGCATTGCGCAGCAATTGAAATAATTTGAAAAAACAGCGGGTCGGGAAAGGAGGGTGAAAATATCTTACGATCTATTCTCATACCTTCCAAATATATAAAAAAAAATTGCATAAAAATCGGTCGAGCTGTTTCGGAGGTGTTCATACACTAACACCGTGACACGAGATTTTTAATTTATATATATATAGAGATTTCCAATCTTAACATAGCACTCAACATAAACAAGATAGCCGGGTGGGTCCTGCACCCACCCACTATTTGAAAGCTTATAAATGGGAAAAGACATTGGATTAATTCCTCAATTACTGGAGCGTTAGTAGAGCATGGCAAACTAAACTTCCCCTAAAATGAAGACATACCTAATTTCAGCATCCTGCTTCTTAGATACAGAAGCCCGGACAGACATACAGATATAGCTAGATCTGTTCATCACTTCACGCTGATAATGAATCTATAAAAGTCAATAATTTTTAAGATTTTCTTGGATCTTTCGCTTTAATAATATACCCTTCTACTATATACACTTTCAACCAACTCCTTCTGAGGTTTAGAGAAACAAAAGAAATTTAATTTGATGATCGGGTTTTATGATTGCTACATCTGAATGCGGAACTATCGTGAATGATTAAAGTGATGTATTTGAAATACATATAAATAAAGTTCTATGAATATCTTCGATCCATACCATGATACAATAATACAAGGTACCGCCACTAGGGCCTTTTACGCTCTTGAAATTTACTCACTCTCAATTTATGACATCATTAACACATCAATGTATATAACGCTGAAATAATTCATTAAGTGTTGAACATGATTTGAAAATTGAAGAAGCAGTGCTATGAAAATTCTTCAAATTCTTCAATTTTCATTGCATTTTGAAATTACGTTCAACACTAAATTCATTATTTCAGCGTTCTATACACTGATATCCTTCAAATTCTTCAATTTTCAATGCAATTTCAAATCATGTTCAACACTAAATGAATTATTTCAGCGTTATATACACTGATGTGTTAATGACGTCATAAATTGAGAACGACACATAACGGTAAACTAATGGCGTCACCTCTATTTCTTACACCATGGATCCATACCGTCATAGCTGTTGATATCTTATTTCGAGGTAATGATGTTGAAAGCCATGGCTCGCAATGAAATCTGTAACCATGGATTTTAATGTATATATTTCGTACTTATGTGAACATAAATACCACCTTACAAAACCGAATTCCTTGTACCATATGTCAGCGACAACGCGCACTTTCACTCATCGACTCGTAAATATTGTAAACTTTATCAATAATTTCTGGTACATCTAGGTACTACTCCAATTGATAAAAACATCACAAATAAAAGTTTGACTACGATTAAATCACCTACCCATCAGCAAACAAGTCTGGTGCAAATTTAAATGAATATTATTACACACTGGGTTTTGATTTTCTTTTAAGTAAGACCTTGTATATATTTGTAACTTAGAGTATTGAGGCAATTAAGTAAAATGCCATCATATGCTGTCTGTACTATTGCTGATTTTTCTAACAACTTATTTATTTACCCTCGTAGCATAGCCTGAACAACATTTAGCATTTATATATTTAAAATTTTAAGTTTATTTTCAATCACTGCGAAGATTTCATCTTAAAAAAACAGTAAAAACAAAAGCAATATTTAAATGTATACCGATTACCGATTACTATAAACAGAATCGATAACTGTTCAGGGCTGCTTAATGCAAACAATGTCATTGGTTATAATGACATACTACTGGTATGAAGCCAATGACAACCCTGTTATGACTTGCAGATGCTTAAATTGATTGTTGTCTAAAAGTTTCTTGTACACAGCAGGCGGGTCTTATTTTTCTGATAATTGCTACAATAATTTATTGTGAAAAAAGTGGATTGATCAAAAGATTTTCACTAAATGAAATTTTGGTAAGTTTATTACTATTAAAATCAACATAAGTAGAAAGTACAATATTTTAATTATTATACATTTGTAAATATATTTCAAGTCAAACATGGATTTTAACAGTATATTGAATTACGTGTCACGTGGTATTTCATTGATCGATAGACATTTTAAGGATATACTTAAATTGGAAGCACGTTCGCAGTATCTTGAATGCATGCATCGTGTTAATAAGTTAAAATCAATTATTGATAATATCCGCATGACTGTCTGTTTTCAACATGCTGAAATGTTGCAATATGATCTGGATATCAGTCCAGGGGACTATAGGAATTTTATGAGATTAAGACGTTCGATAATTGAACTGTCGGATGCCTTGGACAATGAAGTCATTTTTTCATCCGATTCGGGCCAAGATAACCGTACTCCATAAGAATCGATGGAAAGACTGCTTAGTCTGATTAACTAAAATGCTTATGTAAAATTGAAATTTTGGTTTATTAAAATGGGTTAATTTTGAATGAAAAGATTGTTGAAATTTATGTGCCTTTTGGATATTTAATGAAGTGGTTATTTGAACATCAAGAAAATTACACAATAAGATTATATTCTTAGGCAGCATGGCCAGTTTAATCAGCACAACCATGCTGTCTTCTTATTGAGATAGATCGTAAGCCCGGCAAATAAAGAATTTGTTAAGGAGAATGCCGAAAACAGGCTACGTCGTGTCGCATGAATGATTTAGAGCGGTATCTAGTTTCCATTATAGAAACAAATACTCGGTCGACAATGGAAGATGTTATTCGTCAACTATGGCGACGCATGAAAACTAGAGAACTGCACGAATAATTAAATAAACTACAGGTGAAAATGTCTACGAAAGCAGAACTCGCTTGCGTCTATGCCTCCCGTATTTTGAGTGATGTTAATGTCGCTGCCACTGGTGAGACAGATCCGCTTACGCTGGGGTTAAGCTTTATTTTTGTTTACATCAACGAACTGATCACAAACATAGGCGCAGTTGCGGCTCCGCTCCAGTTGGTGGTAACGTTCCAGCCGCTGAGTCAAAGAAGGAAGAAGAGCCCTTAGAGTCTGATGATGACATGGGATTCGCCCATTTTGATACCGCCACTGGAAGTATTGTGTATTGCAGTGCTGTCCAACCCGCGGCGCAAATGAATTCTGAATGCGGCCCAGGCGGCCAAAATGGCAAACAGAAATTTCTTTGGGCCGATGGTCAGTGTTTTTCTTCTGCGCGCTGGTTAAGTAGACTTTTTTGCTGGTCAACTTGCCGGAGAGAAGAACATTTTTTTTATTTTTATCCTGCGGCCCAACTTATCACGGATTCTTCTAATGCGCCCCACGGAACCAAAAAAGTTGGACAGCCCTGGTGTTTTGAGTAAATACTGGCTGCAATTTTGCACCATTATATGTATTGTATACTCGGCAATTTTGTGCTGAAGAACAACAACGTATTCATTCTTCGAGCAGTGAGTGCAGATTAAGTTATTTAAATCTTTTAAAATTACAACACCTGGCCTTAGTAGATTTCATTGCAGTTTTGAATGACAAAAAACTTTATATTTTTTATGAAGAATTTGGGGGAAGAAAAGGCTGAACTATGAAACAATCTTTTCGTTGCATTAAGCTGCCCATGGTTGTACAATATTAGCTTGAAAGGTTATTATGCAATATATTGGGAAAAATCAAAAAAGAATAAAACATTTATTGGACAATCTGGATAATATTATACTTAGTATGTAGGCGATACAGTATAAAATGGTGTCAATTCCTATTCCCACGTTTAAACTCACTAGTGGTCCTGGGGAATTTTAATAGGCCCCATACACAGCGATTCAGCGACGCTTTGCAATCCAGTAAAAAGCCTTATACACGGTTCAACTGTACAATAAGTATGTGTGAGTTCCACAGTGTTGATTTGTCGTGTCACACTTACTCATTTTCCCGGGTGTGGAGCAATCACACAATCAACACTGATACTATATACTGTGAATTGCAATTGTGCATTGTGAATGAAAAGTTTCATATGTCATTCTTTTCACTTAAGTTGGCATCCCGTGATAACAAGTGATTTGTGAAAAGAATTCCGCGTTCTATAAAAATTTTACAATAATTTTTATTTAAATTGGTGTTTGCTTAATTGTTACCATCAACTTTGGGTATGTTTTTTTATTTTTGTATTCCATTGTACAATATTGCCATTATTCAATAAATTTGTAGGCAACATGAATTCTAACCAGCCAATAGGGCAGGCATTAGCTGTAATACAGCGCAGTTTGGAGATAAATGTTAAAAATTTTAACTTAACGTCCGAATCCTGCAGACGTCGAGAATATTCCTTTTGGAACCTATACTTCGGGTATCAATCTAACCAAATACAACAGATGCGTGTACTTGAGCTTATCATGATGAACAGAGATTTCGTATGCATGGAAGCGGCTAGCTTGGCCTATTTTTTGACTGATGCCTTAGATTACTTGGACTTACTGCACACCCTTAATTTGTTCACACGCATTCGTGTCTCGCCCGAAGAGCACGTGGAGCACAATAGAATGAAAAACGAAATCTCAGAATTACTGGCATTTATTGAAAACTGGATTAAAACAAAGTAATGATGAAGTGATTAGCGAATAATAATAATAATAAAAACAAATATTCGCTAATAATAAAAACAAAAAAAAAATAACAACAACTTTTAATAAAAACTAAAAAGGGAAAAAGATTGGGCTCGGTCAAGTAGATATGCAGCTTTATTTATCTGCTATTCTTCTTTATCAAAATCACTGCATTTTTCCTCTCATTCTTTGAATATGAAATTGCTCTCTTTGTTATTTTGTTTCTGTATATGAAGTTCATCGAGAGAGGGGCAAGCGAGAGAGAGAGTGTTTCGTGTTTCGTGTTTCATCGGCTATTACACGATGGATAACGAGAGCAAAACTGTCTCTCTAAAATTTATTTGAGCGTTTCTTTCGCTCATTCGTTGTGTTCATTGTACGCTAGTTGTTTTATAGTTGTTCCTTTTTTGTTATTGTCTTATTTTGATATCTGTGTTTATCATTGAAAAGGTTCTAGTCAGCAACTTAAGAAATGAAATTCCCAATTGACCAGAATAAGGACAGAATGAAATCTATCGGAATGGAAATTTAATAGAAAGTGGAAAACAATACAAAAACAAAATTATGCTTTAATAGGCGCGAGTGATATACAAAATGGTTAGCCTAACGACAGTTTGGAACAAGAACATCTTGAAGGCTAATGCTCGTATCTTTTTTTGGACAAAAAGCGGTACATTTCCTCCAAAAATGTCTATATTTCAAAACGTAATATTTTTCGCAGTACATGTTCTCGTTTGTACTTTGAAGCAACAACCACAGAAGGAGATATTGAAATGGAAAATTTAGACGAATCGGAGGATGAAGTAAAATAGCAAGTCATTAATTTAATCGTCTGGAGTAATTCTGGTTTTTATTGTATATATTTTTAAAAGTCTAAACACGAAAAATCAAGATTTATTGTCAAGGTTAAAATCATTTTCAATGGGTCTATACTTAAACGGCTTTTATCAGGTGTTCAAGTTTTTATTACTGCAGAAAATACTCGCTCTACTGTTGCGTTTGTTCCGGGTAAATGTATTTAACAAGCTTGACTTCAGTGTCACCGCAAGCTACGTCCCATACCGCGCAAGTCAAAACAAAAAGACAATACAAAACTGAAAAACATGTCTCGTTATCGATAGCTGGCCTCTCGTCTGTTGAAGAAAAAAATTTCAACACACACCAAACGAAATTAAAAGACGGAACGCTTTCGCTTGTTTCATTGAATTCCGCTTGGTTTGTGGTGGAATATAACACGTTTTCTTGCCTAATCAGTCTGATCCGGAGTATTCTCTGCGTTATAGATTTCTAACAGTACTGGTAGTAGTACATAGGATAAAAAACATTGAAAGACTATAAAGGATATTGTCTAGAATCGAAATCGAGTAGAAGTAGTAGATTAACCTCACGCCGGGGGCGTATCAACGGTCGCCTGGCAACGGAAGTGAATCTATAAATGTCAATACTTTTTAAGATTTTATTGGATTTTTCGCATTAATTATATACCCTTTTACTAATATACACAGTCATGGAATGATTTGAATTACCTATTTACATACTCATTCTACCAACTCCTTCTGAAGTTTGAAAGTTTAAAGAAGCACAAGATATTTAATTTGAATGATCTGGTTGGTATTCGTGATTGCTATATCTGAATGTCGATTTAGCGTGGATGATTTAAATTATGTATGTATTTAAAGATAAATAAAGTTCTTAATATTTTAGATCTGTATCACTTCGAGGAAAGTAATGAGGTGTGCTGCTTAACGATTCGAAAGCTATGGCTCGCAATGAAATCTGTATCAATTGATTTTAATGTATTTATTTCGTACGAATGGTAAAATAAATACCACCTTACAAAACCCTCTTCCATGTACCAGGTAATATGTCTGTGACAACAGTAAGGTTTTGCACTTCACTCATCGACTAGTAAATATTGTAAACTTTATCAATAATTTCTGGTACATCTAGGTACTACTCCAATTGATAAAAACATCACAAATAAAAGTTTGACTACGATTAAATCACCTACCCATCAGCAAACAAGGCTGGTGCAAATTTAAATGAATATTATTACACACTGTGTTTTGATTTTCTTTTAAGTAAGACCTTGTATATATTTGTAAATTACAGCATCGATGCAATTAGCCAATAAGTAAAATGCCATCATATGCTTCCTGCACTATTGCTGACTTTTCTAACAACTTATTTATTACTCGTAGCATAGCCTGAACTACATTTAGCATTTATATATTTAAAATTTTAAGTTTATTTTCAATCACTGCAAAGATTTCGTCTTAAAAAAACAGTAAAAACAAAAGCAATATTTAAATGTATACCGATTACCGATTACTATAAACAGAATCGATAATTGTTCAGGGCTGCTTAATGCAAACAATATCATTGGTTATAATGATATACTACCCGTATGAAGCCAATGACAGCCCTGTTATGACTTGCAGATGCTTAAATTGATTGTTGTCCAAAAGTTTCTTGCATACAGCAGGCGGTTCTTATTTTTCTGATAATTGCTACAATAATTTATTGTGAAAAAAGTGGATTGATCAAAAGATTTTCCCTAAATGAAATTTTGGTAAGTTTATTACTATTAAAATCAACATAAGTAGAAAGTACAATATTTTAATTATTATACATTTGTAAATATATTTCAAGTCAAACATGGATTTTAACAGTATATTGAATTACGTGTCACGTGGTATTTCATTGATCGATAGACATTTTAAGGATATACTTAAATTGGAAGCACGTTCGCAGTATCTTGAATGCATGCATCGTGTTAATAAGTTAAAATCAATTATTGATAATATCCGCATGACTGTCTGTTTTCAACATGCTGAAATGTTGCAATATGATCTGGATATCAGTCCAGGGGACTATAGGAATTTTATGAGATTAAGACGTTCGATAATTGAACTGTCGGATGCCTTGGACAATGAAGTCATTTTTTCATCCGATTCGGGCCAAGATAACCGTACTCCATAAGAATCGATGGAAAGACTGCTTAGTCTGATTAACTAAAATGCTTATGTAAAATTGAAATTTTGGTTTATTAAAATGGGTTAATTTTGAATGAAAAGATTGTTGAAATTTATGTGCCTTTTGGATATTTAATGAAGTGGTTATTTGAACATAAAGAAAATGACACAATAAGATTATATTCTTAGGCAGCATGGCCAGTTTAAACAGCACAACCATGTCTTCTCATTGAGATAGATCGTAAGCTCGGCAAATAAAGAATTTGTTAAGGAGAATGCCGATAACAGGAAACGTTGTGTCGCATGAATGATTTAGAGCGGTAGCTAGTTTCCATTATGGAATCAAAAACTCCATCAACAATGGTAGATGGGGGATAGCTCACAAAATTGTTCGTGAACTATGGCGACGCATGCAAACTAGAGAACTGCACGAATAATTAAATAAACTACAGGTGAAAATGTCTACGAAAGCAGAACTCGCTTGCGTCTATGCCTCCCGTATTTTGGGTGATGACAATGTCGCTGTCATCGGTGAGACAGATCCGCTTACGTTGGGGTTAAGCTTTATTTGTGTTTACATCAACGATCTGATAACAAACATAGCCGTGGTGTCGGCTCCGATCCAGTTGGTGGTGACGTTCCAGCCGCTGAGTCAAAGAAGGAAGAGGAGCCCTTAGAGTCTGATGATGACATGGGATACCGCCACTGGTATGATTGTGTATTGCAGAGCTGTCCAACCCGCGGCCCACATGAATTCAGAATGCGGCCAAAGTGGCAAACAGAAATTTCTTTGGGCCGATGGTAAGTGTTTTTCTTCTGCGCACCACTTAAGTAGACTTTTTTGCTGGTCAACTTGCCGGAGAGAAGAAAAATATTTTTTATTTTGGTCCTACGGCCCAACTCATCACGGATTCTATTACGCGGCACACGGAACCAAAAAGGTTGGACAGCCCTGGTGTTTTGAGTAAATACTGGCTGCAATTTTGCACCATTATATGTATTGTATACTCGGCAATTTTGTGCTGAAGAACAACAACGTATTCATTCTCCGAGAACTGAGTGCAGCCTGTATGTTCTCAATCCACAAGGCATTAGTTTACATCGATTGACACTACACATGGTCTTCATTTAACAAGAGGAACTAGTGTAGGGTATGCACTAAAGTGAAGTAATGCGAATGGATATGCGCAGAGGTCTCTTATGCACAAATTCATGGAACGCGTCAATGAATTTTACAAAACGATTGCACCGACGAGTTGGAACTTTAGAATGAATTAAATTATTTAAATCTTTTAAAATTACAACACCTGGACTTAGTAGATTTAGTTGCAGTTTTTAATGACAAAAAACTTTATATTTTTTATGAAGAATTTGGAGGAAGAAAAGGCTGAACTATGAAACAATCTTTTCGTTGCATTAAGCTGCCCATGGTTTTACAATATTAGCTTGGAAGGTTATTATACAATATATTGGGAAAAATCAAAAAAGAATAAAACATTTATTGGACAATCTGGATAATATTATATTTAGTATGTAGGCAATACAGTATAAAATGGTGTCAATTCCTATTCCCACGTTCACACTCACTAGTGGTCCTGGGGAATTTTAATAAGCCCCATACATAGCGATTCAGCGACGCTTTGCAATCCAGTAAAAAGCCTCCTACACGGTTCAACTGTACAATAAGTGAGTTACATAGTGTCGATTTGTCGTGCCACACATACTCATTTTCCCCCGCACAATCAAATTGATTCATACATTAGATGAACCGTGTGTGGAGCAATCACACAATCAACACTGATACTATATACTGTGAATTGCAATTGTGCATTGTGAATGAAAAGTTTCATATGTCATTCTTTTCACTTAAGTTGGCATCCCGTGATAACAAGTGATTTGTGAAAAGAATTCCGCGTTCTATAAAAATTTTACAATAATTTTTATTTAAATTGGTGTTTGCTTAATTGGTACCATCAACTTTGGGTATGTTTTTTTTATTTTTGTATTCCATTGTACAATATTGCCATTATTCAATAAATTTGTAGGCAACATGAATTCTAACCAGCCAATAGGGCAGGCATTAGCTGTAATACAGCGCAGTTTGGAGATAAATGTTAAAAATTTTAACTTAACGTCCGAATCCTGCAGACGTCGAGAATATTCCTTTTGGAACCTATACTACGGATATCAATCTAACCAAATACAACAGATGCGTGTACTTGAGTTTATCATGATGAACAGAGATATCGTATGCATGGAAGCGGCTAACTTGGCCTATTTTTTGAGTGACGCCTTAGATTACTTGGACTTACTGCACACCCTTAATTTGTTCACACGCATTCGTGTTTCGCCCGAAGAGCACGTGGAGCACAATAGAATGAAAAACGAAATCTCAGAGTTACTGGCATTTATTGAAAACTGGATTAAAACAAAGTAATGATGAAGTGATAAGCGAATAACAGTAATAATAAAAACAAATATTCGCTAATAATAAAAACAAAAAAAAAAAAATGAACAGCAACTTTTAATAAAAACTAAGAAAGGGAAAAAGATTGGGCTCGGTCAAGTAGATATGCAGCTTTATTTATCTGCTATTCTTCTTTATATACAAAATTCGAGTGTACGGATTTTTCTTCTAAATAGCTGGACCGATTTTGATGTTTTTTTTTTTTTTTGTTGTGTACTTATGGAGTGTCACCTGGATGGGAGTAAGCTTAAGTTGGACCTGGTAGGTGGCGCTGTTATTGAGATCCAAGCAGTTGTTTTTTTAATATATTTTTTTTTTAAACAACAAATGAATGCTATTGAATCGAGTTTCATATTTATTATAAGTATAATATTTTTAATTATTGATTTCTTGCAAAATCACTGAATTTTTCCTCTCATTCATTGAATACGCACAATATAATTGCTCTCTTTGTTATTTTGTTTCTTTATATGAAGTTCATCAAGCGAGAGAGAGAGAGTGTGTTTCGTGTTTCGTCGGCTATTACACGATGGATAACGACAGCAAAACTGTCACTCTCAATTCGTGTTTATTTAGAAGGGAGGTGCGCGGGTCGCTCAATCGCTGTGTTTATTGTATGAAAAACAGCAATTAACATAATGTCGTTGGCGTAGCAACGCGCGCAGGGCAATGTCTGTGTTTATCATTGAAAAGGTTCTTGTCAGCAACTTAAACAATGAAATTCCCAATTGACTAGAATAAGGACAGAATGAAATCAATTGAAAAGAAAATTTAATAGAAAGTGGAAAGCAATACAAAAACCAAATTATTCTTTAATAAGCGCGAGTGATATACAAAATGGTTAGCCTAACGACAGCTTGTAGCAAGAATATCTTGAAGGTTATGTATGTGCAATGTAAATATTGTTCAAGAACACGGTCAAGGAAACTTATTTTGTAATTTCTTTTTCTTAGTTCGAACTCAAGTGAAATTAAGTGCGACAATTTCTACTAATTAGTTAGTACCACAAAAACTTTCTTATTTTCAAAATCGATCAAAAATTTCTTGTGGTTTTCCAATTTTTGTTGTTTTAATAATAACAAAAACTATGAAGGACTGCACTTTGTTCGTTTGTACAAGGTGGCACAAAAGACATCACCCTATTGGAAGATGCTCTCATTTTTGCAAATGGCCGCCAATGTCAAATCTGTTTTGACATTTGTGGACTAGACAGATACAGAATACAAGTGAATAAGCCATGGAGCGATACACTCCCCAAGAACGCGGAATAATTGTGTCTATTTTTTTGCGTAACAATTCGTCGATATGCACTGGCCCGCCAGATCGACTGATTTAACGGTCCCGGACTTCTTTTTATGGGGTTTTTTGAAGTCCCGTGTTTACATCAACAAGCCTGAGACCTTGGAAGCCCTCAAGGACACGAATGCGAGAATTTATCGCCCGAAACGCTCGCCGAAGTGATGGAAAATGCCATAAAACGAGCCCGTATGGCAATCAATTGTGGCGGCGCCCATTTGTCCGATATCATCTTCTCGACTTAACACAATTAATTCTAAAGGTCTAAATAAACATAATCAAAAATCAAATCAGAATCGAAGTTTTTCATTTAGAAAAAAAATAAGAGCCAAACAACATCGGATGACTTCTTTTGCGCCACCTTGTACTTCAACAACTTCTATTATTTTGGCATTTGCTTAAGTTTAAGCTTAAGTCACTATAAAATTTGTTGTTGTTCAATCGAACAAGTTGACAAGAAAAGTATGTATGTACAGTATTTTGTGTGGAATACCAAAAAAGCAGAAAATCCTTCTTATAATATTGTCATTTTACTTTTGGCTACTCTACTTACGAGTAGAGTATTTGTACTTATTACAATAACAGTGACTATGGAAAACCAAGACAAAAATAACTTTAATATCAACAAGACAAATTACTTTGTTGTTGTTTCAAGTACTTTTACAGTTTTTCGTTTTCTCTTACTTTGCAAACAATTCTATCATAGTTTGGCTGATTGTAGTACCACTTTTCTTTCATTATTCTGATTAATATTATTCAAGAAAAAAACTACTACTACTTTAACTCTTACTTATTTCTTTATTATTGTATATGATATGAAATACTTGGTACAAAAAAAACATAATAATAAAACTCACAGTAAGATAAACAAAGACTTGATTGACTCGACTTTTCTATGTTAGTTAGTTTAATTTCTTCATCCACTCAGTCAAGTGGCATGGAAAGCAAAATAGTTAAACAAACTCTGCTTATGATGATATACATTTGTTTCATCATATTTAGGAAATTTACAAGAGTTTAGATGAACATGACATCTACTAAGCAGATCGTTGGGATCAAATCTTTTCAACTGACGACGGATTGTGTTGTGTGTTAGACATCTTGCCAGGTGATTTGGGTACTTCAGTAAACGTTCATTGTATCGGCTGCTAAAGAAATTGATTTACTCGATCACCGTTGGCATCATAAAGTCACGATGTAATATGGTGTTCCTAACAAACCACGTTGCACCAGTTATGCGTCTTAGGGCCTTGTTTTGTATTGATTTTTTTTACTTTTTGATGTTTAATAGAGCAGCGGTCCCACATTTTTGAATGACGTATTGCCAAACTTGGGCCACAACTTGTTTGTATATCATTAGTTTGTTGCAGATTGACAGTTTACTGTTCGGATGTAGTAGCTAGTCCAATTTTATCATTTTTTGATTGCAGCACCCTGTGACATTCTTCACATGGGTGCGCCAAGTAAGGCGCTTGCTTAGCATCAGACCTAGGTAACGAATATGATTCACTTGAGGAGTGATTCTAGAGTCATACGATATAACTGGACAAGCGCCACTCCTCAATGTGTACGTGCAGTTAGCGGAGTTGAGGGGATTTATGCCATTGTTGCATCGCTTGGATACCGGCATCGGCATATCCACCGTGAATAACGAGTATGGAACTGGCGCAAGGACACTGCTCTGCGATTCATCAGTCTTGATGCGCTTTATGCCAGAGTCTGCATCACGAACTTTTACGAAGAAAGCTCTACCCGTCAAGTAGCTCTTGAACAGAAGACAGTGCTTACCTGGAAGAAGCCTTATCAATTTGTGGAGTAGTCCTTTTATCCAAACTCTGTCGAAGGCATACATAACGTTCAAGAATACAGTTTCTATGATTAGTAGAGCAATACATTTTTACTTTAAACGCACATAGAATGTAGTGGACAACTCTAGGCAATTGCTCTGGTGTACCATGTTAAGCACGAAAGCCAAACTGATGGTTAGGTGTGGCATTATGGACGCCCCCCACCTCCAACACTTTACACAAAAATATTCCATCGAATATTTTGAAAAAAGTCGGAAGTAGGCTTATCGGTCTATATGACGCAACATGGTTCTCCGGCTTGCTAAGTTTCGGGATCATGATTAAAAATATTAATATTCGGGCATCAGCATCTTCAGGGATAAGGAAAAGTAGGTGACAATTCATCTGTTTGTATTCTATAAGAATCCAGCTGCAGTTTTAAAAACAAGAAGCGATATTTATCCATTTTCATAAAAGGCATTGACAATTTATCTCTGCTAAAGATAATCAATCTTGTGCATTTTGCAGGCTTTGGATATTTTAGTCAAGAGGGAAGAAATATAGTCATTGTGACAACACAAAGGGCTTTACTATAAGTACTATCGTGTAGTGCTTACTAAATCTATCAACCTCATTACCCTCACAAAACTATGAAAATATATTCTCATTTATTTACTGATTATTTTAACATTAAACATTCAATGCTTATGATAAATTAATCCAAACTTAAGAGCTGAACACATACATATTTCATTATACTAAGTATATAAGTAGTATAAATCCAAATACTGACCAAATAGACAATGAATGTTGACTTACAATAGGAACGGCAATGAGTTTCAAATACAATACTATACATACCCCCAGCAGCTTCTTAATAATATAAGCACATACGGCATTTCCATATAGAATATATTGTATTTATACAAAAAAGACAATCTTATATGAAAGAAGGACAATTGTATGGAATATGTGTATGTGTGTGTGTGTGTGAGTGTGTTTGTGGAGTCTTATTGTTACTAAGCCTGAGAGCAAGCCAACAATGAATTCGCCCCTTTGGCTTTGGCTAACATAGCAACGTGGATCTTTGAGCACTTTAAGGGATTAGCGCCAGTTTTACTTCTATTTTTTTTTCGTTTTCTTTTTCTTTTATTCTTTTTTTTCCTCTTTTACCATTTTTATTATGATACTCCCAATACTCTCATAGTATATGTTATGCATTGTATGCCAGCCAGAGATTAGCTGCAAATTGCTTACTTATGACTTAGACCGACTCAATGGAGAAAAAAACTTTAAAAAAAGAACTACATAGTACTAAAATAACACACACACAAAAAAGAATATTGACTGCAAATCTAGTGATTTTTTGGGGAAAATTGAGAACACAAAAATACTGAAACTATATTTTTTTAAATTTTAACTTTATTTTTTTTTTTTTTTGGGACAATCTGCCATCTATGCTATAGTTAAAAATCTACAAAACAATACAAACTAAATGAACCAAAGTGTATTTTAGACTAAAAGCGTCATCAAATTGTCACAATTTAAATTCGGATATGCATACAAATTGCAATTTCGAATGGATTAATTTAATTGTGCAACTGTTATCATTTTAACTAACTTTTTAATTCACTCTCTCTCTCTCTCGAAATATCTATCTATCGTACAGTCATTCAGAGTAGATGACGATGTCAATGACAGAACCGTCTGGCAAAAATTGTATTTAGCTTAATTTAAAATGAATGTGTTTTAATTTCATTTAAAAATGTTTTTAAATAATCAAATATTTTGTTCAATACATTTTTTTCTTTTACATTTTATGTGAAATTCACAAATGTTTGATATTCTACGTTTTATTATTGAATAGTAAACATTGCGCAAACATATGATGTCTGTTTGCATATTCGTCGGGCATTTCAAACCATATTTCTATTAATTATTCAAGATTTGTCACAGCAACCATGATTCATTGTATTATTTTAACTTACCTATGACCATTCGATTAAAGTCATTTTCACTTAATCATTGAAGCTTCAGTTTTTTAAAATAATTTTTTAGGCTTTACAATAGTTATAAATATTGGTCTGAGTCTATTTTCAGTCCATTCTGTTCAGATATAATGAAATTTTGATACAATAATATAAAAATGTATTCTATATAGTTACATATATAAAATAGGACGAGAAAATAAGTTTAACGGCGATTTACTCCAACAACGTTTGACCGATCAGCATGAAAGTTGGCATGTATATATATTTCTTCATGAAGAATGTTTATATACTATCCACTTTGCTATAAAAACACAAACACATGCTTGCTTTCGTTAGTAGCAAAAATTAAACAAATGTGCCTGGACAAAATTAGAGCGAGAAAGAAACAATGACTACAAAAAACGCACACTAGCATCACGACGGGGCCGTAGCAACGCGTTCAATATGTAGGTACAATAGTAACATTAAAACTTTTTCCTAAAGGTGCTGCCCCACAATCATAGGAAACTTATCATTTAATATGATATACGTCATATTTTTTTTAAATTTCATCATATTTTTCTATGATTGTGGGGTAGCACGTTTCAAAACTGTGATGACAAAATATGATATAATCTTCTATGACATAGAAATATGATGTAACCTTTTTTGCTGCCACACGATGTCATTTTATTAATGAATGTTGTGTTGGCGCGAAAATTTCTTTTTTAAAATTGTTAATAAATATTTTTCCTTATTTTTGTGTGTTAATTAACGGCGGCAGTTCTGAAACAGAGAAGTAGTATTACTAGCACTGGAAGGATTTTGTTATTTTATATTGTCATCTGCTTGTGTGTCACTGCTATCCAACCAATAATAATATTTGTGGAATTAAATATACTGTAAATAAATAAAAATTTGGAGGAAATGTGGTGCAAAGAAAAAGTAGAGAAACTGATTAATTTAAATGAAATTAATCGTTGCTTGTGGTATGCGACGGATGTAGCATTCCTCGTCCTCGTTAGCCAGCTCCCTTAATAAATTTTCTTCTATGGAAAGTATATCATGTATGAGGATCCACTCTTTAACCCATACTTTTCTCTTTCTTTCTCTCCTTTCCCGTCTTCTCATCAAAATAATTGCTTATGCAAGAGCTGGACATTTTTTTTTTTTTGTTATCATACGTGCGACGCATATTAATTTTTAAAATTTTACTTTAAACTGTTGTTTTTTAATATTAAAATGCAAAGAGAAACTATGATAAAGACTTGCCAACTCACGGATATAATCGAGGGTCAGTTGGTAAGTCTGCTATTTTCATCATATTTTTGTTTTTTTATTTACCGACTCGGACAGAAAAGAAAAATATGATGAACTGCACGATCATATAATATGATATATTTTTTCATCATTTATATGACAAACATCATATTTCTATGACATAGTTTTGCTATCACACGGTTCTTCATTTTTTTTTTTATCATATAATATGATATACATCATATTTCTATGACCGTGGGGCAGCACTTTAAGTATATTTTTTGAAATGAAACAAATCGTAAATACTTATTGACGATGCCCACAAACACATACATATTCGAATACACAATCCCGTATAATTCAATTAAATGATTTCAATTTTGGTTAACTAAATTGACGCATTTATGTTATACAATTTTATTTGTTTAAGTTTCTAACCATTATTGCGAGTTTATCGTATTAAGTTTAGTGATATCTTATGGCAAAAAGTTTTAGTAGAATACAAGCGAATAATTTATCGAGCTTTGCAATAGCCAAACTAAAAGGATTATGATACACATAAAATTATATATGTATATGTATTCTATTGTATTTGAGTGATGATAAAATAGAAAATTATTGTATATGACTTTTATATTTGAAAATTGATATTCGGAAATTAGGCACAACACACAACATACACCTACTATCTTGGGAACAGGGTAAACCATAACTGAGGAGAAAGAATCAAAAATATTGGCATATTCATTATTGCAAGGGAAATCAATTCATCAATTCCATTTTAATAATCTAAATTTTACCAAAAATAAACTCGAACAAAAACACAAAACATAGACTCCAGATTAGTTAAAACATGCTTACTCTAATAATGCCAAAAATATTCAAAAACAAATGGAATGTTATTGTAAAGTTGCCATCCTAATATATTATCCAATAAAAGTCTAGTTCACGGTTCGTTTACATACCTCATTCTAATAACATTTCTATTCTTTAATATAAAAATACAATAAAAACTACACAGAAAAGAAAAACTAAATAAAATAAAATAAAATAAGATAATAAAAAAACATTACAGAAAGAATATTTATTGTTACAAAAGTAAAAATTGCTTTAAACACGTTCGTGTACGATTTCTTAAGGTAGAGCACAGTCGACAATTGTATTATGCTGTAAATGTCAATTTGGCCAGTTAAATGTTTGGTAAACTAAAATTTTTATAGAAAAATAATATCAGAATAATACGGGGGCGGTTCATTAAGTAACCGTGTTTGACGATAGAGGACGTTCCTGAGTGAAGTTAGTGTTATCATCGTGTGCTGCCATCTATCAGACGACGCTAATACAAATTTCAGACTGATTGATAGGTTACTTTCGATTTGGCAGCTATCCGAGTCAGACGTGTTTCGTGACTTTCGCTAAGATGGAAAAAGAGCAGTATCGTTCAGTAATTCGCTTTTTGTTTTTAGATGGGAAAAAAATGCGAGGAGAAAGAAAACTCACAAGAAAATCTTGTGGATGGTTCGATGCACAGTTTTATCTATACAGAAACGAATTCTACAAACATCAGGCTAATGTCATAATACACTATACACATTAGTGCTGTGAAGTGTATAAAGAAAAACTTTTGCATTTGGAAACTTTGATTTACTAACAAATTTATTACATGTAAACAATGTCCAATAACACAAATAAATTGAAGGAAAAAATTAAGAAAAGCATAAAAGAAATATGTAGAAAAATATAAAGATAATAACAATGCAATGCATGAGGAAATTCAATAAACTATTACAATATAAAATTCAATGAAACTTTTTTCTCAAAGACTTTTTTTTCATCAATATAAATACATATGTATATACTTATTAAGAAGTTTTAAATTTGTTATGAAAGGAAATGATTTTACAATAAAACTCAATGTTCATGTAGACTTATCTTCTTATGTTTCTTAAGTCAAAGAATTCATTCTAAAATTTAATGGCAATAAGACTAAATGCTCATCCAATCGAAAGTTATATGACAGGTTGTGCTTCATGCCTTACAGAATTTTACTATCTTTAGATTTCTATGATTACTAGATAATTTTGGTATGTAAAAAGACAACCCACTGAAGAAAGCATTTACAATCTATTAATGTCTTTCTTCCCACAAACTAACCAAGTAATTTTTCATAAGGAAAGACAATATACATCTTTCACACTTAAAAGAAGGCAAACCTTTCTGAAATTAACACGTTATATTATATTATATTAACAATGAAGGACAACTTCTTACATATGAAAGAGACTGGGTTAATGTTAAGCTATTAAGATGTGAATGACAACAAAAATGACAAGGGCCACAAGGCTAACAATGACAACTAACAGCAACAACAGTAATGGCGACAATGATGATGTTGATGATGACAGACATTCAAGTGCAAACCTTCTAAAATGTCAAATTCAGATGCCTTAAAGATATATTGTGTAAGAAAGAAATTGCAAAAACCATCTACTGAGTCATTGTGAATTAATAGCTATGGTGGCTGTGTTTGCCTTCTTTGTGGCTGAAACAGAAAACTGTACAAACATTCAAACCAATGAACAAATATGGTAAACAAATTGTCAATTGAAATAGGAAAATTGTTACACGTTGCCGATGTTTGAAAATTGTGAATGCGTGAAAAAATTAACAATTCCAATGTCACATTGTCATCATGGTATTTCAACAATAAAATAGAAGAAGGTTAACAAAAAATTGTATACATACACCAATATAGTTCTTGTTCTCGCTATTAAATGAAATTCACTGTTCAATTGGTAAAACTCTCGTGTGCACATGCATTTTTGTGTGTTGCATATTTTTGTTTGCTGCAAACAAGTTATTTTGCGATTTTTATCATTAAATTAAAAGTGTGTTGAATTCCAATTAAACAAAGGATAGATTTTCCCCTAAAACACAACAATTTCTGCAACAAATTTTCAACAAAGCATAGTCAATGAAGCATTTTAAAGCAACTTAAAGAGAATAATAGAAATAGAGCGACCCAATGTGTTAGAGTAAGTGTGTAGAAGTGCCTAAATATAGGCAACGTAGTATTTGTCGCCCTTAAAATCTATGCATCTATTTATTTGTTCATGGCTATTTTAAAACAAATTTATCTACCTTTTGTCCCCCCCCCATGTTCATACAACCAAACTAAACAAACCATTTTAGATGCTTTTTTGATTCTATTGTATAATATTATTTTTGTTTCCTTTCTCATAATACAATATTATAAAAGTGGATTTACTTTTTCTATTGTCCTTTCACTCTCTGCGTATGTTTGCGATTTTTCATTGCGTTTTAATTTTAAATTTTCCCCTTTTTTCTTCATTTCTCTCTCTCCCTCTCTCTCTCTCTCACTTGAAAATAGGGAATAGCTGCTGTTGAAAGAAGCTGCGGCTATAAGTGCCACTTGAAACAAGTCCTTTAAATATTAGGACATGGTGAGTGGAACTAAAAATGAACAACAACGGAAGCGCTTTGCTTCACAAATTAGTTTAACTTGAACTGCTGCGTGTGCTGTCCGTCTGTTTGTTATTTTCAACACATAAAAAACAAAAAACAAGAAGAAAGATGATGGTAAAAAATTAACAAAAACATAAAATTTGTGTATTTTTTTTTTCATTCTTTTATGCAAGTTAAGCTAAATTTAAAGGACACCAACAGCAACAACAACAACAACAGCAACATGAACAATGAAAAGTATTTAAACGACTGTTCATATTTTACTTTTTTGCTCCTTTTAATGGCCCATTTTGTGTTTATTCAATTTAGCTTTTTAAGGGATTTCTCTATGCTGATTTTTTGTTTTCTTTTTTTAAAGCAAATTTTGTTTTGTATTTGTGTTTTGTTTGTTCAGGAATTTTATATTAAATTTTACTTTGGTATATCTGGAATTTCGTCGAAAAATACAAATAATGGATGAAATAGGGTAAATTAGCTGGGGGGAGACTATCAATTTTCCTTTTTCTTAGATTAGTTTACTGAAATAATTAAATTAAAAATTATTTTCTTTTATAAATTTTACTTTATAAGGAAATTTGATTATAATGCACATTTTTAATGTTCAAACATAAATATAACACGGTATTTCCTCCTTCTAAGTTGTAGTTAGATAATAATATACAATATGAATGTTTTAAAGTCAAATGTACTGATTTTGAGTTGCAATTTAAACCAACTCGAGCAGCTGTTCCACTTGGTATTGTCTTCAGGCCAGTCTTGTACACTATTTAAGTTGCTTGTTGCCACGTAAACAAATAACACTGCACTCGACTGAGATGATGATTTCCAGACAGCGACATGTTTCTATGATTGAAGTCCAATCATATTTCTTTTTTTTTTAGCGGTTTAAACTGCGATTATTCATTCACCACCCACTACTGAATATTTCCCTGAAAGACTTATCTAAACTGCAATTTGCTGCTAACTAAGAAGAAAGTCGATTTTGTTGAACGTGAGCACTTGTCATGGAGACTTAATATCACGGTGGCAAGCTAAGAAACCTTGATTAGAGTGCCCCAGCCACATAGGATGCAGCCACATGTCAATGGGAATCAGTTAAGTCGAATTAATTGGACAGTCAATAAAATTAACTATTTTATGAGTATATATCCATATGAGTATATGGAGAGATATTTACATTATTGGGCAGTAATTTTTAGGAGAGAGACTGAGACGTTCTGATTAAAAGATCATATTATCCTATGATGAACCGTGGTAGTTTCAAAACTGCAACGAAACCTCACTTGACTGCAATCAACAGATGGCGGATATCCTATATCCAATATTATACTGTATACTGTTCTGATGATTGTATAATTGTATAAAATCGTATCCATTGGCATAAATATTGTTGACACAGTATGTAAGGTTTGATAAGCATAAATCAGAGTCCTCTTGAATATACAAATACCGTTGGTATCAGAAAATAGTGTCTGATTTGCTTCATACACACACTGCCTCTTCATAGAGTTCTCTAGTGTTATGCGAGAAATAGATCGAGCGTTATAATACATTGTCTTAAATTTATGTTAAGAATAGATATATTGATATGTCCCCACTGTCAGAAGCGAATGGCTAGTATGCTGGGATCGCCACTGATCCAAACGTCCATGGCATCAGAAATTATCTCTGGACAGGTAGCGTAACTAAATTACTACCAATAGAGCTCCAAGAAGCTCAAACACTGGTGACCCCAGACAACACTCAACTTTTTTCTGTTTAATAAACTTCTGAGAAGACTGAAACTTGTATGGAATATTGAGAAAAAGCTGTTATTGTTTGAACTTCAACCAAGAAGCAAAGAAGCAAGACTGAAACCTTTTGAGTACCCTATGCCCAAGCAGTGCGAAATAATATTGAAATGTAATACCATGATGATACCAGAATGAATATCATTCACTACTCAAACCAATGGGTACAAAATGACAGAATTTAGTCATAAATATAAAAAATATCATGATAACAAATATTTAATTGCTTTTTCAAAAGATAAATAAAGTAGTACTTATGTATCTTTTATTCAATATTGAAATTTTAATCTAAAATCTGATATTTAAACCTCATTTTAAATTGTTCGTAGGCTTTTGTTGCATGAGTTTATTGCTTTGATTTAGCGTCAGCACATATAACGCCCCCTTAGGGAAAACCATGCCAAGTCAAGTCAAGTCGGATCGGATCGGATAAGCACTTGACATTCAGAAACGCAACGCAGCGCAGCAAGAAATAATAATGAGCGAAGCACAATGACGTTATATAAAAGTACGCAATGTGATTTATAATAGCAACAACAATAATAATAAAATACACTCACATAGAATTATACACTCAGATTCATGTACACACATACACATGTTGACAATGGTTGGTAAAGAAAATGAAAATGACAAAGAGGAAAATGGTTAAGGAAGAATAAAAACAAAATAAAACACTAACAACAATATATAAAAACAAACAAATAAAACAGGAGACAAACAACATACATACATATATCTACAGAACAATATGACAAATGACAAGAAGGGCAAAAGTTATAAAACACAAAAAGGACAACAACAGAAACAGCAACAAAAACATTAAACTGATATGACAGAAAAAGGCTTTTCGAACAAAAACAAAACAAATTCTGAAGTATAGTAGTAGTACTACAAAAGTGAAATGAAGAAAGCATAAAAAAAGAGAAAGAATGAAGAAGCAGAAAAAATCTCGCGCAATCAGTTTCAATTCACAAAATGGCAAACTGCTAACTTCCGTTAACGCTATTTCCTGTCTTCTATTTTAGTAATGTTTTCCAGAGTATGAGTGTGTGTGCATTAGTGAATGACAAGCGAACTTAGATTATTCATTTATTGTCATAGCCATAGCAATAGGTCATAAAGGAATCACTAGAAATGATGACGACGATGATGATGAATGTGATATGAGTATGTGTTCCTTTTTAACTGTGGCGCATTGACATATTCTCTTTTTATTTCTTTACAAGACAAATATCTCTTAATGTTGAACATTGTCGCATTGATGGCTTTGAAGACAAACAAAATAGAATTACTTAGAAAGACAAAATTCGCTAGCAGATGAAATGCGACAAAACCTTGACATATGTTTGTCCATAAAGTTGTAAGTTTGGCTAGCACTGGCATTGACATTAAATTACAAACTTAAATGTTCTACATTTTATTTAAATTAAATTGCCAAAAAAAACAACTAGAAAAAACTTGATCTCATCATACAAAAGATTAAATACACTTTTCGTACATATGAGTTTATCAAAATTATGATAATTTCCATCAATTTTATGTTTTCTTATGAAAATATCAAGTCACTTGATTTAATCTATTCTATTTTAATTTGAAAATCTTAAATAAAAAGTTGATAAAACAATATCTTCTCAAAGAAACATACATACCTAGAATTACAATCTCATCTATTTACTGTGATCTAATACAATATAACACAAATTTTGTGATTTTTATTATGAAAAATATCTAACCAAGTAATTCAATCGATTCAATTTTTGAAAATCTATTTTAATCTATCATAACATCGCCCAAAAGTATGCCACAAAAAAATTTACCAAAATGAGAAACAAAAGATATATTAATTTGAATTTGAGTTTCTATGGGAGGTACCTTTCCTAATTATTCTAGGATCTTGAAATTTACATGATATATAGTGTCCAAATTTCAGTTCGATAAGACAATATACAAGAAAGTTTTTCTAATAAGGTTTTGTATGGGAGGTACCCTTTCTAGGAATCGTAGGATATTGAAATTTACATGGTTAGTGAACATGGGTCACACATGTATAGTGGTCCAAATTTCAGTTCGATATGATAGAAAACAAAAAAGTTTTTCTAATAAGATCATTAAATTCAATTTGGGTTCGTATGGGTCTGTATGTTTCCAACTTTATATTATTTTTATTATTTATCGTTATGCACGCAATTGAACTACATACTCTGTGCAAACTTCAATTGTCTACCTATTACGGTTCATGAGGTAGAGCTCTCTAATGTACGGACGGACGGACAGTGTAGGCTTAGTAATAGGGTCCCGTTGGCACTAAGGCTTTTCCATACAAACCATCGATGTTTTGACAGCTCTAGTTGGCACCCTTTGGTTACGGAACCCCAAAAACCAAAGAATTCAAAAATGTTTAAAATATTTCAGCAAAGAAGAACTCAAGGTTATCTGTTATTTCAATAACATTTTTGAAGTTTCTCCCTCTGAAATAATATAAAAATATTTATTTATTTATTAACAATACTAGCATTTAGTAAACTTAAAGCTAATAGGAGCACAGGCTGCTAGGGCCTTTGGCTAGAATATAAATATAAAAAGAGCAGATTTACGATTAAAGGCACAAAAGCAGAAATACAATATATTCTAGTAGTGACCAACATTAATATGGCACACATGCACTTGTTAACAAAATACAGAAACATGCCTTCTGTCATTGAAGTTCTTCTACACATACTTGTATGATATACATAAATTGTGAATAAATCTCTTGGTTAAACAAACTTGTGATGAAAATTAATATGCCTTGATCATATTCAATTGTATAAATGTTAAAAATATTGTATAAAAATAATAAAATAAATTCACTTTCTTTTCAACTCATGTGCAACGCAAAAGATAAATAGTTGAGCTTGCCAAAAAAATATTGCGCATACGCCGGGTATGTCGGTTAGTAGATATGCAATACACTACACTCACTCATTCATTCATTCATTCTTTCGTTCATAAGTTCTTTCGGTCTGTTTGTTGGTTGGTTGTTTGGTCGATCGGTTGTTGGGTTGGAAGATTCCTCACACGCTTGAACATTCAGTTATGCTTGTGTTCCACTCACTTCAAAAGTGAAAAGTTCTTGACCCCATACATGTGTGTGTGTGTGTGTGTGTTAGTATAGCCAGAATATGTATACATATATGTGTGAATGTGCAAACTTAAAACTTTTTAGTGAAAACGACGACTCAAAGTTAGTTCAGCTCCAGCTCAAGTCGTTTGTTGCACGATGTGCTACTGCTGTTTTGCCCATTAAATTGTGGTCATGTGCTTTTTTGATATTACTGCATGCATATAAGTAGCCCTCAGGCACATTGCATTTTAAGCCAAGAAGTCGAAATTTCACCAAATATACCAACCAAGGACTTGATGACTTTGTACTTGTTTTTCATTTTACTTTTACGTCGTCCTTGTCATTATTGTTGTATCTGTGTGTTGTGATGTTGTGGTCGTTTCGCTTGTAAAATGCGGTTTTAGAATTTTCGGACCACATAATTGGCTGTCATGTTGTTTATCGCAGTACTATACAATACAGCACACAAGAACTCTAACTAGCCCAACAACTTCTTCACTAACAACAACAGGATTTCAATTGCAGTTATGTTCAGTTGTGTACACAATATTTGCGCCTATGTCCTCACATATATCCTTTAGACAGCTTCTTTGTCAATTCATTGAACACGTTTCCATTATTTCATTCAGTCATTCATTCATTCATTCAAAATTTTCAACTGAATGCTTCCTTTTAATATGTGTATGATAGTTGGTGATGCTGATGTTGGATCTATTCCTCTGCCTCTGCTATTGTGGTAATATTTTTGTTGTTGTTTTTCCCATTTAAGCCACAAATTGTTGGAATCACAATACTTGTTGTTTCCATCTGTTCTATTCTCTTATATTTTCTTTCTTCTTCTCATATTTAATACAAGACAAATACAGTAAGAAGCAACATCAAGAATCTGAAAACAACATACACCTCAAGTGTTGCTTCCAGATGACATAGAAGCGTTGAGTCAGACATCAGATGTTTGCCCTCTTGTGTCTTATTGTTTTTCCCCAAATGGTTTTTCATTTTCCTGGTTCAAAATTTTATTATGTCTTTAAAGATTATTTTGTTTTTATAGTCCTCATTCAGTCAGAGTCATATTACTTTTTATACCATAAATGTTTTTTTTTTTTTTCTTTCTTTCTTATTGTTTTGAACATAAAATAATAATAATAATAAAATGGGCTCAAAATGACACAAACTTTGTAAAATCGTAAGAATCATTTGATTCATTTGATTAAGGTTAAGTCAAAAGGCAATATTTCTTTTTGTTTTCCACATTTCTAACTCTGTAAAATGTATAAGAAGATTTCCTTATTGCGTTTGTCCTTTTATTTAATAAACTTTCATGTACTTTTCTAGATAGAAAATCCAACTTTACTGATTAAAAATTAGAAGAAAAAAAAATGACTCAAATTCGAAATTTCTTCACTTTCATTTACAATATAATAATTTTATTAAGTAAATCCAAAATAATTCCAATGTATATGTATCTTTGTGTTATATGTATTAGAGAACTGCATGGATGTTTTCGTATATCGTTATGAATGAATTTACGGAGACTGCCGTCATTCACAGATACGAGTCCTACATATGTATGTTTCAATTAGATGACTGCATGAATGCAATTAAGTATTTCATTCTCTTTAATAAAAAGTATTGTACATTTATAGGCGTTTACCTTGCTGTCTATGTTGTTAAGTACTCACAAATTGGACTGATTGTGATAAAACAAATGTAATCTTCTACGGACTCCCGAAATTTCACCCTCTAAGCTTGCCATTCAGATTTAAGAACTGATTAATAATGTTATACAAATCCTAAGACCTAGAGTCTCCAAGGTTCAATGGTTCTTGATTGAAACATATTTTTGCCACAAAGAGACTTATTTTTCTTCTAAATATTTCTTTTAACAATTATATTTCTAATATTCCGAAAAAGCACTCAGTCAGTACTGACACTATTTACCTTATATTGCATGCAAGGGTCACTAAATTCACTAAGTAAATTTCGTTGATCCGCAAAATGAAACTACTAAACTTTCCAGTATACCTCATCAAAATCATTAATACCTTTTTATCCGACAGATTCTTTAATTTTCACCTCAATGTGTGCATATCTAATAAAATTCCGAACTGAGCTGGGGTCCCTCAAGGTTCAGTCCTTGGCCCCATCCTTTATAATGTATACACTCTCTGACTACTGTTTGACGATACTGCAACATATAGCTCAGGCTATCACTTCAAGGATATAAGAAAAATAAACTTCAAATTTCCGTATACTTTAATAAATGGTAAATACAACAAAGCCAGTATACTTGTCCCGAAAGCGTAAAGTCTTCTTACCAAACTCTCTCTGTATACAATGATATCATTCCCTTCTTGGCATACACTTAGACCCAAAACTTAATTTTAGTTTACATAATGCTATCAAAAGCAGTTGATAAGATTAACAAAACTATCTGTCCCCTTTAACCCTTAATAAACCGCAATTTGTAATTATGCACTCATAATAAAATGATAATTTTAAAAACTTATTTTTATACCAAAAACTTGTATGTGGCTGAAGTCTGAGCTGACGATCCTGAATCTACCATTCCACTGTTCAAAAACTTGTCTTATATTTACTTGGTGTGATGTACTGGTCGCTTTTAGATCTAGCCATAGTTCGACAAAGACCCAGCTTCACTTTGCAATATTAAGGGGATTAAATAAATAAATAAATATTAATAAATATTGTTAATTGCTCAAGAAATGTACTAACTGAGATCAATGGTCTAACTGCCATCCTCCAGCATTTAAAGCAAGGGTGTCCAACTTTTTTGTTTGCCAGGGCTACATCCTTTAAGATAGATTTACCAAAATCGTTAATTCTGCTGGCATTATTTTGATGTTACAAACTGATTTTAAAAATATCACATGTCTTGTCTGGACAAAATATAGCATACTAGCTGCAAGTTCCCGCATCGCAGGACATTATAGGAATTTCAATAAAATTCTGGAATTTTCTAGACAACCCCCATATCTTCCAAACACTTGTAGCTATCGACGCACAGCCACCAAAGTGCATGATGGGGGACTTTGGGCTACTACCCCACTCAAATGCCATTCGTCTGTGAAGTGTAGTATATGTACACATTTGCCAAGCTTCTTTCCTTAATAAACTTGTTATCAAAAAATTTTATCGATTTTTTGGCGATTAAAATTGCCTTCACATTGATTCTGTCTAAGTTGTAACATTGTTAAAAAAAGACTTTTGTTGATATGTAAGACCTTTTTAATACCATTAATTGGTCTTTCTGATACATTCCTTGATCTACATCGAATTTACATTTGACAAGTTTTTGTGCAAAGTCGTTCTCTGTTTATTTTTGAATAAATAACCTTTTTTCATCGATATACTCGTATTTCCATGTTTCTGTTGTTGGCATTTGGCAGCTATAGCATGAAAGCCCACACAACACACAAATCATTCCTCAGAAAAATTGACATGCTTCGGTAATTTTAAATATTTTTGGGCCGTATTGATACTTGCCTTGGGCCACGGGTTGGCCGGCACTACTTTAAAGCAATAAGAAACTATTTACTATGTTTGGAAAAACTTAACTTATGAAGCGACAAATTGTTTGAATTGAATATGTTTAAGGAAATAAATGAATACTCGTATATGCAATTCATTAGGACGTGTATCAAATAAAAAGAAATAATTTCTCGCACTTTTCGAAATATTTTAATTAATTTATGTAATCATAATTTTTATCTTTGAGATCCCAAAAAAAACCCAACTTCAGTTTTTCGCTGACTGCTTTTCCTGCTTTTCTTTTTCCTTTTCTTCCTTTTTTTTCTCTTTCTCTTCTTTTTCTTGTTTTTTTTTCTCTTCTTTTTTTTGAGAAGTACCTGCTGCTGGCGTCGCTGGTATTGGTGCTGGCGCTAGGGTTCCTTCTGGTTTACCAATAAGATTTTGCAATTTCGATTCGACAATTTCACTATTGCTACCAACGAATTGTTCCAATTTCACTTTATTCTTTATGATCAAAAATGCTGGGAGAGATGCTATATCATAATCAATGGCGACTTCTTCTACATCATCCACATTGACTTTGACAATGACCAATTTGTCAGCATATGCTTGAGCAATGTCCTCCAAACGTTGTCCAATCATTCGGCAGGGACCACACCAGATCGCAAAGAATTCAACAAGGATATGTTTGTTACCAGTTTCGGCTAAGAGTTTATAAAAATCGTCCTTCGAATCGACTGTTATAACACGACTATCCTTTTTATCCGTTGCCTTGGGCGCAACAGCAGTTGCGGCAGCCATGTTGTGTGTGTATGTATGGGTGGGTGGGTGTTTGTGTTGATCTCAAAGTTAACCAAAAGTTTGAACAAAAAATTTTGCTTAGATGACGAAATAATAATTTTGTTTTTGTGTATTTTATTTATTTTTGTTTTGTTATTTGTTTTCCATTTCGATTTTAATTTCTCTTTGTCGACACATAAAGGAAATACGAGTCAAAGTTTATTTGATCCAAAAAAAAAAAAAAATACAAAAGTTTATTGCCAAATGTGGATACAACAAAAAACTGTTTCATATCTTGAATGTGTGTGTACCATACATTGCAACAGCGTTGCTTTTTTTGTTATACTATAAGATACACTTGGAAATAAAAAAAGAAGGCAAAATCATGCCAAGTTTCACACTTGAGTTGCTTTCAAGTGTGCGTCTTCTTGTTGTTTGTTCGGTGTTTATCATATATTGTAGTATGTCGCCAATGCCAGACTGATTCCTTGCCATCTTCCAACGCCATCGCCATCTTTGGTCGCCATTATTATTATTATTATTGTTGTTGCTGTTCTTAAGATGGCACTTGGTGCCACTCAATGAAATTTTATACAACAAAGGCAGATGTAGCGTCGTGTTGCCTATGCATGTAAGTCTGCGGCATTTCTCACTTGGTTCTCATCTCCATTAGGTTATGATTTTGGATTGGAAGTGAGTAGTACTGAGAGGGTTGAGAGCTTTGGCACGCTGATTTGTTTGTTTACTCGTACTTGCATTTGTCACAAATTAAGACAAATGAGAAAATCGTCTAAGTGAGTAGATTGCAAGTGGATTTATATGACGACATCTCGTTGCGGGCGCTCGAAAACATATACGAGGCGTGATTTAAAAATAACGAGACTAATGCTTATGGTAAGCGTTGCAATATTTCAAAATTATGACGAATTAAATGACGGTAAAATGCCGATATTTTAAATATTTTAATCCATTTTTGACTTGGAAATATTTAAATAGACAATAAATCCTGATGGAATAATTGGATGAAATTAAGACGTTGCAGACGTTGTCCTGCCCGAACAAAGAAAATGATCAAATCATTGATGTGTTTGACAAAAACTACTCGATTGATGTTAAGCAATATCTTCGAGCTTTATATGCAAAATTTGTTTGTCAAATCGGTCGACCTGTTCTAAAATTATGGGACTTCGAACATGCTACATATCATTTTTATATATATATACATAGATTATCATATGATGTACACTGTAGTAAAACACAAGGGCTTGGTAACCAGTTCACTTTGAGATTAGAACACAGCTTAATTTTTCTACGTTTTCTTCTTTCGTTTTTGGCAATCCACGCCACGATCACACGTTGCGCCACCGTCAAACACCTTTAAACATATAGACTAGACAACTCGCTCACGAAGTTGTCTTTCCAGAATTACTGGCTCAATAAAAGACTTACTGTCTCAAGAGTTATATGTACGCTTTCTAACAACAATTTCATCCAATTTTCTTTTTGGAACCCATACAAAATATTTCCAGATTTACTGACTCAAGGGTCAACAACAACTTTTGAGAGTAAAAAGAGAATTCGAAGTTCGAAAAGCCTCTGCCACCGTCAACATTTTACTTATCCCTTTTCACTAGTGGTTTTTCTCAGTTTTATATGAAGTTTCATGACAATTCGTTGATCTATTTAAACTCTAAACACAGAAGTGGAGGTGGCAATCACAAAAGACTCTTTAAACTGCCATGTTCTTCTGTAGAATCATTTTTAGTATCACACCTCGTTTATAAATATATGTATTTGTATAATTGAATGGGGTCCATTGCTTTCGCTTTCGCATTGTTTTCATTGTTTATTTACCACTCAAGGTTTTTTTGTATCACAGATTATAATATTGTACTAACATGTTTCAAAAACAATTCGTTGTCTTTGATTTAATCCACTTAAAGACGGAAACTTGTCAATAAGTTTGTGTTTGTGCGTTTTTCTTTTATATGCACTATCCAGCTAAGTCTGTTAGGGTATATTTGATTTTTAAAACGATATGAAAATTTGGCATATTTTATAAAATATAACAGTATCTTAAATACACATACTAGTCATACATATTTTGAATGGAAAACTCAAAAAACATGATATCTGAGCCCAAAATAATAGTAGTGCTAGTTCAAAAATTGATTTCGACCAAAGAAATGAATGAATTGATCATTTTACGTACTTACAGGCCATCCACACGAAACTGATTCATTGTGAATCGATTTTGCGTTCAGCCAGGCGATTCTAGATGATGATCAGCTGTTTCTTGTTTTGGTTTGAAAGAAACAAAAAGAGTCTGTCGAAAATTAGAGAAAATTTCCCAACACTATCAGAAATTGACCAGTCCTGTTTTAGTTCTCAGCCGATTCAATTGTTGAATCGACCTGAATCGATTCACATTCTACAATAACAGCAACTGTCATTTTTCTTTGTGTCTTTTGTTGTCCGATTCAATGATCGATTCACGTTCGATGTGAATAAAAAGGAAATCATAACAAAACTTCAGGTCACATAACAATAAAAAAAGTCTCAAAGTTTCCTTAATTTTGTCGCTCAAAATGATCCCAACAAAATTAAAATGACTAAAATTACTATTATTAGACTAAAATTAGAAGTATTTGATAGCATAGCCTTTGTTTGCTATAACTGCAGCATTGGCATTGAACCACAAGATTTTAAAACCTTTGGGGAGGAATGGAGCTCTTAGCATCTCTTTCCAAAGCTGTACAACATTACTGATAGACTTTTGGCAACTTCTTTCGACCCCCCGCACTACAGATTCTCAATTGGGTTGAGATCTGGCGACTGTGCAGGCCAGTCAAATACATTTAATGAGTTGGCCTGGAACCACTGTTTGGACACTTTACTTGTTCATTTACCAATGAACATTTTTATAATATTTTGTAAAATCCTTTTCCTCCATAAAATATTCAAAATATAAACATCCAGGCGAAAGGACTTAATTCTTCAAACATCTGTTGTAAACATATGTTAGTCAAAATTAGTTGAAAAATTTATGATTTCACACAAACTCCTCCAACTAACAATGATAAACTATCAAAAATTCCAACAGTCTGTTAAAACTTCTTCATTGTGTGAACAATCATCTATTACACAATGAAACATGTTACCTATGTACGAGTAGATACAACAAGTACTACACTTGTACAGCTCAACACTTTCTAACAATGCGTATACGCAACTTCGTTCGCTCTCAATTAACAAATTAAACAATCAAAGTCAGTAAAGCTTCTTTAGAAAAGAAATACAAAAAGAAAAGAAAATAGTACATCACACAACAGAATAGTAGCAGTAAAAACTGAATGAATAGATGCATCTAAAAGGATCTGAAAGGATAAAAGGATGCAGTCATTGTTTGCCACAGATGCTTAACTTACTACACACATACACTACAATACAATACATATAACAAAAGATATACACAGCTTTAGTAGTTGACTCTTGCTGTTGCTAGTTGTGGGAGTTGAGTTGCAGGCAGCATGTTGAACTTTGTCTAAGTTGACACGCGACTACTTTGTCAGTTGACAAGTTTTACAACGATGAAGCAACTTCATTGAAAATGACTACAACGAAGAAGCGTTAAGGTTCACATTTTTTACGCAATTGTTTCTTGTTTTTTCGGTGACAAACATCAAACTCTCGTTGACAAATAAGCAACTTGTAAAATAAATAAAATAAAAGTTGACGTCATCACCACCACTATCATCATCATCATCTACGCCACCACTATAAGTATCTTGATATTGTTTGTTGCCGTGAGGCTTGTGACATAAGTAGTTTGACATGAAAACGGAAATGACTATCAACTGACACTTTGTTTTATTTAATATCAAACTGCGAGCAGTTCGAACGCATGCAAACTAGCAAATGAACTTTGATGAACTCAAAACTAAATCATAGAGTGTGGCAATCATGATGATGTGATACTCATGCTACTATTGCAACCGAGATGCCACAACATTTTTCTTATTGCAAAGTTAAGAACTAAGAAGTTTTTCCATTTTAACTTTTTTTTTAATGATTTTGAAATGATATCTTTTGCCAAAATTGTTCAGAAAATTTGCATTTTTGTCAAAGACTCTGAAACATTTTTGAAAATTGCTCATATTTTTTAAGCATAATTTTTTCAGCTTATAATTCTTTTCTTTTATTTTTTTAATTATCAAAAAAAAAATGCAACTAGAAAAAGAAAGCTCATTTTGTTTTTAAACAATGAAAAACTCATAAATTTTCTTTGTTTTTGTTTGCATTTAAAAAAATTTACTTTTACATAAAAAATACAAAAAAAAAAAATGAAAATAAAATCCATGAAATACGAGTAATAAAGAAAAATGTTCTTTGTTTTATTTTGTGTGCACTTGAAACACGCCTACATTGATAAGGCGTAAGCGACAGCCACCGCCAGTCCGCCCTCCAACATTTGTAAGTATTTATAACATGAACATGTCAGTGCATTTTTACACAGGCGAACAACAAAGGATTTCATGGTGCCTGAATAGCATTAGCAGTTACCATGTCTCGTCGTTTGTTGATCCCCGTCACTCGTAGTACATTTCTACATACTCAGAGATACAAACCTACATATTTACATAGTTGTTGATGCAAGTGTGGCATAGTCAGTCACACATGCATACCATGTTTATGCATCATGGCGGATGAAGGAAAGTGTTTGTGTGCGGCATAACGCAAATTCTTTATTATTTTTCATTGTCTACTTTTTTCTACTTTCCTCTTTTATACTCTTCACACTTGCTAGCTAGTAGTAGTAGTGACAGACTGCCGCATTCATTGATGCATCATGCTTCAACACCGACATCTTCGTTCGTCATTGTCATCACTATCAACGTCATTGCTGCCAACTATTTAAATGGCAGACTTTTCCAAGAGTTTTATTTATTTTTTTCTTATGAGTTCCTCCTCATCATCATGAGATTCGTGACCAGTCAAAGTAATAAGCTGCTCTGTCTTACTTCTTCAACTTTGTTAATTTTATTCTTATTCTTTTTTTCCCCCTTATTACATTTATTTCTTATAAGATGAGAAGAGAAACTTAGCGTCAAATAAGTTTCTTGAGTATTTTAATTATGATAATTTATTATATGCTGCAACATATTACAATTAAAGAAAAATCTTTTATTCCTGTCTACTACTTCTACTACTTTGGCAATGTGCCTTTATATTTTTTAAAAGGTTTTCAGTTGGTTTCTATGTGATGGTTTTGTTTAGTTTTTATTAGAAAGGAGCTTAAATGTAATATGTAGTATGAGGAACTGAACCACATGTCAGTGTTTGGAATAAAGATGTTAGGTATTTATATTATTATTTATTACTTAATCTTCTCCTTTTAGGTCGATACAATTAGTGTAATGTTTTTTTCAAATTGTAGATGCCTTACTACTTACAAATAAGATTCGTCAGGATTCTTAAATACTAATACTTTTGAACTGCTGTCAGGTGAATCAGTGAGAAATTTAGCATGATACACGAAAGTATTGCCAAAGTCTCTCAACAGCACCACCTACCTTTAAATGTTCACTTGTTGATTGATCATAATAATTATAAGTAGAAAGGTTTTTTATGGATTCCAAATATAGTCATTCATTATGATTAGCAACACTTCTTTGATCTAAAAATGTATACAATATAGTTCTATGACCCTGTAAAAATAAAGGTAGTGTGACTTATATATAAAATAAATACCGTTAATAGCAATCATCATCATCCTAATAGAAGTGGGGTAATAAGCTGAGGGGGAGCATGTGACTACGACTAATACAGGAATCCCACGAATCATGCAAGATGGGTTTTTCAATTCATACAGACGGTTCCAGGACGGAAATGTGTACTGGCGCTGGCAACTTCAATGAGGAGCAAAGTTAATAAACTCTATGCGGGAGACCTCCAGAAGCATATCGATTTATGTTGACAGCCACGCTGCTACCAAGGCTCCATCGACCCAAGACCTTTGATATTCCCTTCTAAAACAAGAAAAGGATTCAGAAAATTAGGGGAGTCCTAAGAGGGGACTGCACAATTGGGTTGGTAGCCCAAAGGATGCAAGTTCTACATCAAGACTTCTGTCGCAGCTGTGAAGATGAGATAGAATCAGAAATTCACTATGTGATTGCCCTGCTTTTCTTGGAAGTCGAACCTGTGTTTCCGGGAAACCCTTCTTTGATGTTTTGGGCAATTTGGAAAAGTTGCCATTGGGGGAACTGGCTTTGATTGTGGACAAGTTGGTTTTAGAGGATATGGGAGACTTATGACTTCTGGTTAAACTCTTCTGTTTCTTATAAGAGTATGTTGCGATCTTGAAACCCTTTAATCTCTGATTTTGATAAATGCTGTGCTGGTTTCTTGGGTTCAACTTGACTATATCATGACTTTAACGCACCTAATTTAATAAAACTACCTTATGTTCGGAGACTGCTTTATTTTCTTGACTACTTGACTAACTCTATGTACATAACATTCTCAATCACTTCTGACTAACTTACTAACTTACTTTAATTACTTGCTCACTGAAATGTGCAAAATATAATCTTGGCAAAACAATTCCCTGGCCAATACAATACAATAAGACATTGTGTAAAGAGTTAATTAATTATAAATAACTGTTGTATATTATGATTATATTTCAATTCAACTAAATCTCATCGCAATCGATGCGTAAATTTAATCTTAATCTTGCCACTGACATTTACGAGTATGTGGAATGAATAATTAGCTATTACTTTACTTTATCAAAATTAGTAACATTAAACAGATATTTCCAAAACATAGAACATTGAAAGCAAAATCAAATAAGCTTCCTAAATGAAAATGGCAAATTGAATAATTGCCCTATTGTCAAAATAATTCAACAAATTTCAATGACACGAAAACAATGGAAGACAATAGGTGGTAAATGGCAATAAAATTCAGTCAAGTATCTCTAAGGAAAATGCTTTCTGAATATTTCAAAAGATTTTCAACCGAACGAATAAACACAATAAGGTGAAATGGAAATTGTGAACTAAAGACAAAGATTATGGTTTCCATAAGATATTCTTAATTGAATTTAATTAAAGAACTAAAGAACTCTGGAGATAAAGACATAAGGAAAGTTATTTATTGAAAGTAGAAAATTCAAAAAAAAAATGTCATTTTTGTTTTTAATATAAGATAAATTGATATTTACAAAATGCATTTTATTCATTTCTTTTTTTGTTGGAAAAGTTAACATTTGCATGCATCTGTAATGACCTTTTATATTATTGCTTTCTTTTATTCAATTTTCTTTTCCTTTTCTGTCAAACATTTGCAATTTCCTGCGTATTTTCTTCCAAAAAGGAAAAATGTGAGAGCCAAAAATAAATAAATGATATAAATTCACAAGCGAATGTGAATGAAAAAAAGAAAACGTTTTCACATTTTCAAAAGAGACACAAATAACAAATGAAAGAAGATCAAAAGAAAAAACATCGATACTGAAGAACTATTGTAAGAAGACTAAGGACTAAGTTCAAAAGAACATTATGGTATGGGTAAGGGTAAGGACAATTGCTCAATGTTCAATATGATGATATGTAACTTTGATCGATGAGTAACATAAATTTATATATTTCAAGAAATAGAACACTTTGAGATTTGCATAAATTTTTAAATATTTTAATAATAATAAAAAATTAAATAAATGTTATTAAGACTTACCCGGATATCATGGAAAATGTTTCTTACATAAAACCTGAAATTCAATAGAAAATAAAAAGACTTTATTGAATAATAATAATATTGATTTGAATGGATCATCTCTAAACTTAAATTACACTGTGCAAAAAAAAAATAAAAAATTATATATATAAAAGGAGAGTGTGTGTCTGTACTTATGTCCAGCCTTTTCTCCATAACCAACCACTACCACCCACTTATGGTTTCAGTGATAGATAGCCCTTGGTCTGCACTTGCAGTCAATGGAGTTTGGTAAAAATGTGTGATAGAATACTTCTATCATTTTCTAACACATGATATAAACTAGAGATTGCTCTGAAAGGACTAAAGTGGCAAGAGGGAGGAGAGAGTGTATTTCATAAGCTGGCGAGCAAAAACTACAGAGTGCGAGGCTGGGTCAGTATAGTTTTCTATAATATTAATGAAAATAACTAATTATTATTAAATTGGACCTTCGGATGATTTAAGTTAAAGTACCATATATACATATAAAAGTGGATGTATGTATGACCCCTATGGATTCCGAAACCGCTGGACCGTTTTTGATGAATTTTTCAGGGAAACCCAAGCATAGCCTGAAGAGTGCTTCTGTCTATCATAACTTTTAGTTGAACTAAAAGAAGACTGAAGCACTTGTTGGACTTTCCATTCAGGAACGCAGGCTAATAATCCGAACACAAACATAATCATTCAAACTTAGGGTATCAACTACCAGTAACGCTTTTCATATTATTGTCAATAACAATCGGACAAAGGTCTTAAAAAAACAATATTCAATGATCCCGCCTGTCCATAAACCTAACCAAATTGTAATGTTCTCAGATTGTATTGATTTATCAATAAAAGCTTGAAGATTGTAATTGCTCCGAGTGCAACAGTTCTAAAGATAATCTATATCTACATACATATATCTATATAATCGTAAGCCTTTTTCTGTATGTGCATGCTAATCTCAGAAACGGCTTAACCTATTTCAATGCGGTTTTTACTGGAGTATGGTAGCAAGCTTCGTGTAACATTTAGCGTTTATTTTATCGAAATCGATCCACGAAATCAATATCGATATTCATATTTTTAATTCTGTTGCCTACTTTTTGCCTGATTTTCCTCTTTTGCTGAGTGCCAACATTAAACATCTGGTAAATGGGAAAAAAGTTAACAAACAAACTATTACAAACATATTTCGAAAACCACGCGTACGAAGTCATGGGCACAGCAAGTTTTTCAATAAGCCGATTGCTTCCTTTCAACGAAATTGCAATGCAATCAATTTTAGTGTCTGTTTAGATCATTTTTTCCATAGAAGAAAAGTAGAGAATCAAGATTTAATTTAACCGAATTCCGCACTTTATCAATTTTGGTGTCTTTTTGTGGTTTGCATTACGTTACTCGGCTGATGTTTTACATTTGTAGAGACAGGCAATCTTCTACATAGGACAAAGAAAAATTTACTTCACTTCTAACTTGACTTGCGAAGTGCAATGAAAGTTGACAAAGTTAAACACAAGTCAAGGACTTGACTTTACCCAGACAAACTAAATTGTTTACCGATATCAACGTCCACGACCTTACTACATAGGGGTCATACATACATCCACTTTTATATGTATATATGGTACTTTAACTTAAATCATCCGAAGGTCCAATTTAATAATAATTAGTTATTTTCATTAATATTATAGGACCTTGCTCTCATTGCAAGCAATTCTAGCTCTTACTTCATGTAAGACATTATATGACGTTGCTCTCATAGCAAGCGATCCTCATCTCCTTTAAATCATCAAATATCACCAGTTTCTGCTTTTTTAAAGAATCTTGAGTCGAATTCCCCAGCAGCTACAATGTTACTCGTTTAGTATTATGTTAAAATAAAATAAATGAAGAATCTTGTTTAATGCACATACTATGAGAAATCAACATGTTAGGATCAATTCAAACGTGACATTACAACGTCAATACTTTCTCAAAAAGTCAGTGAAAATTTCCACTAGTCGAGAGTGATAAACTAAGAGTTGACCGAACAGATTCTCTATTTTTGTAATTACGAGTAACTTCACGATTTCTATGTGCTTATAATGTTTGGTTAATGGTCTTCACTACGAGTTCTAGTGTTTGCAATAACAAAATATTTAATTTTGGAGACTTTCGAATAGATAACATGACTGACATTTATTGTCAAAGTTCGGAACCATCTATTTATTAACCAGCAAATGATCTTTCTCTTTTTGCATAATTAGAGATCAGAGAGACATTAATACTTATTTCTCCTTCAAACTTTGTGTCAGTTCCTAAAAGGTTATATAATTTATACCTTATATACATATATAATTAATAATAATAAGTAATAATAAACAATAATAATTACATGCACCAGGTACATTACCTTTGAATAATACAGAAATATTTATTTATTTTAATATTCTCAATTTTCACACTTTTCAACAATTTATCACTTTAATCATACATAATTTGTGAAAAATTATAACATCACACTTATTTTTGTAACCTGCTTTTTATATATTATACTTACATTCAATTTAACACACTCATTCACATACACTTATATATTCACATACATATGTATACTTACACTTAATTGCACTTGTTGCTCTTTTGCTTTTTTTCCACCTCTGCTGCTATTATTATTTTTTTGCTCCCATTTACTACAATAGTTTCTTTTTGCGCATTGGCAACACATTTTATGGCAGCCGGCAACTGCATCACATCAGGTGCCGTTACAATGACACAACACACACACACTTTTTTACTATAGTTTTTACATACAAGATTTGCATTATTTTACTATGCTTTATTAATTGATAAATATATGACAAACACTTGAATTATTGTTATTCATTAATTATTTATAAGAAATAACACTTTTTATTTGACAAAATCAATCAATTGATACGAGTATATAAGAATCCATGCACTTTGTACTTTGCACCAAAAATAAAACAAGAACTAATGCCGGCAACTGCTAGAGAATAAATGAAAGAGTAAATGAGTGAGTCAATGGGAAGTAGCATAAGAGGTAAATTATGCCAGTACAATCATACAATACTTCAATAGAGAGAGAGAGAGAGAGCGTGTGTGTATAGAAGCATAAGTGAATGCATGTACTAAAGTTGCATGCATAAAATCAGAGTTTGAGTGCAATTGATGAGAGTAAGAGCTAGTGTTAATGTCAACTCTTATGAGTTGGAAAACCACTTAATGATGCTCATTAAACTTTATTAACAACTACAAGAACAAGATCAACATAAACAATATCATCATACACTTCAATGGAAAAAATTCTCATTTTTTTGTTCTTTCGTTATTTTAATGCAAATTTTATGTCGCATGCGATTACTTTTTGCATGTTAGTTTTTTCAGTTTATCACAATTTATTATATTCGCTTTAATTATGTTGTATGTGCTGTGCTGTTTCATGTTTGGGAACAATTAAAAAACTTTGACTGATTGACATTATATAACAAAATGAAATGAAATGTTACACAAATTTCTACTTATAATTATAATGATGGTGATGCTGCTATCGTCGTAAACTACTTAAAACTTATTAATTTTTAATTATTTTAACAAATTTGCCAACTGAGGACTCTCAGAATGAAAGTTTTATTATATGACCATGTAAATTTCTATTTCATTTTATTAAATCTACTTTATTAGGGTGAGAGATGCTCGTTTGAAAAGATTGATGATAAGTTTACTACTGTGGGAGTAAAATTGGCTGAATTATGAATGTAACAGAATACAAAATGTTAAATTTGGCGTAATAAAATTTATTAAAGATTTATGTTTATTGTTTGGTTGCTTCGTTGGTTGTTTAAGTAGATGAAGAAATTGCTAACGAAAGAAGAACAAAATCAATGAAATTATTTTAAAAATAAATTATAGAAAGGTCATTTGGTTTATCATTTTAAATATAAATTGTACTTACAATGAAAAACATAATTTTCAAGAGGTGTAATTTATTTTATAACATAAAATTGGTCTTAAAAGGCAATTTCCTGACTATAAGATACTTAAAATTTGTTCATACAATCGCGAACAGAAGAAAACACTGTTACTGTGCAGAAAGATTGTCTTGGCGAAAAAATACAACATTCAGCTAGTCTAGGGGCTTAAAGTACGATGTTTGTAAGAAGTTAATAAACAGACATTGACTTTGTCACTGGCCTGTGACCAAATGATGCCATAATCAACTCAGAAATATGTATATGATTTTTACTTTGAAACTATTCTAACTAAACTAAAGTTTATATAAAACCTTCTCTCCTAATATGTAAATGTAAAATTTTGAACATTTATAAACTCTAAGGATTAAAATTTATTAGTACGACTATTGAAAGAATCGATGCAATGATGATATTAGGTGTACACTTTGATAAAAGACACACCTACAAGCAACACTGTTTACATTTATAATATAACTGGCTCTGCTTGCGACTTCGTGCGAATGGCATTTTATTAGTGTAACAGTTAGAAAGTTAGTTTACTCCATCATCAGCTGTGTAATGTTGGCGCGCATCAAAAAAATTTACCAAAAAGTTGGTCGATTTTGATAAAATAAATATTATATGTTACAGGAACGTTGCTACAATACACCAGTGAGAACTGCATTCAAATTGGTTAAGCCGTTTTTGAGATTAGCAATCGACCATATTCTAAAAAAACATTTGTTACTTTTAAGTGCTAATAACTCTGTAAACAATGTTCTTTGGAAGAACCCTACTATCAAGTGATCAATGGCGCTGATCTGATGCCTCACTTAAAGATGTTTCAATCTGCCTACCATCACACGCCTATTTAGTCACCTATGCTGTCATGTGGAGGTATCTACGATGCAGCTTTTGGACCAATGCCCCCATCTTCCAAGTATCACAAGTGCCCTATTTTCCTAACTCCAAACGCTCTTTATCCCTTATTACTGTTTCAAAAACCAATTTAGATAAGAAATTCTTCTTTCTAAAAACTTGTGATGCCTTATATTACAATAAACCGTGTCCAACTTATTCAGCATAAGCAGATTAAACTTATGTGCGTCCCTGCCCATGCCAAAATTCTTGGCAATGGACTAGCCGTGCTAAGCTCGCCTTAACAGAACTACTAACACAGTTAACATATTTTAAAAGGCTGACATCCTCCGCTTATTTAAATGTCTTATTCTGGAGAAAGACCGGATTTCATGGGATGAAGCAAGTGGTGGCTGTAAGCGTTTAAATCCAAGTGCCATCACTTCAATTTATCCTGCCGAAAGCCACCGTAATGCAATAAAATTATTCATTCGCCTCCGACTCGGTCACACCTCCCTCACTCATCAAGACTTCGAGTCCAAGCAAAAAAATCTTAACAACATAAGCTCGATCTATATTTTTTTTAAGTCCACTAATTTGATAAATCTTATATAACTAGCATTAATTGATCTCATACTTCAATTATAATTGATAATTATTAATCTAAGAGCTGAAACCCATGGCAGCTAGTGCTCTTAATAGTAAGTAGTTTAAGAATATATTTTTTATCCTACTTCTTAATAATAATAATAACACTGTGTTACAAAAAAAAAAAATTGAAAAAACTTCTTATCAGACCTAGTGGAGGTTATAGGTCATAAAAAACTAAAAAGAATGGCACATAAAAAATTTTTGATACACCCTCAAAATCTTGACTTAAAGCTCAAAAACCGTTTTTAAGAGGTTCCTGTCCATATTACCTTATAACTTGGACATTTTTTATCGGATTTCAAATTTTTATTTTGTATTTAGAAGCTGAAATGTAGCCCGTTACAACCATGTATCATGTATTTTGTTATTATTTAAATTCATGAAGATACAGACCAAAAACTTTCCAAAATTCTGATTTTTCCATCGATTTTGCAACTTTAAGTCTAATTTGTGCCCCTTATCTTATCTAAATTATATTTTTTCTCAACGTTCATCGAAAGTTCAGTGATTTTAGCTTTAAATGAACCCTGTTTGGATAAAATCGGTTAAAAATTACCTGATTTATTGTACTTTTTGTCATTGCATATGACAGTTTTTTTTCCTTTTTTATTCTTATTCTAGCTATCTCCCTCTAGCTATCTCCCTCTATCTGCAACAATTAAGGAAAGAAAACTGTCATATGCAATTACAAAAAGTACAATAAATCAGGTAATTTTTAACCGATTTTATTCAAACAGGGTTCATTTAAAGCTAAAATCACTGAACTTTCGATGAACGTTGAGAAAAAATATAATTTAGATAAGATAAGGGGCACAAATTAGACTTAAAGTTGCAAAATCGATGGAAAAATCAGAATTTTGGAAAGTTTTTGGTCTGTATCTTCATGAATTTAAATGATAACAAAATACATGATACATGGTTGTAAAGGGCTACAGTTCAGCTTCTAAATACAAAATAAAAATTTGAAATCCGATAAAAAATGTCCAAGTTATAAGGTAATATGGACAGGAACCTCTTAAAAACGGTTTTTGAGCTTTAAGTCAAGATTTTGAGGGTGTATCAAAAATTTTTTATATGCCATTCTTTTTAGTTTTTTATGACCTATAACCTCCACTAGGTCTGATAAGAAGTTTTTTTTCGCTGTGACACAGTATAATAATCTCTAAAGCCTCATTGACACTTGTCGAGTTGGCAAACTACAAGACAGCGAATTTGCTAATTGCAAGCACACTCGCCCAGTGTAATCATGTTGACCAGTTTTTAATAGAGTGTAAACAATCCACCGAGAAAAGTTGACATACGTCCAACTTTGCTCGCTACATGTTAGTACTCTTACACACACACTCTCTCTCTCTTATTTTCAAAGTGAATCACTATTGAGGCAACTGTGATGTTGTTTACAAAATGACTTGACAACTGAGCAAGTAGAAACTTTTGTGTGTAATCGTTACTAGCGCACACACCGATTCGCCCGTTCTTTAACTTTTCAGCCTGCAAACTAGCCAAATGTAAATGTGCCTTCGACTTTAAAGTAAATAATATACAGCCCTGTTTGTCATAGTTGCTTTTCCTCCGTTGGATCTACAAGGCACCAGTCTACAATGTATGCAGAAATCTCCCCTTGACATTACAGCCAACACTTGTACAATTTCTTTTAAATAATTAACTCTGTCTCTATTTTACTCTTATAGTTTCAGACTTTCCCAAAACACTGATGGCACTTCCTTTCGTTAATTTCTTTTGCAGAACATAGTATTTCAGAAAATTGTTGTAAGGTCTTGGTATGAATTTATGTATGTAAAAAGATATAGAAACCACAAGTCTCATTTAATTTCCTTCTTTCTTTTTATTGCCAGAATCATTTAAATTGAATTTCGTAAAAAGTTTAAAGTCAAGAAAACCAAAGCATTTGCGGTTACTTTATTTTTCACACTGAAGGAACTTCTATAAATTGTTTGTCACTTCATGTAAATTAAATTATTTAAATAAACAAATAAATAAAGAATTTTACAAAGAAAAAAATTCTTTAACATCAAACAAACATAAATTAAAATTAATGTAATATTTCCGAGTGTAGAGGGGTGAAGATGACAACTTTTTAAATTGAAATAAAATATTAAATGTTTTCGTACTTGTATATAACGTATACGTAGTATCTTCTGACACCAAAAAAGAAATAGACAAAACCAATACAAAACATAACAAAGTCAGAAGGAGTACCAAGCATTCATAGTCATAACAATTTGTTAAAATGAAAATAAAAGAAAATTTATTTGTTTGTGGTTAACTTTAGGCAAAAGTACAATAACATTGACTATAAGATACCAAAAGAAGCTTCCTAACTAAACAAAAATATTTGTATATGTATGTTGAGACATATTTTATACAAAATGAAAATAGAATAAAAATATTATAAAGAATGTTCACATAGATAGATACAGTATCATAAAATAATTATATGTATGTATGCTACATAATTGAAAAAACTCAATTTGAAGTTGAAAGGAAAAATATTAATAAGTTAATTTAATTATTTTAATAGAAGATTGTTAACAAAATAAACAAAACACAAAATAATTTAAAATCAAACAAATATTGTTGGCTACCAAAAGAAGTTTGAAAGAAAAAAGGAAACCAATAAAGAATATAATTGAAAAGAATATGGGATACAAAAAATCAAGCGAACGAAATGCAAATATTTGCAGTTGTAATTAGTTTTTTTCCATTTCTTCCTTGTTGCTTTGTAAAATGATAAATTGAAAAGAAAAAAAGAAAACATTTACAAGAGATCTGCATAAATGTACTTAAATTGGCATATAAATCATTCACTTTGAAAATGTATGTATGTTTTGCTGTTCTCTTTTAAGTGAATGGTGTTTTTGGTTCTCTAAAGAGTATAGTATTCCAGTTAATATGAGTGCTGTGGTTTACTCTAGATAGTGAAGAGGAAAATGTGAAGGTATTCATGCAGATCTATAATTTACACAAACTATTAAGTAAAGAATACTGCCAACTTCGACTACATTCTCAATTGTTCATTATCAATCTGGTACATGTCTTTAAAGGCCTGGTCCTATTAGCTAAGCTCCTTTTAGACATTTTAATTTTACAGAATTAGTTATCTTTTCATTGGATCTTCAAGGAATTCTTTGAGAATATGAAATGAAAGACTATTCAGAAGATTCCTGATCTCCTTGATGAACCAATTTTGTTCTACAACAAGCACAAGCATCATTTCTAATGAAGGCTCTAAGAAGTACATACTCGTATTAATCCAAACTTTGTCTGATTCGAAAAAGTATGTTGAACTTTTGGCTAAAAAGGTCGTTGAAGGATGTGAAAAATGGAAAAATCTTTGCCCAAATGCTTAAAATGTTATGTACATCATCTAAAATTATGGTGGCGATTGACTTGTGTTCGCTTTTGTCGGTGATCTTATTGCAAGCCAACTCATAACATGGATGAATTATAACATAGATGAAATAACTTGCGTCCAATTTTGTCGGCGATCTTATTGCAAGCTTCTGTTTCGCAAATATAGCATTAATTAGTTAATTCCGGGGACTGCACTATGTGCATGAATTTATTTGGAATTATTCTAATAAAATCTGAATTTATAGCAATATAGACAGCTGCACCACATGCATTTAATGGCCTTCAGACTGGTGATTGTATTCAATACTCCAACAATTTGCCTGCAGATGACTGCACTATGTGCATTTGATTCTTGGGATATTGGAAATTACTGAAATTAGAGAAAGAAGCCAAAGCACGTTGTGCTTCTTTCAGCATTCTTTTCAGACTTACTATTTTGCAAGTGAAGGAAAGGATCTTTGTTTGCATATGAACCCGGTACTTGCTATTAAAAGCTGACAGCTAAGCGCAAGCGGAACAGCAAAAGCGGAAGGCGATATTGGTGTTGCTGCGATAATTGTCCTATGATTTTGTGACTGTCCATTGTCTTGTATTCACTCAATGCTTAGTATTGACGAATCTTGATTACAATCATGCTTCCTATAGTCATATTGATACGACAAATCAAATCAATCGTGGTTGTGTGGAAGAGTGCCAGTCTCGCGGCCCGCGAATATAAATAAATAAATAAAATAGATTAAGAAAAAACTCTTCCTTACAGCTTATAGAACTGAATGTCCATGAGATTGTTTTAGCGAAAACGATCGATCACAATGTCTGTGCGGCAGCACTTGCCGATCGTTATGTTACATGTTTCTGTGAAGGAGAAGGAGAAAAAATGATGGCAATCAAAACAACGAAGAAGAAGACAAAGAAATTTGTGTATTTTGTGTTTTGGGTTTGGGGATTGTGATAATCAAATGGTATCCATAGTTGGTCTCAGGCTCTTGAACCAATCTCACAGATACACCAACAATGCCCTAAGTTGCCCAACTGACCGAAGAACGGTTCCCTTAGAAGACTAGTTCGACTACCAAGAACAGCATGACAGTCAAGAAAAAATAAGATTTATTTTAAAAGCTTTTCAAGCAAATTTGTAAGTCCCATAGATATTGAAGCTGATACTATGAAATGATGATTGGCAGCACAATTTGATCTTTTGGAAAAGAACAAAGAAATCAGTAGCTTGTTTGGGTAGAAGCAAAAGAAATTTATTGTCTTCATAAAAAATAGAAATTATTATTTCAAACAAAAAAATCAATTAGTAAAATGAAAAAAATCAATAAATGAAATAAAATTTTTAATAAAATAACCGAATAAAATTTAATTATATAAAAAGCAAAAAAATATAAATGTAACACACATTACACAAAATCAAAAACTTGCATTTCAAAAACTGGTATAATGTGGATTTCAGTTCTTTTCATAAAGAAGGAAACATATTTTTTTTACTTTGGAAATTTCTCTTTCTTTACAGTTTACATAAACATAAAAGTTAAAAGCGCATGGAAAACTTAAAACATCTTCATAAATAAGAAAATACATTTATATTTTTATAGACGATTCAGAAATAAAGTTATAAAATAAAATATTAAGAATTTTAACAAAATGTCGACAAATGATGGTTCGACGGCTGAGGCAGCACAAAGTGATCAGGTATGTAATCCAAGAACAAAACACAACAAAAAAAAACACAAATTGAAAACTAGAAGAAACAAACAAAAAAACAATAGCAACAACAATAATAAATTTTCCACTTGAGTTTATGTTTTCTTGTTTTATTAAAAATTGTTATTGGTTGAGCTTTGTTATTGTTACACGTATTTTTTTTTTAAGATGATTTTTTCATTGTTCAAGTACCATATATGTATGTATGTATGTACTTACTATTGTAGAATACAATATAAAACAATATAAGCAAACAATGTTGCATGCTTTTAGGCGTTCTTTATTCGATACTTTTCTTTTTTCGATTCTTATTGACATATTTCAAGAAAACAATAAAATTGATCAATTTTCCGAGCAATAAACTGTAGTATTTGTTTCTTTCCTTATTTTCTGCTTTTCATATAACAAACACATATTATTTATCTTTAGCCTTTTCTTTGGCTTACACACACACTCATTTACTATTGTACTTTACATTGCATACTTTGAGTCGCCTGTAACATGGTGCAAACAAATATCCATCAATAAATTTTTCAATGTGTGCGCATATATTTTATGCATAAATTGTTTATATTTAAGCATATTTTGTCTATTTTAGCACGTAGTCGCATACTTTACTTTTAGTTTGTACTCGTATTACTTAAATGTTTTTCATATATTTTATTGTCAACTTTTAGGTGTCATTACTCTTTTTTTTCTAGAATATAATCATAAGTACAATAGTGTATTGGTTTGCTCTTTCAAAAATTTTATAAGAAGGTTAAATGAAGGAGTGAAAAAGTAAAATTAATCATGAATTATATAAATTTTCAAACGGGTTAAAAGTAGGGATGGGTATCGATTAATCGAAATAATCGATGTTTTGTTGAAATATTCTATGGTTTTTTCATCAGTCTTTTGGGTTCGATTAATCGGATTATCGATTATTCAGCTTACTTGGACTTTTTTAGGGGCTCATGAACGTGAGCAAAAAAGTACGGACTGTACAAGTGGGAAAAAAAACATCTTTGTGAGAGGGAGAAAAAAATTTGGAACGAAATGGTGGATCTTGCGTATCATTTTATCCATCCACTAAAATGTTTGGTTTATTTGCTACAAAAATGTACATTGAAGGCCCTTTTTAACGGTCAGTTCAGTCTCAGTAACAGTCCATTAACGATAACAGAGAAATAGACTGACGGCTCAGCTTAATTATCAATCCAAACCGATTTCTGAAGCGATAACATGGACTGAATTTGAACTGACCGTCTAAAAGGCCCATTATGATCAAGCGATTAATCAATTTTTTAAGCAATTAATTGGTGTATCGATTAATTAGTCAAAAATAATAATCGATATCATAAATAGATATTTTGTTGTTCGATACCCATCCGAAGGAGAATGGCTTTCTCAAAGTTTCAGTCATTTGGTCGCTCAAAATAACAGCAGTGTTTCATCTGTAGGACTCCTTCCTACCCAAAACGTGAAAGGGTATGGGGATTGTGAGTGGGGAGAGGTAATCCACTACTGTCCAAGGTTGGTCCCAGAGATTACCCTCTTTCTCTAAGACCAACCAGAGGAGTCCACGAACAGAGCCAGGTCCCCTAAAGAACATTTTGCCAAACCACCCAACTCTTCGATGAACGGTTTCCCGAGAAATTTCGTGTATTTTGTTAACTTTTTTCCTAATCATCAGCTGTTTAATGTTACTGCGTTGCAAAAGAGGAAAACATTCGAAAATCAGTCAAAAAGTAGGCAACGGAATTAAAAATATAAATATCTTTTGATTTAGTCATCGATTTCGATAAAATAATCGCTAAATGTTCCATTAAGCTTGATAAAATACACCAGTCGAAACCGCATTTAAATAAGTTTAACCGTTTCTGAGATTAGCGTGCATAGACACAAAAAGGCTTACGATTTTATATGCTTCATCGAGCGAAATTGATATCGAATCTTAAATCGTTGCATAGTGATGAGATACTTTTATCATAATAGAATACTTAAAATTGATAGAATTCAATGAATGTAAGTGTAAGAAGAAATATACTTCGATCATTATTGATCTTTTGTATCCCTTAATTTATATTTTTAGGATATCCTAATAGCCCAATAGGCCAAAACTTTACCTGTTTCATTCTAAGGCGTTTCAGTGTAAAAAGATTTTATCCTGAGAAGAGCTCTAAGATGACAGAATACGCATTAAGAATTGAATAGAGTTTTTAAACTTTATATTTTTTTTAATTCTTCAACTAAAGAATCAAAATTTTAATAAGATCCTAAAATATTATTATATTATATGAGTCCTATAAAATATTGACTCCAAGTTTTGCAAAAATCTTCTTCAAATAGAATGATATATTGGGATAAGAATAACAGATGAAGTTGTGTCCTCGTTAATTTAGTTGAAGAAGCCATAGAATCTATAAGTAAAGAGTCTGTCCCACTCTGTAGCTCTAATTAACAGTTTTCGAAAAGATTTAGCACAGATTCAGGAACTATATACTTTTTTGTTAAAAAGAACACTTACATATATAGTTAATTAAAAGTACAAATAGGAATTATGTGGATAGTGTTCCTGTAAAGTCACAACATTATCACACATTAGTACGCAACCTGAGCAACAAGAGATGGTATCTTATTTAAGATGTCCAAACAATCCAAGACACTTTGATTCAAAGAAGTAATAGTGTGGTGAAGAGAAATTCCCAAACTTGAAAAAGTTCTGTCGTGAATAATATTGGGTTGGTAAAAAAAAAGTATTGCTTCTTTAAATAGATGCTATTGTGGGCCATTAATAACGGTGAAAGCAATGACTTTCTCCCTCAAATACAAAAGCCTATTATGTAATATTATTATTATGTTTAAGTTAAATTCAATTAAAGCAAATGTCTTTGAGTGGATTCTAGAGATAATAAGCTAATTGATTTCCAAGTAAAACAAGGAAGGCCACATATTTTTAATCTAATACCTTTGTTGATCTTTTCCTACCTTCAAATTATGAAAATTACTTAATATACAATATTATCTTATGCTTAATCTTCATAAGCTCTGATAAATTGAACAAAAACCCCTTTAACAGAATTTCTACTCAAGCATATCAAAATTGTGAACTCAGCTGCATAAACAGTAATAACATTTTATTATTATTGTATAGAAAATTACAAGAAATATCTTAATCCTCAAATAAGCATTGCATACTTCAGGGAACTGAAGCATGTCCTAGGTAATAGCAAAATTCAACAACACAAAAATCTCATTACAAAGAAAAACACAACAATCAATTCAGTTATTTGGCTTATTAAGTCCATCAAAATAATGTAATAATAAATGTTTACAAACAAATTATTGAAATACACATAAAAAAGGATAACAAAGCTTAAAAAGCAAACCAAAATATTTTGGTGATTTGGCATTTTGGTGTATTACACACAGCCTTCATTGGGGATCGGATGGGTCGCGTTAAAACTATTTGCATAAAAATTAAATTCCGCTCATTACATTTCCCTTTTGGCATTTTGCAATAAAACTGACATCACATTGCGCTCGTTGTTGGCATTCGAAGGAGTAATAGATACACATACATCTATAGTATATGATGATGATTGTATCTTTGTATCTATGTATGTATGTAGGTAGTATGTTCGAGTATGTGAGTTTGACAAAATGACTATGTTGTTGAGAGAAGAAAGACACAAGTAAAGGAAATATTTTGGTGTGCTGCCAACTAGGCTAACGATTTTTGTGTGCGCTTTTTCTCAGCAAAGAATACACGTATTCCTTCTGATTGCCCACCCATCCACAACCATCGAGCATTGCTTTGTGCCATTGAGTATGGTCTTACTTTGTTTGTGGCCTCCCGCATTTTCCATTATTTGATCATCATTAGCGATTCGAAGGCAAGATCTACTCGTATGTATGCATTTAGTTCACAATACTAGGAGGTAGTATATATAAGTTCAGTTTGACTGTACAATTCTTGTACCTGCTTAGTTTGGTGCGGCGTAGTGTAATGACCCAAAGGAAATTCTAGTAACAAAGCGCTCTTTCAAGCATATCCTCTGTAATACATACATGATGTAACTTATACTCACATCCTTATGCAGTTCTTGTTCTCTTACTTTCAAATTCAATTCCAATTCAAACAAAAAGTTCTTCTATTCTTGGCCGCTGTCGACAATGACGATGCTGATGCTGATGATGGTGAATGATAATGATGATGACGTTGAAGATGGTGCTTAGTTCATTGGCTAAACTATGCCGTTGGCCAAGTTGTTGACTTTGATTAAGCAACCAAACTAAAGTAACCAACCATACCAACCAATCGAGTGAGCGAAAACCACGAGTGAGAATAAACCAAATGTAATTAAATAATAGCATTTATTGTATAAGTCTCGAGATATTTGTATGTTTCTAGTACATATTATCGTTCCCATTTAGACACACTTAGTACAATAATATGAGATTGGTTTCGTTTTGGTTTAGCTTTTGGCTAATTTATTTTGGTCAGTTAATTGTTTAGTTGGCTCATTCACAAACAAACAGCATAACCGACATATGCACATACAAATAGAAGATCCTCATTTGAATTCAGTATTCATATTATGTACTTCCAATGAAACAACAAAATAAATTAGTATAATGCATTTTAATAAGCTAATAAATTAATTTTCACTTTTCTTATAGAATAAACCTCTTTTTTTTGGTTGTGAGCTTGAATGCTGAGATTTTTTGTTTGCACTACTTTCTTTTTAGCTCATTTAAAATTGAATCATAATTTCATGATGTTCGAATAAGAATTTGTCTTGATTTCATGTTTAAGTGAAATAAATTATTTTTAATTGAAGTAGGAAAACTATTAAGTATATTCGAAATCCATTGCTTGAAGTTCATTTTTTCAATTTTAACAAAAAGGAAACATCTCAAAATTAATTCAAATCGAAGAGGTGAACAAAATTTAGTAAATGTTTGTCACTTTTTGTATTAGGCAAAGGACTGAATAGAAAATCAGCAAAAGATCCCCAAAGATATAATTGCGAATTCAATGTCATCCTCCTTTTCCTCTAAACAGAATATAGGGTCTCATAAAAAAAATAGACCACCATCGCATTTTCTCGCTCTACCCTAGATACTCTAGCCTATCACGTACCCATACAATTATGCTGGGTGCCTGGACATAGAGATATCGTTGGCAATTGTGAAGTTTGACGAACTAGCCAAAGAAGGGACGTTACGTGAGGATGTAACGTCTCCGGCTGGAATTTTGTTAGCAGCAGTGAAGCTCACTGGCAGAAAATTCTACCAAATAAAAGCCAATACTCTCTGGGTAGAAGAACGCACTTGCAGCATAGCTAGGCAAACCTGGTCAAATATGAATAGGAAACGAAACGGGTAAGCTGCTAAATCTCGGCAGAACCTCAATAAGCAAGCATGCTGGCAGACTTGGGCTTCCTCACTTCGATTTCTGCCGCAGCTGCGGATCGGAAGAGAAGAAGGAGATTGTGCTTCACCTCATGTGCTAGTATTACACAAAAGTATGTTTCCTTTTCAGAAACCAATATAAGTAAGTATATTCTACATAAGAATACAGAATGATCGTTTAAAGGCATTGCAATAATAAGTGAAGAAAAAAACATTGCCGGCTGATCATTCTAAATCCCAAACATGATTAGATTATCCAGCCAGGTGGTCACCCAAAGCGTATTGCGCTTAAAACCCAGAGTTGGCTATCAGAGTTTCTATTATAGTAGAAAGAATGGCCGGCTCAAAGTCTTGAATGCAATGCGAGGTAGGATAAGGATAGGCTTCTAAAATTCCATAGAGCGTTCACAACGGAAGATCATCTATGGAGAAGAGTTCTGTATAAATGGAATAATATTCCCAGTACCCATATTCACAAATTGGTAGAAAATATGCATGAGAATGTATACTGTTATACAAAATAAAGGCTTTTTGGACCAAAATTTAATTTGTCCCCTACAAAGCAAATTATCTAAAAGAGACCATTTACTTAATTTTGTTCGCTGATAAACAGATGATGATACAAACTACTCCCTGCAGCCAATGAAAGTTCGTACACAAAAACTGACTACAGATTTTTCAGTACGCTTATCAGCTCGCATCTGTTTGATTGGGTGATTTTTCATGTTCGGAAGAAAAATTATAAGTTCACATCATTGAAAGGGTTTTTAAAAGAATGTCAAAATTTCATACAAATATTATATATAAAAATATAGGACAAAAACATTTTGATCAACAACATGTTTCCATAAATCAGGACATCTGCAAGACAAATTTTTCAACATGTGACTTCTCTCGAGTCATAAAGTTTTTTATCTTCTCACACTAAATCTCAGGATCCTTATTGTCTTTTTTTTTTTTTAAATACAATAAAAAAAGAAAGGATTTCTCATAAATTATCAATCAATAACCACTAGTGTTTGAAACCAGGCGAACTCCCATTAATTATTTATCATCATACTAAATTTAAGACTGATCCAGAGATTAATTTTTAAAATTTTCAATTGGATAGAAAACAATTTTTAATATAAATAATAAATAAATAAAAAGAAGTTCGAATTCAAAAAGATTGTTCTAATATTAAATATGGAATTTCGAACTTGGATTTTATTGAATTAAAATCATTTAAACTTTGAAATAAAACTGAGATATTAAATTCTATAAACTCATGAATCTTTCCACAAAAACTCATTTCAATTGAAACTATGAAAAAGGTTACCACCATTGACCACTTTTAAAAATCTGCTAGACTAAAGGAATTTTAATTAAGTAAAAATGCATGATAAATGTTCATGTGAAAGAAATGAATTTGGTTTTTTTTTTTTGTTCAAATAATCTTACTTTGCTACTCTAGATACACGTATGTATGTATGTTATTTGTTTTAATTTGCCGGAATCTTACAAAAGTTTGCTTCATTTTGATTTTGTTGTCTTTCATTTTCGCTTCTTCGTTTGGAATGCTTTGCTACTTTGATTTTGTAAAATTTCAATCAAGAATTCAAATACACAAACACATACACACACCCAGATAAAGAAACACAAAATAATCAATGATACTAAAATAACAAGTGTACCATATTATGGTAAAACAAATCAACAGAATATACTCCCAGCCACACATCATCAATATTATCGATACTACAATAAACAGACGCCAACAAAGTTGCATCAACAGCAGCAGCAGCCGCAACAACAGTGTTTACACCATATACCAGCCTCATATGCAACACAATCAGATCCTCCACATAATCACAATACAACAACGAAATGGCTACCACAACAGGCCACCGCTAACAGTAGTAGTGGTGGTGATGGTGGTGGGAACAGTGGTGCTGGGGGTGGTAATAGTATTGCTGGTGGTGGTGGTGGTGGCAACAGTAACTCAGGTGAATTTGATGAATTCCATTGGCATCAAAATCCAAATAACATTGGTGCCAACAATTACAATAACATAAACGTCAGAAGCAGCAATAGCAACAGCAACAGTGTCCGTGGCGTCGGTAGTCTTGGCGGTGGCAGTAAGGTGTATATAACGCCTGCAGATATACCAACACCACCACCACATCCAGCAAATAGTATTGGCGGTGTTGGTGGTGGTGTCGGTGTCATAGTTAACAAACGTTATAAAAGCAATAGCAGCAGTGAATACCATCAACAGCATAAACCAACACATCAACATCATTACAATCATCAGCAGCAGCCACCATACCAGCCATCAGCTCACCGCTGTAAATGTGAGCATCCGATTGAAGTATTGCGTTCAGCATCACACAAGCATCAACAACATTATGGGTACGACGAAGATGATTATGAAGATGGCATAATCACTGCTGATGGACACAACCATCATCAGCAACACCATCACCAACACCATTATCACCAGCAACAGTCGTCGTCATCATCAACAGCAGCAGCAGCAGCAGGACCAGCTTCATCGCGCCAATATCACTATACCACCACACACGCTCCTTATTTAAAGAAACATTTGCAACGTGGCACATTGAAATCACACGATGGTATGTCTGGCTTTAATGATGAAATTGGCGGCGCCAATAATCATCATCATCACCATCGTTTTCAGGTAAGCGGATAACGAACGAAGTCGCCGATTCAATTCTGTGCTACGTACTCGAACAATCTGCTTAAGGCATTGGGTAGTTATAGCAGCATCCTCACACCTTCCACCTACCTTTCGACCTCCTACCTTGGTTCAGGTTTTGTTGGTCAGTTACTTGTATTTACTTTTTCACTTAGATAGCAACATTCAACATCTTTGTTTGTATTGTATAATACAAGAAGATTCAGTTGGTCCAGCAGCATCAGAGGCAGCGGCGGCGGCGTCATCGTCCATTTGTAGTTTATTGCTCAATTAAGTTTACCAATGTACACGTACGTATGTGTGTAGTAAATTTGCGTGTTTGCCATTCCATTGATATGCTTGATATGCATATATGTACTTACTATATACACATAGTTATGGTTAAGATATTGTATATGTAACGTACTACTAATTGATTCAGCAGAAAATACCATGCAACAAACATGTTACACATACTCTTGTGGCAAGTGGCATTTGATTTGAATAGGAAAATTGATTGGTAAACATAGAGACGCAGAGAGAGTGGACGAAAGATACGTATGTATATTTGCATAGAAAGTTACTCAGCAAGACAAGTAACGAGATAATAAAAAGATACAGGAACTATAGCGACTACTTTCAACTCTTATTCAAACAAGACTTGCCTTGCCAGTTATTGTAGTTAGTAAGTCAGTCATTCTTGTACTATTTATTGCACCTATTTCGTGGATATTGTAAGAGAAACTTATGCTCTCCATAAAACTTTTAACAGAATATTAAAATCTTTAAATATTTAAATCATTATTATTAAATTTAAAAGTATAATTTGCTTTAAGATTCACAAATAAACAAATTATTGATGTCAACAATATATGTACTTAGTAAATCGGTTCAATTGTACTATTGATATGTCTGTAATATGTTACTTGATTATGGTATAAGTTCTCAAAAACCTAAATATAAAGAAGGATGCGAGGTCTCTGACTCAATAAGAGTCTTCCTTTACACATTTAAAATTAAAAAAGGATCTAGCTACATATCCACAGAGGATGTTCGTTCAGTCTGTTGTCAAGTGTTTTAACAAAATCTTTAAAAATTACTTCAGGTAATTTGATTTAAATTTTAAATAATAATGTGCAGCATTAAGTGACTTTGCTCATGGGCATAACCAGCTTGTGGCCTAGGGGAACTTCTTTAAGATAACTAAATCAGTACTCAATATTTAGTACTTATTAGTTGGACAAACAGGAAGAAGCAGGGATAGTAAGTTTTCTTTTCTTTTTTTTTTTTTAATTAACAAATATATTTACGACTATTTAGAACACAACCTAACCATAAGTAAATGGAAACAAGTACTAAAACAAAAGAACACAGTAAATGGTGGAAGATTCCCTATCCTAAAGAAAACCTGAAAGGTGGGTCCAGCGGGTGACTTCCTTGAGTCAGCAGGTGTTGTTAACAGTGACTAATAGGGCTGTAGTGAGATCCTTAGGGTGTACTTCAACACGGGATACTTTCTGATGAATCTGCTTATGATGTCTTTAATCAATGAAACATGAAGATTTCTGTGCGTGGTTGTACATGTTTTGACATACCAAAGTGCATTCAGTAGTCTGCGGACAAGCATTGATTGGAATCTCTGGACTTCAGAGCTGTCTTGTATAAGTTAACATCCACTAATCTACACCTGAGTAGCGGTATTGCAGCAACATTGAAAAACAAGCGGTACTTTCGTAGCGTTTGAGAACAAGCTGTCCTGCAATTCCGCTTGAAGACAAGCGGTACCTCGGCAGCGCAATCGTTGCTACTATTGCTTCTTTCCGTAATTTGCAATATCCCAGGAACCAAATGCACATAGTTCAGCCATCTGAATGAAAATTACTAGAATATTCAGATTCAACAAGTCTGAAGACAATTAAGTTCCAAATAAACCTATGCACATAATGCAGTCCCCGGAAATAACTAATTTATAGCAAGGGTTTGTTGCGCAGAGACAATTTTGAATTGTGCTTAAGAAGCCAGGCCACTTTTTTTGCTTTAAGAGCCAGCTGGTGGCACTAACTTTTAATGTGAACTCTGAGTGAACGGTTTCGTTGTTCAGGGAGAAACGAGACTCATCCCGACTCCTAAGCGTGAATTGTAATAAACGTTGATTTGTTGGTATTGAAATTCCAACGTTTCAGCCAATGTTCAATTAGTGTAAGCAGGCGCTGTTCTAGTGTGAATGCATCCAGATGATCATCAGCTAAGTTCTTAGATCGCAGTGGCAGTAAAATGTTGATTTTATGAGCATTTCCAAGAAGACCATAAAGACTTAGAAGATGAGAAGCAGCTTTTATACTATAGCGCATTAACAATCGCTGAATACTTATAAAAATTGAATAAATTTTTATTGGAAATAATTTTATAAATACAATCAGAGTTTTCACTGATGATGTTGGTATATGAATAAACTTATATCATGACAATTTTTTGTATGTTTATTACAAATTTGTTGAATTTCGAACAAAACCAGCACAAATTCTATGAGTACACTTCGTATCTTTATCTTCTATAACAATCAAATCGTAATAACTTCAACAATAATCTTCATAGAACTGTTGCACATTTCCAGCTTAATATCTTTATAGCTAAAGACCTCATTTGGCATATATACTAATGAAAAAACGAGCTATTATCTTAAATCAACAGAATCTTATTCACTTAAAGTAAGCTGAAGAATCAACAAATAAATTTCATTTCAATAACAAATCGTAAGTTGCAATCAAGACTTTAGTGTTTAACATAAGATTTAGAAGTCACAATATCCACAGAATTGTATACAGTAAGAACATTGAAAAAATTTCTGATATATTGCCTTTGATTCCAAAAGTTAATTCGCTTGTTGCAATACTTGTACTGCAGGAACAATAAAACATTGTCTCTCTGGTATAAGTGATTTTAAAGTAATTACTTAACTTGTGGTTGTGTTTTTCACTTCCATTTATTGTAATTAATTGAATTTATTTCAAACTTGAGAGAAATCGAAAAAGAATACAAAAATAATGCGACTGGATAAACAAATACATATAAAAATTAAAAGGATCACGCATGGCTTACGACGGAAGATAAAGTTTGTTCACATCGTTGACAAATTGACTTTCATACTGAAATTTACTTTTTTCCGCTTCACTTCCTTTTCTTTCCTCTTCATTCTTTCGTTTATTGCAATGTCCTTTATTAATGATAATTAACTTTTTGTGAAATGTGTCGAAATATACGGAAACCGAAGTTGTGTGGTGTGTGGCCTAACATGACAATGACCATGTCACAGATAAAAAAAAAATCAACAGTTTAGTCAGTTTCACACACACAATACCACAAACTAAGTACAATAAAAGTATGACAAGCCCAACAACACAACACATTTATAGTTTACTTCAGAGGTCCTTGACTTTGACTACACAACCTCGACCTGACATATGACAAACATAGACACACACGCCCTCTGGCTGTCAAAAGCGTCACGTTACAATGATTATGTCAAAAAAAAAAAATGGGTAGAAAAAACAAAAAAGAAATGTTCAAAGTTCAATTTTCAAATACTTAAAGTCATTTCGTTCATCTGTTGAAAGCAGAAAAGAAAGACAAAAAGAATGGAAAATATACTACAATAATAGTAGTAAAAGAAAGAAAAACATATTGTAGTTTCAAGAAAACAGAAGAATACGTATACGAGATGTTGGACGAGATTTTTATTCAATTTATTTTTCTATTTTTTTATATCTTTTTTTTTTTTTGTTTTGTTTTTTTGTTCATTCAACTTCAACATATTGATGAGAATCATGTTGTTGATTATGATGATGATGATGATGATGATGTCTGTTTGTTTAATGCACACTTTGGTAATTTATATATATTTTTTTTATTTGATTGTTTATTTTTATGTGTTATTACAACGAGTGCGTGCATTATGAGCGTTGATTAAGTGTGTTGTTATTTTATTTGCCAACCCACAATCGCAAAATATTTCAAGCAACTGTTGCTGCAACATGTGTCTATTTGTATTTTTGTATACATATACATGGGTTACTTAATAAAACAGATACGCTCAAATTGAGTACATTTCAAATTAAGACGAACATACTAAAATGTGAAATGAAAATTTAATTCAAACAAATATCATTGAAGTGTAACAGAGAAAATAATAAAATATATATATATCTATAAACATTATACAGTCAAGTGTTGAAAAGAAAGATAGCAAATAGTCTCTGCTGCTAGATTATGATGGACATACATAGCATAATAATAGTTATTTTGTTGGTGCTCTGACTAATGACAGAGGTGTTATTTCCTATATGATATAATGAGGCATTTTGCGTTTAAGCCTTGTTTTCCAACCGCTTGGCTTGATAAGACTTGATGTGCTCACTATTAATGTGCTCACTAAACCTTTCCACCTGAGACTTCGCTTATCTCTGTATTGTAGTGCCGATTGATTCAATGCCAAGCAGCTCCATAACTGAATCACATAAGTCAATACAGGTTTTAGTACGAGTATTTCTTTGCACACTAGCTTTGTTTCTATTGTAGGTCGATATCTCAGTCCTGTTTACCTTATAAGCCAATACATGTTTCTTAATTTTAATTCAAGTTGTTTCTTTTGTTTCGAAACATATCCGTTCCACTTGGTATCTAAAGTCATATTTAAGTATATTATGGTATTGAGATTGAATGCTATTTATATACAATGGGAAGGGAGGTATCGTATTCTATTGTACGAGAAATCTATTTGTGTTGATTTTGTATCATTGAGTTGCTGTCCACTGATTTCATGAAGTTGAGCATTAGCAAATATTACAGTAATGCAGTTTTATTTATAGGTAAATCACAAGAGAATAATGTGTTCTGTGTTCTTTGATCTAAGGTTGAGTATTTCGTGAGGAAGCCAAATTGATACGTAGGTATCGTAGTACAGACTTTCTAAAGCTATAATTTTATTAAAGCGTTTAACAAAGAGCATAGTTTAATGAAATTATGGGAAGCAGACATATTGGTGCGCTGGTTTTACAGGATTGTTGAACATTATAACATCCACTATCTTCCATGAAGAACAATAATATGAATAATTGAAGATGTTAGCTTAGATATGATATTTAGAAGGAGCTGCTTTAGTACTTTCTTGTTGATGGGATCAAACCCAGGAGACTTATTTGACTTTAGTTACATTAACTTTGCAATTAGCTCAGCTAATGGGGAATTTTAAGATCATTGTATCGATCAAACATACATAGTTTCATATGGGCTGCTCTTGATAAGCTATATGGATTAAAAGTATTTTTATCATACATAATCAGAAAAAAAATCTGCTTTTCCTTACTACTTTTGGCCCACTTGTTGTCTGCTTTTGTATTGGACTTCCAAAGCTTGGACATATCTGAGAAATTTTTATACATTTTTGTATTCAAAATACAAAATCAAAAACAAAATGTCTAGAAAGATACCCATTTCAAATGATTATTTTGTTTTCAATTGAAAGAATAATCACATCATCATTTGGCGCTACAGCTCTTTGTGAGCTTTGGCCTGAGGCAATTCACAGAAATTCCCCAGGTCTATAATGTTAGAGAAAACTGATACATGAGTTTATAAAGCAATAACTTAATTAAAATATAATATCAAATTAAACAAATAAAAAAATAAAATTGAGAAATCCCTAACGAAATTGTTAGGAAGTTATATGAAAGTTCACAGAAATTCCCCAGGTCTATAATGATTGAGCAAACTGATACATAAGTTTATATAGCAATAACTTTATTAAAATATAATATAAAAAAATAAAAACAAATAGGTTTATCATAAGAATGTGAAAAATATAAAAATAGAAGTATTGGACGATGTTATTATACATCAAACGAATTTGTCAATAAAAAAAAGCTAACACATCATTAAATCATAAAATTAATTACTACATAGACAAATAAAATATGTAAAAAAATATCATAAGTGACATAAATGAAGCTATCAACAAAACCCTAATGAAATTATTGGGAAATTATATAGCAAAAACTTTGTTAAAATATAATATCAAATTAAATAAATAAAAAAAAAATAACTAAATCATTAGAATGGATAAAATATTTAATATAAGTATTTCCGAAATGAAGATATTCAAAATACATAAATAAAATTGCATCGTATGTGGAAATCGCTACATTAATCCCAACTATAAATATGCCCATAAAAAAACTATCACAATCATATTGACAATATAAAATCAAAACATTAATAATTTTGAAAATAAATCTTAACTTGCAAAAACAGTACCATCCCAAGAACAAGAAAATTAATATGTTTTAATAAGGAACAAAGCAGCGGAAAACGTTATCTCCCTAATCCTATCATATTAGATTACTGGAATCAAAGATTTACTACGTGATCATAAAGAACATACATATATTGAAAGTTTTAAATAACTCAAACATCTGTACTAAAAAAAAGTGCTTCAAAAACAAATTAAGACAAGAAATAAAAATAGTAAGAACATAAAAATAATTACAATTACAATTAGAAATTCAGAGATCAGAAAAAAAAAATAATATAAAATATGATAAAAATAGCAAAATGTTTAAAAATTAAGCAAAATTAAAGAAAAATGTTCAATCAAATAAAATAAAATACAATTGAATGAATGAATGGATATAAGTAAATATAGTTGTAGTTTCTTTAGGTCTTCGTTTAGTTCGTCCTTCCATCTTGATCTTGGTCTTCCCCTTGCTTTGTCGTTGAATGACTTGGCATCTAGAATTTTTCTCTGCGCTCTTGATTCGTCCATTCTTGTTACATGGCCTAGCCAACTTATGTGTAGCGCTTTGATAAATCGCATCACGTTTTCACCTTGGATTAGATGTTCAAGTTCGTCGTTCCATCTTATTATCCATTCATCAGGCCCAGTTTTAACTGCGCCGAAGATTTTTCGGAGAATTTTTCTTTCGAAAGTCAGCAATTTTGTTTTGTCTTTTTCGCTCACAGTCCAAGTTTCAGCTCCAAGCACAAGACTTGTTGCACCACTGTCCTATACAGTGTTAGTTTGCAGGATCTGTTAAGCAGTTTTGATTTGAAGAGCTTTTTAAGTGATGCTGCTTGTATTCTTTCGTCAATTGTTACCCTCATTGAGTTGTCTGCTGTCAGTTTGTAGCCAAGATATGTGAATGTGCTTACTACTTCAAATTCATATTTTCCAAGCTTAATTGTTTTTAATGTTTTTCTGTTTTTCGCTCTGGACATGAGCATATATTTGGTCTTTTCTTGGTTAATTTTTAGTCCAATTTTTTCTGCTGCCGTTTCAATATCAGAGAAAGTGGTTAAGAGTGGGTTTTATTTCTACTTGCTATTGCAATGTCGTCCGCATATGCATATAATTGTATGGTTCTGTTTCATATATGTCCAGTCCGTTTAGCGTCGCACACTTTATCTATTGCGCAGCACAGCAATAAATTAAAAATTGTTGAAGAGAGTGTATCCCCCTGACGCACGCCGTTCTTTATGGAAAATGCTTCTGATTTTATGTCTTGCCTCATAATTTTTGAAAAGGTGTTACGGAAGGTCATTATTATTAATTTTGTTAATTTTTCTGGGATTTTACATATTTTAAATGCTGCAGGAATAGTCAATCTGTTTATAGTATCGAATGCTTGTTTGAAATCAATGAATAACAAATGTACGTCGATGTTGTGTTCGTAACATTTTTCCATTGATTGCTTGATTGAGAAGATTTGGTCTGTCGTCGATCTTCCTGGCCGAAAACCGCATTGATATTCCGGTAGTATTTTTTCAGCATATTGTATGAGTCTGTTGTTGAGGACTCTTGATAGAATTTTGTACGTTGTGTTGAGAAGTGAGATACCACGGTAGTTTTTACAGATGGTTTTTTCTCCTTTTTTATGGATTGGTATTATAAGCGCTGTATTCCAATCGTTGGGCAAGGTTTCTTGCTCCCATATTAGCGTTATTAGATTGTGCATTCTTTCAACAAATTTTTCGCTAGCATTTTTCAATAGTTCAGCTGTTATGTTGTCTTCTCCAGGTGACTTGTTGTTTTTCATATGCTTTAGCGCGTCTTGAATTTCATCCATCGCCGGTGGTTGTAGGTATATATTGCAAATATTCAGCGAGATTGTGATCCTCTGCCGGTGGTTCGGTTTCTTCGATATTTCTTTCTATATTCCCGGCATTTAACAATTCGCTAAAATGCTCAGCCTATCGTTCCACAAAATTTTGTTGACCGGTGATTACTTCACCGTTTTTGGATTGGTAGATATTTGTGCGAGTTTGAAATCCTTGTTTTTGGGTTTTGATTTGGCCGTAAAATTTTCTTGTTTTACTGGAATTGAAGTCCAAGATGCTTTCTAAGTTCTTCTTCATGGATTCCCTTTTCTTTTTCTGTTACATTTTCGTAGCAGTTCTTCTTTTCTCGATATAAATTTCTTCCGCTGCTCTAGTTTTCTTTTCCAACCATCTTTTTCTTGCTTGGTTTTTAACTGCTATTGCCTTTCTTTTGGAAGTCTCTTTTTACATTCTTGTCCTCCATTCTGTCTGTGTTCCATTTGATCCTTTTCATTCCTTTGACTTTGGCAATGTTAGACAGCTTTTGTCGCATTTTCACTCTTACTAAAAAGTGGTCATTGTCACAGTTTGGCCCTCTGAGGCTTCGTATATCGATTATGTTGCTTTTTCTTCTTTTGCAAATGAGGACGTGATCAATTTGATTCGCATTGTCGCTTCCCGGAATTTTCCATGTACCTTTATGTATGTCTTTATGTGGGAATGCAGTACTCATGATAAATGTTTCTGTAGAGCTTGCAAAATTACATAATCTCATGCCATTTTCAGTTGTTGTTTCATGGAGCGAGTGATTGCCAACTACATCTTTAATAGAGCTTTCGAAACCTATTTTGGCATTGAAATCTGCAGCATAACAATTGTATCATATTTTCTTATTCTGATATCAATGTAACATTGCTGAACTGTCCTTTTACTCTTAATTTGCATAGTCTATCATTAATTGGTTAAAAATCTAAAATTTTGTCTTTGATTTTCCGTCCTACCCAGAAACCTGTGCCGTTTCTCCTTGATTTTTTGCCGTTACCGCTGAAGTACAGTATATATTCTTTTTTTCTGACCAAAGTCCACGGTCTAGCAATAAACTATGTATAAAAAGTCAACCGGGGGTGGGGGTGGAGGTAGTCAAAAAATCGGGAAAATCCTGTAATGTAACCACACATGCGATTGACAAACATGAAGAAATTTTGGATTTTATTTTTCTTTAATTGTTATTATTATTATTATTATTATTATTATTATTATGGTTACTAATGCATTAGCGACTTACCTATTGCAAATTTGACTAACCAAGGTCAATGTCATGTGTTGCTGTATAACAACGCATGCTTTTGGTGTCGTGTGCAAAATATTACTACTGCAACTAAACGTTTCTTACATTCGTCACAATTCATAAGCAATGCAATTATTATTGTAAGCTTCACCATCCAAAATTATTGTGATGCATTGTACTTATTATGGCACGAATTTTGGATATTCTAAACAACTACAATTGTATACAAATGCTTGCGACCGAGCGCTTGTTGTGATTTTGATTGTCCCAATGCATCAGTAGCATAACTGTTATTTACAATTCTGTTTTGGGTTCTTTCTTTAACATTATTTTTATAAAATGCTGTCTTTTTTGTTATTAGAGGAATTGTGCATATAATTTAATTTGTATCCTGAAGTGGTGGTGATCAGAAGTGGTGATGTGTTTTTTTAAGCGGGTGAAGGATCGCGAGTGGTTTTATTTTTATAAGAATACGATTCACAATATTTTGTATATGGTTTTCAAAATGTCATCGAAATCGATTGCAGAAATACAAAGTGCTCCAGGTATTGCAACAAGAAAAACCAGTGAAAATTTAAATAAAATCCATTTAATTGGTCATGTTACACACCTAATCACTGGCGCAAAACTCCCGTCTAATAGGCAGGTTTTGCAAGTCTTCTTCTACAACATGCGTTTTGTAAATCTTACAGCAAAACTAAGTGCGAAATTGGCAATCGATGCAGTTAAAATATTTTGGCACCAAGCACGTATACCAATCCGTGAAGAACACAAATGTGTAGCTAAATTAATAAAATTATATGAAAAGTGGAAAAGTATTCAAAAAACATTGCCTGAGAGAAGATCAAATGATAAAACGCAAGCTGCCGAAACATTTTCGAATAGCTTAGACGACTTATTTTGATGGGAAACTCATGCAAGATTTGATAGGGCCTACAAAGACTGAACGGATTGCAATTCTGGTTAGCTATAATGGGACATCGAAATTTCTTGGTGCACCAGAAGTAGTACCTTCAACTGGTAAAAACATTGCTGATGCAGTTTATAACACATTATCTCAATGGAATATTGTTGATCAAGTCAATGGTTTATCATATGATACAACGAGCACCAATACTGGTATCAACTCAGGAGCTGCAACTCTTTTGGAAAAAAAATGTAAGCGCAATCTAATCAATCTACCGTGTCGTCACCATATTTTTGAAATTCTGTTGCGCAGCGTTTTTGAAATAAAACTCTCTTTAACTTCTGCACCAGCAGTTCCCATTTTTGAAAGATTTGCGAAATCATGGTCAAAATTAAACAGAAAATCATTCACAAGTGGCATCGAAGATGAAAATGTTTGTGCGCAATTAAGTCCAGCTGAACGCGACGATTGTAGAAAATTTTGTTATGATCAATTGGCTAAATCTCAAATTCGAGAAGATTATAAAGAATTACTTCAATTGACTTTAATCTTTCTTGGTGAAAACCAGTATAATTTTCGTACACCTGGTCCAACTAGTCACGCGCGCTGGATGTCGAAGGCAATATATTCTTTGAAAATATATCTGTTCCGCGATCAATTCTGTTCACTTACAATAAAAGAAATAAATGGTTTACGCGATATCTGCATCTTTTTAGTGAAACTTTACATTAGAGCTTGGTTTGGATGTACTAATGCCATAGATGCACCGCTTCAAGATCTTACTTTTATACAAAATGCAATAAAGTATTCAAAAACGGACGCAGAAATCTCAGCAATGCATCTAAAAAAAATTAGCAACCACTTATGGTATATTAGTGAAGAAACAGTAGCTTTAGCTTTCTTTGATTCGAAAGTTTCTTTCGAAGAGAAATGTAGAATGGTTGAACAACTTAAATCTAAAGAACCCAATGTAAATTTAAAGAATGGTCGATACTATTCAAATTTATCAAGTTTTAAAAATTACTCTTTAAGTGATTTTGTCTCGGAGAAAACAAAGTATTTCTTTTCTCGATTTGGTTTATCTTTAAAATTTCTAGAATTGGAACCTTCAGCTTGGGAAAAGTCATTTGAATTTGAAGAGGGCTGGACTTTTTGTCAGAATTTATTCGTTGTTAATGATACTGCTGAGAGAGGCATTAAATTTTTTCAAGAATATAATAGAATATTAACTAATGATGAAGAAGAAAAGCAATTTTTACTTCAGGTTGTTGAAGCTTATCGACAAAAATACCCTTCGTATAAAAAATCAAGTTTAGTGGAATAAAATCCACAATTTTAAGAAATACGAGTTTGAAACACCAATTTTTTAAAACAGATATTTTGTTCTATTTATTCTTTTATCACTTGTAAGCGTATTCTCTAAATGTTAAGTACTGAATACATGTAAAGTCACAAATACAATAAAGTCTTCATTTATAATTAAAAAAATAAAGGGTGATTTGATATGAGGTAAATTTTTACATGATTACACGATTTTCCCGATTTTTTGACCACCTCCTCCCCCACCTCCGATTGACTTTTTATACTAAGTTTGTTGTTAGACCGTGAACTTTGATCTGGACCCCCGTCCCTTACCCGAAATCATCCAAAGCATTTGGGTACGAGCTTTTACAAATTTTTGTCGATTTTAAGTATTTTTTGAAACTTTGGGGCGTTTTCGGGTCCATCAAACGTTAATGGATCCTCCCAAAATTTTTATATTTAGAACTTTTAGGCAGAAAGGAAAAAAAATGGGGCGGGCGAAAAATGATAAGTCGACTTCTAAAAATAAGGACACCCCTA